>CM074278.1:5700083-6060083 GCA_037194245.1 Opsariichthys bidens | reverse complement strand
AAACGAAAGATTCGTAAAGCTTTGAAGCAGTGTTTTGAAATCGGCCATCAGTAGTTATTTTTAGTTAAAGTTTTGTTTTTTGGCGCACAAAAAGTACTGTCGTCGCTTTATTAAGGTTGAACTACTGTACTCACACGAACAGTTTTAATTATATTTTTAGTAGCTTTCTGGGAATTTGTCTTGCTGGCAATAGAGGCCTCACTGAGCCATCAGATTTCATCAAAAATGTCTTAATAAGTGTTCTGAAGATGAACAAAGGTCTTAGGGGTGTAGAACAACAAGAGTAATTAATGAGAGTGTTCATTTTTGGATGAACCAACCCTTAAAGTGAATGTTGATTGAGGCTTCAAGCTGCACACCATGCAAAATTCCTCCTTTTGTTTTCAACGAAAATAACACACTGGAATGACATGAGGGTGATTAAATGACAGAACTTTCATTATCATTTGAAATACTATGCTGTTGTATCAAGACAACTCGCTGTCCACACAAAACGTTCTTACTTGGAATGCCAGTCTGGAGGAGTCCACTGCTCAAACTCCTTACCGGGCTCTTCAAAGTATGTTTGGAGGAACTTCTGTAACTCTGAGGTTGGGATGGTCTTGTTTGGGAACTCTGAGGTCAGATTTGCAAAAGCCTCCACAACGACCTCTACGGGTAAGCGGGGGAATAGCAGAGAGCACAGGAAATCACAGGCCTAGAGCTTTTCAGATGAGCATCGGAACAAATCGAACACGTTTGACTCACCAGGAGCTGTAGTCAACTTCATATCTACAAAGTACTTGTCATCATCAAAGAGTTTAGCCATCTGGACCTGTCGCAGGACTTCTCCTGTGCAGTAGATTGGACTGGTGGCAACAAACACATGTCAGGCAACTAATGCACAAGAGTAACAGGGTAGTTTGTCTGGCACTCACAGGTTAAGCTCATAAAACCGAGATCAATAATGTTCTCTCTACTGCCCTTCTTTAATAAAGGTTCAAAGCTCATCTTCTCCACATTCAACACTCCACTTGCTTTGTCACTGACTCAAAGTTCAGCCATAATGAGAATACCACCTGGCAGATGAAGTCTTTTAAAATATGGGGAGGACTGTCCTCAAAGCTTATTTTTACATCACAAGCAAAAGACATTTGCAAATGTAAGAGTTTGTGCAAGTATTCATCACTAACATATTCAGCTTAATATTTAATGGTCATCTCACTGGATAATTTAGAAAAGCTGTTGATTTCAGCAGTAAAGCATAGATCAAGATGGTAATGCGAACTAACCTGTCGCAAGGCGCCAGAAGCAAATCTCCGGAAGAGAAAAGGATGCATGAAAACACAGTCACAATTATGCAGTTCATCTCGGTGAGCTAAATTATCAACAGTCGTAGTAATGAACAGTCAGTAAACTAGCCTGAGTTTTAAAGCTCTGAGCTGTGTTTATCAGTGATTAGGGGGTTAGAGGTCAGTGTAAAACATACTGCAATGATGAATCATTTTCAGAGCATAATACGCCTAGCCTGTACTTCGCTGTCAGATATCAACAAGCAGATTGTCACTAGGAGTGGAATGAAAAAAAAAAAAAAAAAAGTGTTAGATAAAATGAATTTACGGCAGAAATAAAAAATACTGTCATCTAGTTAGACAAAGCAGTATTGGAAAGACATTTATAGAGACTAAAGCACAAAGATATTGTCAGTGTAAAGTCTTGCTTCATTAAATAAAAAAAAAGACACCTTAAACACACATGGAACTTCAGTGAGCTTTATTTTTCAAACAAAAACCATCACAGATGTTAACCATTGCACTTTTACACATCTCAAATCTTTAAAAATGTAGCATCACTGAGAAAAATGCCAATTGAAATTACCCAAATTGAAAAGGTGAAAAAAATAAAAATAAAACTTTGGATTTCTTAAATTTGGTTAGCCAATTTAATCTGCAATATCCAAAAAATTCATGAAAAAAAAATTCAAATTTAAGGGCAAAGTTTAGGTCAAATTTTCCTTACCCTGAACTCTCAAATTGTTCATTTGAATTTTTTAAACCAATTCTCTCCATTTCCCTCCCACCCACTAACCCAGACTGATGTATCCAACTAAACCCACAATGATCAGGGCTGCGTTTCCAAAAAAACATTGCAAGCCTAAGTAGATTGTAGAGCCAATGACACCAATGGTCTCTACGATCAACTTGGCTCACAATGCTTTTGAGAAACGCAGCACAGATCAATAAAGCATTGGAACAGTAAAAGATACATCAGGGCAGCAAAAAAAAAAAAAAAAAAAAAAAAAAACCCATTCCCACCCAAACACAAAAAAAGCAAAGGAAATAAATTATTGAAGAAAGAGTGGATTTCGAGGTGGTGATTTTTGTATGCTTCATATAACTATAAAACAGGTGAGATGTTCTCCACCCTTTTCTTCTAAACAAAAGGAAAACAACCTAAAATGAAATTAAAACCCCAACCACCATAGCAAAGACCACAGCACATCCAAGCATGATGCTTTACAGCATCTCAGGAATGAACAGTGATTTTCACAGCAAGTGGTTACTGAAACACACCGGGCTGCTGCCATAGAGCCCAGTAACTCATATTCTCCTCTCTAGAGCTGATCCGTTTATAAAGCCCCCCCAAACGAAACCAAAGCTGATTAGCCTGGTGAACCCTCCATGTGTATGTGCTTATAGAGAAGAGAATACAAGCTTGGAGTCGAGCAATGTCACTGGGAAAAGGTTGCAAGTGCTGGAATAAGGGGCAAATCATTTTTACTCATAATTTGGTAACTAACCACAGTTAGATCAAACTTGCTTAAATTGTCTCAAGAGAAATAATAACAACACTCCACAGTAGACAAAGCCAATAAGTTTAGTTCAAAGGAAAAAAAAAAAACTAAACATCTCACCTGTAGTTTACTTTCTAACGGGAATGTTGGTGATGTTAAACTCCCAACATAAAAATCAAAGTTAATTCTGTGCCAATAATCACAAAAGCTAAATTGTATCCCTCCCATCCTCCAGCCCACCCCATAAAGTTACAACCCTAAAAACGTTGTGAGTCAAAATGCAAAACTTATTCAAAAAGCAGCAGAAGGGCTTAAAGTGTCTCAAGCAAGCCCCGTCAATCCCAAGAAGAATAAGAAAAAAAAAAAATTATATATGTATATTCACTCAAATCTTTAAAAGGTTAGTGTTTTTTTTTTAAGGGGGGGAATTAATATTCTGCTGCTAAAAAAGAAATAAAGAACTCATTTGGTTATCAGCACCCATGAAATACCCATACCCCATCTTAAATACCCTTGTCCCTGCCACAATGCTTCCTCAAAACAACAACAAAAAAAAAAAAAATCTCCCCTTCGGTCTAAAAACCTCTGCCCTAACCGAGGAAGTGCTCTCAGCATGTGTGCAGGCCATATTATTGCCCAACCCTTGAACTAAAGTTCAAACTTAAGTGCAGCCCACACTGCAAAGGTTTAGATTCTTCTGTTAAATCTGTGCAGCATCTTAAGAACACGGTCTTATTACAAAAAAAGAAAAAGCCTGCTGACTCACGATGCACTGCACGTCTCTGCCGCTACATAATGTCAGTCCATCGTTTAAAAGTCTTGGCATCCAGTTTTTTTTGTCCATTTTTCCTTTTTCCAATGGGAACAAAGTTCCTTTCCATCCTCCCGCCCCAAACGGTCTGTTTAAAGTCATCATGTCCTAGTGCCAGTGAACAGAAACCCATGTAACAGCTACACATCTCGCTTAGAAATGACATTTTTGCACGTTGCCAATTTGAGCTGCACTGCAGCGAGTAGCACTATTACATGATGAAAATATTAAATTACCTCTATGATTAGAGTCACCCGAGTTAGGGGACCCTGCTGAGTGCCTCATAAGTCAGTGTTACAAGCAAAAGGCTGGAAAGCAAATAAGCCTCATGTTTTCCCAACCCTAAAATGAGGCCATTTATTTGAGCAACCCACATCAGGAACTTGTCAACACTGGGTAATGGATGCGAGTCAATTTAGAGTGAACAAGTGCACCACCTGCTGAAACACTTAGAAGCTTACACTCAACATTTGAATAAAGTGTTTGCGGATTAAAGAAAATGTGGGAGCCCAATTTTTTTGCTATAACAAAAAGTGGTGCACTACCTGGAGAGGTTTAAACTCTGCTAAACTCATTTCCCATGGGCGAATACTATGGTATAAGCAAACAAAAAGGTGCCGCCCAGTGCTGACAGAATCCTGATTTTAAAAGATCTTCCAAACATTCTTTTCAAATGGTCATCCAGCCTTTTTAGCTCGTTTTAAAACAATCCATTTAAAAAAAAAAATAAATGAAGTATTTACAAAATGTTTACAACGTGCCAGATCTGTATAAATGGCACATTTAGGACAGAGTGCCTACCCAATAAGAAGGCAAAACTGCACTGAAAATCAGGAGGAAAAGGGGAGGAGGAAGAAAAACAAACAAGATGGGGGCGAGGTGGGGGGGATAAATCCACATTCGTCTCAAAGCAGGAATCCTCATGGCCAAGGAGAAAGGCTGGTCTGAGTCTGGTCAAGTCTCTTAGTGTTGGCCCACTGAAGACTGAGGGGGAAAGAGTTATGGGTCTCTGGAGGCATGGCATGTTCCATGAGTGGATGAAGGGGGGGGGGGGGGGACCATTGAGGGCCTTGTGGGACTTTTGAAAGCTTGCCACAAGAACATTAGCTTCGATCATTGTCATCATGCTCACTGATATCATCTCAGTTCTCCGGGGGGCTTCTCTTCACACCTTAGTCACGTACGCCAGAGACTGCATAAATCGCACATGCCACCCCCATCCGCTCTCCCACTGTGAAATCCTGTTCATCGCCCCAAAAGTCTACAGGTGGCAAATGCAAAATTATTCTTCTGATGTCAAACAGGAGGGGGCAGACAAGCAATACCAAAAGCCATAGAAAGAAAAAAAAAAAAGATCATGTCTTAAAATGAAGAGTTGTGAAGGGAGGGGGAAAAAAAAAAATCATATCAGGTTATTACTTTTTGAACAAGTTAGACTGCTTGTTAAGGCACTTGTTTCAAATGACTAGAAACATGAAGATGTGCGGAGGGACAGAGAGAGTGGGGTGAGAATGTGCTTGCAGGCAAGAAGTAGTCATTTCTTTTCTTAGGAGATAAATCCTCATGTCCCCCCTTTCCCTCCTCAAGTGATTTGAAGTCTTCAGGATGAAAGTTACGGTGCAGCAGTCCTTTATTAGGCCATGAGTCCTTCCCGATTATTGGGCCGTTGCAATATCACATTCCTTGTGGTGGCACCAGACAGAAAAAGAAGAAAGTAGGGGAAGAGGAAGACAGACGGAAGATATAATTTAAAAAAAAAAAAAAAAAAAAAATATCCCCTATTCCCTATACACAGTAGGGAAGGAAAAAAGGTAGGGATAGGGGACAAAGGACTGGTGATCTGCAAGGGACAGAAAAACAAAAATATTGTAAAATCAAAGACGTTTTGTACAGAGACGTCAAAATAGCTAGCGTGATTGACCTTTGAACTCACCTCTCCTGCTCACAGTTTAACCTCCTCCCCACTTTCACTATGGTACTCGGCCACATATAAACTCTTGTCAATACTGCTGGGAATGGGCTTGATTTCAGTACCCAGCTGTTCTTCAATACCTTTCAGGTTAAAGCGGTCATCATAAGTGATCAAGTTAATGGCCAGACCCAAGTGTCCAAATCGGCCTGTGGGGAGAGAAGGAGAGAGTCATTAACATGGCTACCCTTTCAAAGTCACTAGGGGCTTTCGCATCAACAGTTCTGGGAACTAGCCACATATTGTTCCCCGGGCCAAGTTCCTGGTTGCATTCCCAACGGAAATAGGAACTCCGAAGCGGCCAACCATGGCGTCTTTAATCAGTTTTGACTTTAGGTTATATCGCCCAGCCCAAAATAAAGCTTAAACCCTCACTTTGACTTTTCATGTTTTGGTAGCCACATATTCTTGTTCAAGAAACTACAGTAGTTGTAGCATTTCAAATGCAAATCAGAAAATATTAAAGTTTAATTAAACATGAATTAAATGTAATTTGGCTAATATTAAACAAGGGTTTGATAATGCTCTAACAATGACCAGGCCGTTGGCGCCCCCTGCAGGCATTACTTGTAATAATGTGCATAAGTTGATTGCTTGCGTTATTATATACATTTTAACTTGTTCTATGAAAGCATACGATTGATTTTGATACTTCATTTTAACCAAATATTATTGCCTCATCATTATGCATTTTGTCATTTTACTGTTTACTTAGGTCCATTTTTCTAACATCAAAAATCCGATTACTCAATTGTCAAAATATGCCATTTACTCAATTACTAAAAACAATCATTAGTGACAGACCCATTTCAAAGGCAACATATGAGCAGAGCAGAGACCAAAACAAAACCTTACCTGATCTGCCAATGCGATGGAGGTACGTCTCCCCAAGTTTGGGAAAATCGAAGTTGATCACCACATTCACAGCTTGTATATCAATTCCTCTTGTGAAGAGGTCTAAACAAGAGAGAAAAAAATTCAAAAACGCCAACTTTGATTTCATGCGTGTATCATAAATAAGGAAAACGGATTTTCAACTATTCTTACCAGTGCAGACGAGATTTCGACATAAGCCATTTCTGAAATCATGGAACACACGGTTTCTGTGTTCCTAAACAAAAATTAAAACATGCATTAGCATAATGAAATTCAGCAAGGCAAAATTCAGTGTCAACATAATGGCTGGATTTATAAACCTAAATGAATGGAAATTATAAAGCCTGTACGTTCGTTACATAAGCACTTGCTCCGTTTCAAAATTCTGCCAACAGCAGTGCAGTAACACCACAGGCCCCCCTTTACTCCCACCTGTCTCATCTTGGCGTGAATGTAGAAACAGGAGTATCCAAGCTGCGAAATCTTCTTGGCCAGGAGCTCCACTCGCTGGGATGAATTGCAGAAGATTATAGACTGATTGATCTGGAGCTGAAAAACAAATTAAAAAAGGATGTCAGCATGTTCTGCAACAGTCAGGAGAATAGTAATGCCATTTTTCATATTTGCAGTCAGATAAAGTGTGGCATGCACAAGGCTGAAAAGGCTTTTACCCTGGAGAACAGAGTATTAAGGCAATGGACTTTCTGCCTTTCAGTCACATAGGCGTAATACTGAGTAACCCCCTTCAGGGTCAGCTCCTCCATCAGGTTTATCTCATAGGGCTTCTGCAGATGGGCGTTCTGTTAACAAAAGCAGTGTAAATTAATACTTTCTGAACACCACGCAACAATTACATACAGCAAGTATTGTAATAGGCTTAAAAATGTATCATGTTTAAGGAACTGAAGTCTGTCAGGTAAAGCAAGAGCTTATTTATTCAGTCAGTCTGCCATTTTAATCCAGTAAACAAGTTCAAAAGACAGCTGAAAACTCATCTTTGGCGAGCGCTTAACCCCTTCATAAAAAAAAAAAAAAAAAAAAAAAAAACAACTATCCTTTCTTTTCCCTTGCTATTCTAGCTTAAATGCCCATTTACATCAAAAGTAGACCAAGTCCCCTGGTCAAAAAGATGAAGTCATAAGTAACACTTTAAGTTACATGTTCACAATTCTTCATTATTATCATTAAAAATAAAAGAAAAGTTTTTCGTTTTATATCCAAATCAGTGGCCTTACCATGAACTTCTGCACACTCAGTGGGAAGGTGGCAGAATACAGCAAAATTTGCCTTTGTTTGGGCAAAGAGCTCAGCATCTCCTCCATCATCTGTACAAAGTCCTGCGACAGGAGCTTATCTGCCTACTCGGTAAGATGGGTAAAACAGTCATGAGTATTACTGTATGGCAATTAAGCAAGTAATTACCGTAACTACAAGAGTGATCACTTATTCACATACCTCATCCAAAACAACCATCTGTACTTGATTGACTTTGGCCACTCCCTTTTTGATGAGGTCTAAAATTCTTCCTGGAGTGGCAATGACAACATGCACTACAAAGGAAAGTTTAATCCAATAAGACCCAGGGTTTATGAAAGGAATATATACAGTAGCTCAAGTCATTTTAAAACCGTCCCCGCTCACTTATGATTACTTGCCTGTTTCGTCGAGTCTCATGATGTCATCACGGAGGTTGGTTCCACCTGTAGTTGCCATAACCTTGACCCCGCCCATGTGTTTGCTGACCTGGATACAGATCTGGCTGACTTGTAGAGCCAGTTCTCTGGTGGGCACAATGACCAACGCTGCAAAAAGCATTTAAAGCATGAAGTCACTTAAAACCAATAGAGAAATCGTGTGTAAACCCTTTAATGGTGAAACCCAAAGTCCCAAACAACTTCTTGTGAATATGTCAAATGCAAAACAATCACTGACCTTGTATGCTGTCTTTCTTCAGGTCAATGCGTTCAAGTAAGGGAATGAGGTAGGCGCCACTTTTTCCTGTGCCGTTCTTGGCTCTGGCTAGAATGTCCCTCCCAGACAACGCAATGGGAATGCTCTCCTCCTGCGGGGATGAGTGAGAACACAGTAATGAGCAGCTTGGTCCGATTAATGCAGACAACTCTTGCTTTACACGGGATGGAAACTGTACGGTCACTAACAGACAAAAAGGCCTATACAGTCTAAATCCAGCTTCCATAAAAGACATCATCATTCACTTAAAGCGAGTTCAAATACAAACTAATAATACACTTTGATTGGCACAACTAATGAGACTGCAATTTAAATACATGAATTCTGTCTCTGTAAACGAGAGCAATGACTTCGCACTGCCACTTGTATTGAGGCACTACAGCACCTCTTATTGTTTGGATTTTGTGATAAAACAGACAGATTTTGAAAGCCTGCTTTTGATTTTCCATTTTTGATTGACAGGATGTATTTGGCTCTGAAACTATCAGGCAATAGCGGACAGTGGAAAACAAGCGCTTCTATTGGTCAAATCCGATTGACGTCCGTCGCTGCAGCACTAATAACAATACAACTAAAAATATTAAGAAAATCACAATTTTCAACTAAACATCTGTTGTGTTGCCAAAAAAAGGAACAATTTCAAATTCTTACATTTTAAAAGATTCAATTAAATGTTAAGTTTTATACCATCATTTTATTACGATCATGTTTGATAAATTTGTATAGTATATTTATTTATTTATGACTATCTTCATGGCAAAAACAACTTCTAAAATAAAAAATAAGCAAATAGAAAAAAAAAAGAAAATTAATGTTTTTTTTTACTTTATATGGTAAAATTTTACTAGACAAGTTCTTAAGCGAGCTTACTTCACTTTTTCTACTTTATAAATTTGAATGGTTGTAATTAACAATTCATCTAATTTTACTTTTGATGCAGATTTGTAACATGAAAGCATTAGTTTAAGGGTCAAAATCAAGTTATCTGCATTTTTTGCACTGCATCAAGTCACTCCCATATCATAATATCGCAGCTCAAATTAATGCATACATGGCATAGACTGTACATCAAGTGAGACAGTGCAGTAAAATTATTAGGTAATTATTCCTTCAAATAAATCTCTCAACGAGTAAAACTGTCTGTGTCTATTATGATAGACAACACAACATATTTGCCAATTTATTTTTAAATCATTACTGCCCCTGGTTCACAGGGTACACTTGTAACAAAGTAGCAGTGGCTGGGACAGACTTTAAGCATCACCTCCACTTAAAAGGACGCAATTTAATCTGGTTTACATGAAATAAGTCTGCTCCCGAGCAGGTTTAAGCTTACGGACCCGTTCCTAGGGACGAGCGTCAAAGAACCGAACAATCCGAGATCAGGCCAAATTGTCCAACTAGCTGAGTTAGCGACAAATGAAGAACGAACCCCAGGTATAACACCACTTTAGCTAGGAGTGATACACATGTGAAATATTTGCCATCATGTGTCCCTCTTACCTGTATAGGTGACGGTTTCTCCCAGCCCATTTCAAAGATGCCCATAAGCAGCTCCCGTTTCAGGCAGTAATCCTCAAACTCGTTTCCCTTAGTCGCTGTCACATCCTGAAAATTTCACAATGATTGTACTTCAGAGTTTTCCAGAACACAAGCACAAAGATTCTGGTTCAGAGGCTACCTTTTCTTAAAAACAAAACAAAAACAAAACAGACATTAGAGCTGCTCAATTCTGGATAAACTGAAAATTAGAGGTTGACCAATTGTTCCAGCAAAACCGAACAATCTAATATTGGGAAGAAAAAAAAAAATCCATTCGATTGTTTTTTCCGGGTTGTGCCCATTGCTGGAACTGCTGAGAAGGTCCACAGACATTATACATTAAATAAAATAATTAATATAATTGTGTGCAATTTAAACATGATAAATCGCTCAGCCCTACAGTACACGTTTTCATATCATTATAAAAGCAATTAATTTGACTAGCTGCTGCATTAGTGGACAACACCAGTATGTTTGCTGTCGAGGCTGAGCGCGCGCTAACATTAGTAGTACCTTAAGCAGTTAAAATGCGGCAAAAATACATGCATGTCCGACCCAAATGTTTAATGTCATGATTGTTACCATCTGTTTGCATTAGTTTAGATCCAGCTGGTGACTTGTGCATTCGTTATGCAGCGAAGGTGCATATTTAAAGATAGTGACATGAAAAAGCAAGCTGTATTGTTATGCAGCCGACAGAGACGCATGCATGTAAGAAATGCATCCAATTTCCTTTATATAAAAAAAAAAAAAAACACTAATACATACGTTGCAATTTTGGTTGGATAATCATGACCGTTCAGGCTTACATGAAATCATAACACTTTACAATAAGTCTACTTGTAACCTTAGGGTATTCTTCATTGTTAATTTCAACATTAATACATTTCACATTATATTGTAAGTTGTATCTTATCAGTTAATGCACTTTGAACCAACATGAATGCTGAAGGTATAATATATTAATTTTCAGATTTTCAGAGTTTTTCAATTTTTGCAATAAAGTTCAGCACTATTTTGTGTGTTCATTAATCTGTTATTGGCCAGTGTGGTCCAACCCAATTATTGTTATTTGTTAAAAAAAAAAAAAAAAAAAAAAAAAAGTCAACTTCTGAGAATCAATTCTTTTTTTTATTTAATAGTGATTCTCACATGATTTTGAAGAGAACTAAACAAGTCTACTCAAATATTTAATTTGATTTATAACCCTTTTTAAATCAGTTTGAATGAGTCAACGACTTGCTAATAAATACTCCACTTCATTACTGGATGATTTAGCGTTTTTGAACATCTCTTGAATGAACGATTCAATGACAAACACAGTTTTTAAGTACCTACTGGTGTAACAACTTAATTGATACCATCTTTGAAGTGTTCATTTTCAAAAGGTAATTTACTCTATTTTGATCACTACCGTACATTTAGAAATAAGATTGTGCGGGTGTGAATTGCGATCACGAGCTTTTAGCAATTAATTGCGCAGCTCTAACAGGCATACAAGTAAACCGGTTAAAGTTGGACTTACTGAAGTTCTCATGCGCAAATCCTTCGGAGGAAGCTTTAGATTTTTCTTCCAGTCATCCCCAGGCCTGATAAGAGGAAAAAAGCAAATCCCAATCATCACCATTATAAAGGAACACTCACTGCATCATCTGCACTCCCTCAAGGACTTACTTGATGATAGTGTTGGCTGTGGGCGCAGGCTGGGAGTTGCCATTGTTAACTGTGGTGGAGGCTTTGACTTGGGCAGGTTGCATTGTTTGGGACCCCCCTCCACCTCCTCCAGGACCCCCCGCTGGCTTCACAGAGCCTCGCATTTGGCCGTTCTGATTCGATAGTCCCAGAATCACAGGATTCTCCATTCTGGCTGTACTCATGACTTAAATATTGTATCCTCCAAACAGCGAGTGACAATAACCAGTGGAGATAACTCTTTATCTTGTCGGGCTTGCAAAACAATTCGCAAGTTGTCCTTCCCACAGCTTTCGCAGTGTCCAAAGCACACGAAAAAAAAAAAGTTAAAGCAATATTTTTAACCAGTTCTTTGTTCCTCAATATGCAAGTCTCTTGTGGAACATCTCAATATGAATATCACTCAAGCAACAAGTCACAGATTATAAGCAGGGAGATTAGCTTCAATTATCCTTCCATGAATGAGTGAATCTTGCCTCTGCAAAAGGGAAGTTTCACAGACAAGGGGCCAGGAAGCAAGTGTTAGTCTTTTCAATGATTCTGTCCATTCCTTTCTCTCCAAGTAGTTAACATCAACTATTTCAAAGGTTTTCCACCTGTGTGAGAGAGAAAGGGCATCTTAAACCACATTATGACGTGTCACAAAACCACCAATATAGATTTTAGTCAACGCCAATAACAGTGAAAAAAGAGGGTAACTTCCCTTTTATTTGTATTAACATAACTTAAAAACAGATTTACCTTAACGGATCATTCCTGAACCACATTTACAAAAAAAAAGAAATAATAAAAATCCTGTTATGACAGACAATAAAATACCCCCGTCATGGCACAATGGACCCCTGGGTGGCTGACATTATGCAATTGCGTAAATTGCTTAAAACATAGGGGGGAAAAAGACAAAACTAGATTATTTTAAAAGCACACTTTACACAATATAGAGTAATACTTTGATTATTTGGTGTAATCCTTTTGATTCCACTTTAAAATATCGTATCAGTTAGACACATTTCTAAATCAAATCCAGAATTTAAACAGACAAGATATTCATTATGCATTTGGCAGATGCTTTCATCCAAAGCGATAGGACCTTATTCATAATGTTTTTACAAAACACCACTTTCTAGCATAACTTATGCATTTTGGTTGTTCATTTACATGACAATGGCATTTTTGGGGCCTGAAAACTAGAGCTGGGAGAATAAAACGATGCATCACTCAATTTTGAGATGTTGCGATTCTCAGCTTAGTTTTCAAAACTAAGGTGGTGGGTTGTATCTAGAAGGGATACAGCTACGGCCGGAAGTCAGGCACAACCTCAGGACAAATAACAGTAAATTAAATGTGCTACTTATCAAATTGTGCTTTATTAACATCTACACCTTACAACCCTAAATTTACGCTTACAATACCGCAAAAACCGTTATTAAATTAGATAAATATTAAATGATGCAATATTGATGTGCACATCACCAGTGGCTGTAGCTGTATACCTTCTAGTCTTTACCCCGCAGGCGCTCTAGGCTAGTTTTTAACCACACACTCAAATGCTCACAAAGAAGAGGGCTCATGCATTCAGCTGAGTCTGAGAAAGAACTTGCATCTCAGAAAGTTTTTATAACACGAGATTAATATAAAAACCCTTCGCTTCAACCTTTCTGAACTTTAGAAATGATCATTTTATAGAAGGTTCAAGTGGTGCAAGGACCTTTAAGTAAGCAGAGTGCAGCTGTTTTCTAATTCACATAGCGCCATCTGCTGTTAAAAACTAAGCTCAATCTATTCAAGAGAGAATCACGACGCACTCGGAAAATCTTAGAATCAATCCAGAATCATTTCTCAATTTGCGAAGGATCGATTTGTTGTCCCAGGAAACACATTGTCTGGAAACGCAATCTTTTAAAAACTGGTTTCAAAGAGACATTTTTTGAAAACGATACCATTATAGTCTCCAGGGGCCGGTTGCACCAGCTGGACGTAAAAAAAGTTAGTTTAGACTAACTTTCCAGCTTTCAGGTGAATATTTACACCTGTTGCACCATCGAAAACTACGACTAGGTGCAGCTACGCTTAGCGCAGACAATGCGCGTACACGCTGATATGCTCTACCGCACTGTTAGTTGAGACGCCGTTCGTGTTACTATGGTTAGAAATGTGGCTCCATCGAATAGATGAAAAATTACGCAGATTGTAAAACAAAAAAATGTATCTATTCAGGAAGTATGCATGCAAACAATTCAGAATAAAACGAATAAAAAAAACAAGACATCTCACAAAAGATAACAGCTGTTTACACGGTGTAGAAATTTATGGAGCAAGTTATATTTTAATAACGCATTCAACTTTTACAAATAATCCCAACCCACCTTTAGTACAGAGGACAGCTCTGAAAAACACGACGATATGATCGTGGAGCCTGTACACCAGACGCGCCATCATCTCAACGTTTTTATTTGTCTTTATTTTCATCATGGAAATAAGTCAAGACTTGTCACGTTACACCTACCTTTGACTAGGTGTAAGATTTAGTCTCGGACGTACGCTTTGCCCAGATGGCGCGACAGGTATTAATTCTACGCAGGACTTAAAACGCATTTTACGCTAAGCTTAGTCTTACAAACGGGTGAACGTCCAGCTGGTGCAACCGGCCCCAGGTAAACTACGAAAACATAAATTTGTGAAACACGTTACGTCAGTTTATTAACCCTTCTCTCGCTCAATGCTCAATTGTCACCACTCTGTAGAGGAATGCGCAAGTGCGCAGGGGCTTAGTTTCTTTACAAAGTCAAGTCACAAACAACTGGCCTGGCATGCATAATACAGCACTTTTAGTGGATTTTCATTTTCATGAATTTGTGAGAACAGGGACACTTTTGATAACATCTGTACACAACTTTTCAAGAGGAATGCATGTGTAAATGTACCCTTAGTATTGTTAAAAAATGTCATTGGGATAAATAATGAACTAATTGATTAGACATGATTTATACTGAACTATTTAAGGGTGTCATATAACACAGTAAGGGTGTCATAAAAGATCATTCATAATCAAACTGGAAAAGACTCAGTAAAGAAAAAAACATGCATGGTTTGAAACTACGAACAAGGACCATAAACCTTGCTAGATGTCAAATCTGACCTCAATAATGATGGCAGCAGCACCTGGCACAAAGTCAACACGACAGGCCTCATATTAAAACAGCCTTAAACTATTCACAGATCACACAAACATTAATATGGTGACTTCGCTTATGTTGTGCGTTTGTAAAACAGACGCAGTGGCACTTTGACTTCGGTTAAAATTAGAGAGGCTAGTTAGCTTAAGTCCATAGTTTACGAAACTCACTTACGGAACACGGTAAACCGATGTATCTCAATGTAACCCGTGTTACTCTGTCTTCATTTAGTTAATACTATTAAATTTTAACAGTCTTGGTTCGACACATTCAACACAACGTGAAACTCGCTGTCACGCAGTTAATGCTAATATTTAGCCAAGCCGCTACCCATTGCGGCTTCATTTCAGTCAGAATTTAACAGTCGGATAACATTTGAACAGTTTGGGAATATAGCTATAAAACAACCATTTTGACACGTTGCCTCGGTTAGAAGCAAAACCAAATTTGAACTGTGTGGAAAAAAATATATATACATGTATTAGCATTGTGCTAGAGTACATTAGCTCCTGCGTTCACACACAGGCCGCACGCGAACGAACACGTCAAAGATGAACAACTGACGGTTTAACTCACTAAACACTCATTTTTATAAACTATACGACATCGGTTAGAAGACATTTAGCGCCTTAAAAAGCAAGTTAGCTGAATGCTGTAACGGAGACAAAAACATTCATGACACCACAGACAAATATGTAAACACGCAGCTACGAAGAAACCCACAAAAACACATTCATAATCGAACTATACGGCACATAAACGCGACTTCCTGTAAACTTACCTAACGTGGCTGAGAATATCTTTCTGCGTGTTTGTGAAGTATAGGTGTAGAGCTCTGACATATATTTAGGGGTGTAAAGCGAGTGTGTAAGATGGCTTCCAGTCATCTTTAAACCCTCCCATAATCAGTCACATGAGAGCCCAGTCTAATCCACAAAACTCCGCGCGTATTACAATTATTAAATGTTTTATTTAAAATGCATATCAAATATACTCATACATCTCATTTTTAAGCAATGCATATGTATACTGGTTAAAAAAAAAAAAAAAAAAAAAAAAAAAAAAAAAAACGTTGCACTTTATTTTGTTTATTTATTGCTTTTTTTGGCGTATGAGATCGCCACAATTATACTTTGTCCTTAAAACGATCGTAATTACGTTTAATTCTTACCTGAGCTTGTTTTGGTCTTCACTCTTGGCAGAAACCTGACATGTGAAGGGAGTCATTTAATTAGGTTTGCATGTTCGTGCTTGACTAATTATGTATGTCGGCGATTTCAAGAGGATTGCCATTTATTTGAATGCATACAAACATTCGTTTTCGTTATTATTACTTATTTCATAAGTGTTGAATGGGGTTTTGTATGCACGAATCTGTTGATAGGGACACCTGTGGGATTCAGAGGTAGGCCTATAGTTAATTAATTAGCTTTAAGTAGCTGAATGACTCTTTCCTGACCAATTAGATTGAATTTGGGCTTATGCTTCCCTGAGGCCCTACACAGGAAAATGGATTTATAGTTTAATTTTAGTTAATGCTGGAAAGTTCACTATGTTGGTTACAAGAATGAAATCGGCAGGGTTGGGGAGTAATGAAATACAAGTAACTTATATGCATTTAAAATACTAAATTTGAGTAACTGTATTTCATTTCAGTTACATCTGAAAAGTATTTTTGAATTTTAATGTCATTTAAACAGCAATTGGTGATTCTCTGACTCTGACGGTCTGAAAAAGCGGAGTTAAGTTTCAACAAACTTTTAAGAGGGATCATAAAAATGTTGTTATTTTTATTTAGTACAGTCCTGAACAAGACAAAATGAATGAATCTATATAAAATATTGCCCAACTGTCAACTTAACTGTCCTGTCATGATCTAATGATCCACAACTGTTTTCATGTTTTGTGAGTCATTTTATAATTCACTCGTCACTGCAACTTTTTCTCTCAATTAGATTTTTTTCCCTCACAATTGCGAGTTTGCATTTCACAATTCTGACTTATTTTTCTCAGAATTGCGAGATTTAAACTCACAATTGTAAGTTATAATGTCAGAATTGGGAGATATAAACTTGCAATACTGACTTTTTTTCTTGCGATTGTGAATTTAGTATGTATCTCATATCATATCTCATAATTCTGATTTCTCTCAATATTGCGAGTTTATATCTCATAATTCTGACTTTTCTCAATATTGAGTTTATATCTCATAATTCTGACGTTTCTCAATATTGTAAGTTTATGTATCATAATTCTGACTTTTCTCAATATTGAGTTTATATCTCATAATTCTGACTTTTCTCAATATTGAGTTTATATCTCATAATTCTGACGTTTCTCAATATTGCGAGTTTATATCTCATAATTCTGACTTTTCTCAATATTGTGAGTTTATATCTCATAATTCTGACTTTTCTCAATATTGCGAGTTTATATCTCATAATTCTGACTTTTCTCAATATTGTGAGTTTATATCTCATAATTCTGACTTTTCTCAATATTGTGAGTTTATATCTCATAATTCTGACTTTTCTCAATATTGTGAGTTTATATCTCATAATTCTGACTTTTCTCAATATTGAGTTTATATCTCATAATTCTGACTTTTCTCAATATGAGTTTATATCTCATAATTCAGATTTATCTCAATATTGTGAGTTTATATGTCATAATTCTTACTTTATAACTCACAATTGCAACTTTATATCATGCAATTGAAAAAAAAAAACTTGCAATGACCTTTTTTGTGTTTGTTCCACACTTATTAGTATTCCAAAGTATTCTAAAGTATTTAGATTAAGTTACTAAACTTGAGTAATGTAATGAAATACGTTACAAATTACTTTTAAAGCATGTATTTTGTAATCTGTAGTGAAATTCATTTTAAAAGTAACCTACCCAGCCCTGGAAATCAGGCACAAAATCAGTGCATGTTATCAAAACGCTGTTGAAGAGATTTCTTTCCCAGATAGTAAACTGCAACCACACCAGTGAGCTTCACACTCAGAATGCATCCATTATGGCAATCCTTTTCAAACCTAGGTTTTTAGATTTTAAGAGAAAAGTGAGCAGTAGTCTTCTTGTCTGTGAAAAACTTGCCGCTACAATGTTGTAGGTGGTTGCTTGAGGTTTAGGCTACATGTAAAAGTTTAACATTTAAGGTATTGCTCACCCAAATATTAGTAAGGGTGAAAGTGATGCTTGCCTGTCGCAGCACAACACTGGCATGCAATACGTGTCCGATGTATGAATATATAACATCTAGAAGAAAAGTCCAGATTTGTATATGTATCATTATTATTCCATATATATATATAAAAAAAATCCATATAAATACGCCACAGTGTAATGTATTAATTTAACGGAATTTAGCTTATTTTTTTACAGGTGTTTTATCTGTATTTAGAATTTTGCTCTTCATTGAGTTAGGGTTAACAGAAATGTCCGTGAAATTACTGGATAATGTTCGGGTAATGATCTGTCAGTACATTTTCCGTTAGGTTTTTATAGTGTAAACTGAATTCCACTGTGTGACCTCTGAAAAAAAAAAAAAAATCCTAGGTTATTTTTTTCAACCTGAAACACGGGGTTGGCCCAGATTTTTTTCAGTGTGTGGGTAGTTTTTGTGTAACCCAGCTTCTTGGTCAGACACAACAACCCACACTTTAAAAAAAATCTTTTCATGATTTGTCAACATTGTTTCTTTTGTCAAATAAACTTAGATAATTCATTTGCTTCAGATAACATAATCTTTTGAGTTTCTGTGGATTAAACCAATCGCCTTCATTGCATTAACTCAAATGTTTAATTTCAATGAACTTAAAATTTTAAGTCAACCAGGTAACTTACTTTAAGCTAAACCAACAATTATTCTTTAAAGGGCAGTTATTTACTCTCCAGGAGACAGCAGTTCTTAGGCAGTGTTCAAAAAATAATTTAAATAAAAGAGACCAAAGCAAAGTGTTTTTTCCTTTATTATCTGCTCTTACATATATAAATAAATAAATCAGTTGCTATTTTAATTTACTAATCCATACGTCAACAGAGTTTTTATTTGTTTACTTTTATATATTTGTCCACAGATGTTTGTTGTATGTAGGCTTCTTGCCAACGTTACTTAATAAGGTGGAGCTCTCGAATAGGTTTCTGTAACCAAGCCGGACTGCCGAGAAAATGAAAGGTGCAAAAGTTTGGTAAGCCAGGTGCTAAAAAAGAAAACCACTGCTTCTTATCGACAATGATTCAAATGTAAGAGTAGTGTGTAAATCAGTAAATCTCAAAACTATACCAAACTATGTAACTCTGGTTTGCAGGATAGTGGGGGATGTGTTTGCTCTGTAAAGGAAATGTGTGGGTTTCATTGTTTTTCGTAAAGAATTCAAATAAGGTGAGTTTGAGTCCTTGAGATACATTTTAAAGAGGCGTGTCTTGACAATCTGAGCGTAAACCATGGGTCGGGAGATCAGAGAGGTTTCATCAACCGGAGTGGACGAAGACACACACTTCTGAGACAATTGCATGTTCATCTACATCAGGACAAACATGGATCTAATAACACATAAAGTCATTTTCGATGTGAGTATTTCTCAACTCAGTTTTAGGAAATTATGGTTAGAGATTTATCGTGGTTATCATTTATTTAACTTGCATCCTGTGGAAACAAAACAAGTTCTATTAATTTGAAAGATGAACAATATAAATTGTACATTTTGAGTTTTTTTTTTTTTAAGAATGAAATGATCAATTTATTATTATTATAAGTGGTTTTATTCATACAAAATGATCACAGTCCACTTTAGATCTTTAGATGTTTTCCTGTGAATAATTGTTTGCCTTAATTACTTTTTGCTACTGTTACTATTTATTTTCTTATAATTAATATTATTAATTGTATTATTAGTCGTATTTATTTCAATACGAAAAAAAGGAAGTGAGACGCTTCCTTTAAACAGCTTCCTGTAGACGCCACAGGTGGATGCAAAACTGCTTGCCATATGCTACTATATGTTTGCAGCATATAGGAAAAAAATAATAAGTTGCAAAGGATATATAAAAAAAATCATTTCGATCTTTATTGGAGTGCATCTTGTTAACTTCTGAAATGTATATTTTCAGAATCTAGATGACTTCATAATTGAATATGAAAATATGACAGAACGACCTGATGGAGTACAGTACACCTGTGAGAACGAAAAGGACCAACTGGATCTGTTTCACACTGTGTTCCAACCCCTTGTATATGGTGTGGTGTTTCTCCTGGGCTTAACAGGAAACGGTCTCCTCTTGACAGTTCTGCTAAAGCGGCGGAGCAAGCTGCGCATCACAGAGATCTATCTGCTTCATCTGGCGGTGGCTGACCTGCTCCTCCTCCTCACTCTTCCATTCGCAGTTACTCAAGGGGTAGCCGGCTGGCTTTTTGGAACCTTTCTGTGCAAGCTATTGGGCCTTATTAATCGCCTTAATCTGGTGTGTGGGAGTTTGCTTTTGGCATGCATCGGCTTCGATCGCTACCTCGCTATTGTGCACGCCATCCCCAGTCTCCAGTCTCGTCAGCCTAGGACCGTTCACCTTACTTGTGTGCTGCT
This sequence comes from Opsariichthys bidens, assembly GCA_037194245.1. Lineage (NCBI taxonomy): Eukaryota > Metazoa > Chordata > Actinopteri > Cypriniformes > Xenocyprididae > Opsariichthys > Opsariichthys bidens. The sequence goes on along the minus strand of CM074278.1, from coordinate 6,039,688 downwards.
CTGGCTCATCTGCCTATCTGTGTCCATTCCCAACATGGTGTTCCTGTCCGTGGCGGAAGAGGCGAACAACCCTACCAGGTTGTCTTGTAATTATCACAACTACGGCATCCACGCAAGCAACTGGTTGTTGACCAGCCGCTTTCTCACACACCTGCTGTGCTTCTTCCTGCCTCTGGTGATCATGGGGTACTGCTACACTTCTATAGTAATCACTCTTTGCCAAAGCCAGAGAAGTCTGGAAAAACAGGGAGCAATTCGGTTAGCCCTGTTGGTTACACTGGTTTTCTGCCTGTGCTGGCTACCGTATAACATCGCCGTTTTCATGCATACCCTGGTAGTGTTGGGTGCTATGCCTCAGCAGGACTGCCATGCCCATGACACACTGAATGGGGCACTGATAGTGACAGAGAGCATTGGCTTTTCCCATTGTTGTCTGAATCCAATCCTGTACGCCTTCATAGGGGTCCGTTTCCGAAGAGACCTCCTGCAGTTGCTAGCAAAAACAAAGTGTCTGCGTGGATGCCTGTCTGGTCTGCAAAGAAAAAGTCTTAATGGGAAGTCGGTCACGGAGGCCATTACTACCTCAACAAGCAACCAATACATATAAAAGCATCTGAATGTTTTTGTACTGTACATATTGTTTTTCCTCTCTAAATTGGCAGCTTTGAGATTTACAGATTTACCTGCGCACTGAAAGCATATATGTGAGTGTATGAAGTCGTATAAGTTTGGACAATCCGTTAGCCAGAGATTGAATTATATTAATAAGCAAAACTGAGCATCATACCTAACCTGCTGTAGCGCTTTGCATTGTGTTTTAAATGAATTATTGTTAAATACGAGTTGGAACAAATAAATGGAGATAAAAAGAGTGATATAATGGTGTCCTGATTTTTTTTCCTGTAATGTCAAAATATCCCCTCATACACATCAAAGAAGGCCAACACAAAATAGCTGAACTTTTTTTTTTTTTTCATATTTTTGTTATTAGATTTCTAATAAAACACAGTATACAGAACAGTTGCAAACAAGCACAAATTGCATCTTATTTACAGCAACTATATATATATATATATATATATATATTATTATATATATATATTATATTTATGTATAGATATTTATATATTACCTTCCACAACAGTTTGGTAGCCAGAATGTAATTAGAACATAGAAACCCAGAGGCTTTTTTCCTTTAACCTTTGCAATCAAACACATTGATCTCAAATATACATATTTTACAAATATCTTAAAAAATGGCTTCAGATTTTCTTACCGAACTGTAATCATAATTCTCAACACTTTCATTTTCTCCCAATGTTAACGTAAGCATCAAGAGATTATTACTTAAACCAAAGTTTTTAGCATTTTATTGCCACAGTTAGTGAATGGCAACAAAAACATGTCCAAATGAGAAATAGCCATTAGGAAACAAGGTTTTTACACTATTACAGATAAGCGAGTTTAAAAGGGCATGTTGGCCATACTTCCAGGCCCGTAGCCCAATGGGCTGTCCAGTGACATGCTCCGCTGTCTAAGACTCTGGGGGCCCATCATGCCAGACTGTGAATGTGGAGGTGCCATCATAGGTCCCTGAGGGGACATGAGGGCGCCCTGCTGGCCAAAGTGCTCCCCGGGGAGAGCCATGGCCCGCTGCTTAGCCTGCATCATCATCAGATTCTGCTGGGCCATAAGATTATGAGGGTGCTGCTGTGGAGACAGCATGCCACGGGGAGGGTGGGACGGGTGTTGTAAGAGGTTATTGGCCATCATGGCCTGCTGTTGCTGATGATGGTGTTGCTGCTGGAGCTGCTGTTGTGGAGACATGCCTGTCCTGCCCATCATGTGCCCTGGGTGGCATATGGGCCCCATCCCACCTCCTGATCCCATGCCCCTGGAGCCAATCTGAGGCATGACCATGCCTGGGCGCATCCCACAATGCGAGTGTGAAGGGTGTAGGGGCAGCTGTTGCTCAGCCATCATGTTCTGCAGGTTAGCAATATGGGGGTTGGAGGATGGGACACTGCTATGGGGAGGTCCAGACGAGGAGAGCTGTTTGAGCAGTTGAGCAGAAGAAGCCTGTGGAGGCGGTTGACCCTGGTGAGGATTTTGCTGTGGCTGGGACATGGCTTCACTCTTGGGGAAGTACTGTAGGGTGCTGCTGGGTTTGTCCGCAGGAATGATACGGGAAAGATCAAACTCAGGAATGCCTGTATGTGTGGGCCTAATGACCTCACTTAGGTCTGGACCATCACCCATTGGCATGGATGGAAAAGAGTCTGGTTGGTGAGGAGGCCGCTGGTGAGACATGCCTTTACTTAGCAGATGCATCTGTTGGGGCGGTAAGACGTCATCAGGACGCTGGGGGTACTGTTGCCCCATTCCACCAATAGGGGAGTGAAGGGGTCCCTGCATACGAGGGAATCCTCCCATCTGGTTTTGGGGGTGCATTGGGGAAACATTACAGGGCCCTATTCCATCTTGAGGTCCACCTCCCATTATTGCTGAGGCCATTCCTGGTATTCCCATAGGGTTTGGGGATGGGAGCATAGGTCCAGAGTGATCATGGGATAGCTGCGGGCCTCCTTGGAGAACCATTCCCATTGGACTTTGCGGACCACTGTGAGGTCCCATTGAACCCTGCGAGGAGAGGAGCATCTGTGTAGACTGGTGATTTCCCATGTTGCCAACTGAAAAAGAGGTTATATGTCAAGATATTAATGAATAACTTCTCTATTAAACATATAAAACAATTGAAATGGCAAAATAATATTACGGGCATGAAACGTTGATGTGAAGGAGAATAAACTCATTTTTATAGTATCACTTCCATGATGTATAGAGTTTGGATTCGGAACAGGTGATCAAATGTAAAATCTGTACCTGGCATGTTGATTCCAGGTAGGAGGGGTCTATCGGGTAGCATCTCATCGTCCGATGTGGCGATTGTCTTTATGGCGTCATGATAGAGCGGAGTGGAGCTAGGCATGGCATACTTTGACATCTGAGACATTATTAGGGATAGAGGATTCTGAGAGGGAGGAGCATCTGGTGAGGATGTGAAAGGCATGCTGGGATTGATAGAGTTGGTAGGCTGACTGATGGGCGTTGAGTTGGAACTCCTAGGTGGCAGGGACATACCTAATATAAACAAAAAATAGTGGAAGACATGTAAATCAGGGAAAAAGCAATGAATATACACAAAAACATTTTCATTTTTATATCAATGAACAAAGAAAATAGACGTCCAAACACTGAAATTGTATCTCCAATGAGTTTTACCAAAGAGATTTATCAAACAGCGCACCTTTTAAAGAATCCAAAGTTCATTTTTTTTCGATGTGTAATTTCTTTGTCACAAGACTCTGTGTGAGTTTCTAATCAATTGTCACACGACTCTGTGTTTCTAATCTTTGTTATCAACTGTGCTTATAAAGAGTTGAGTCTCACTCCACAAGGGTATTGTGCTTGTCATGATGAAGATCTAACTGGTCGAAAAGTTGCACTGTTTGGTAAATAAACTCTTTGGAACTGCAATTTCAGTGTGTGGACATCTATTTTCTCTGTTCATTCATGGTTCTTTTGTTGTCCTGTATATGAGCCCAAGTTGGTTTTGGATGTGTCAATTCAGAGGGGACTAAATAGCAAATGTTGCACAAGATTTAGCGAATCAAAGGGGACGAAATAGTAAATGGTGCGCACGATTTAGCGAATTGATGGGACTAAATAGTAAATGGTGCGCACGATTTAGCGAATTGATGGGACTAAATAGTAAATGGTGGGCACGATTTAGAGAATCAAGGGGTCGAAATAGTAAATGGTGCGCACGATTTAGGGAATCAAAGGGTCAAAACAGCAAATGGTGCGCACGATTTAGCGAATTGAGGGGACTAAATAGCAAATGTTGCACAAGATTTAGCGAATCAAGGGGACGAAAGAGCAAATGGTGCGCATGATTTAAAGAATCATTGGGACTAAATAGCAAATGTTGCGTACGATTTAGCGAATCGATGGGACTAAATAGTAAATGGTACGCACGATTAAGCGAATCAAGGGAACTAAATAGCAAATGGTGCGCACAATTTAGCGATTCATGGGGACAAATAGCAAATGGTGCGCACGATTTAATGAATTGATGGGACTAAATAGTAAATGGTGCGCACAATTTAGCGAATCAAGGGAACTAAACACCAAATGTTGCATGTGATTTAGCGAATCGATGGGACTAAATAGTAAATATAATAGTATATATAAAAGTGAATAAGTGTATATATGATTCATATTTCTAAGCACATTTTACCTGTATCAGTGGAACTGCTCCCTCCATTGCCTGCGACCTTGACACTAGGAGGCCCTCCAGGGCTAGGCATAGCAGTCTTGGGTGAGGCAGTCCAACCAGGTGAAGCGACAGGCATGGTCGGAGATTTAAGGTGTCCAGGGGAGCCAGATGGTGAGCGAAGACCAAGAGAGGGGCCTATTACCTGGGGGGACTTGATAGAGGTGGAAGAGGGTGTTCCAGCCCCAGAGGCTGCTGGTAGAGGAGGGTGAGATGGACCACTCTGTGGTAACTGGCTGGGTGACTTGAGGCCTGCTGCAGAGGGTGAAGGCATGAGGGGTGATGGCTCCTGGCTAAGAGAAGGCGATTTAAGCTGGTGAGATGGCGGTATAGCTGGGGAACCCATTGGGTTAACACTAATGGGTAGGTCAGGAGGGTGTCGAGCACCAAGTTCTGTAGCCCTTGATCCAGAAATTAAGGGAATGTGACTAAGTCTTGAGGTGCTGCTCATGTGGGGAGGACCTGGCTGGTCTGGTCCAAACATGTCAGAGCCTGGCTGCTGCATGTATGAGCCATCACCTTGACTACCAGGAAAGGAGCTCTGATTGGGGAACTGAAGAGGTCCATCTGGCCCAGGGATCATTCCTTTGTTAGAACTACCCCGGCCGTTCTGTGAAGCCCTAATGCGTGAAATGTCTTCGGGGTTCAACATATCTCCAAGCCGTCCGCCAATTCCAGGACCTCCTCTCAGCTTCTGAGCCAACAACTGCTGCTGCTGTGGATTCATATTCATGCCCATATTCATATTGAGGTTACCCCCTAATGAAGAGTCAACTATGTCTCTCATTGTGGGGCCACCATCACTGCCTACTCCACCAATAGGAGAGCCCATTATAGTCCGAGAACCGGGAAAGTCCATTGGATCGCCACGGGAGGCTGGACCTCCACCCATTCCAGGATTGGGGAAGCCTGGTCCCCCAGAGTTATCTATCATCCTAGGGCCTCCAATCCCTGCCTGCTGCTGCTGTCTGGATATTTGCTGCATGTCTAATCTATGGAGTCTGCGGAACATCTCTTCCCGTGTTATAGGGCGATCCAAATCACCTTGAAAGTGCTGGGGAGGTCCCCCAGGGCCCCCTGGAGGATAGCACCCATGAAATGGGCCTCCAGCACCCATGTTTGGAGGCATTTCCTCTAACCAACCCATGCCTGGCCTTGGAGGTCTTTGAGGTCCCAACCCCTCCATACCGAGAACTCCTCCAGGGCTTTCTGGGTAACCCCCACCACTCGAAGGACCTCGCATCTGTCCAAGAAACCTTGGTCCTCGAGGACCTTCTTGATGCATGTCCATTATACGTGAATTCCCTCCCATTCCTCCCCCGACCATTGGCCCTGGCCCCCACTGTTGATCACCAGGTTTACTGTGATATGGTGGTGGGGGGCCTCTCATCAGCATTGGAGGTCCCCCAGGCATGCCCATTTCAGGGATCATGCGGAAATGCTGGGGATGTTGGTGGGGGTTCATCTCGTGTTGCCGCCTTTTCTCCTGGTAGTACTCTTCTTGTAGCTTCCTCCAAGCTAGCTGCTCTGGTGTTACACCCTCATGTCCAAGAAGGGGCCCCATGTCTAACCCTGAGGGTGAAGAGAGGTGGTGGGAATGTGGTGGCATACCATGGTGTGGACCCATCAGCGAGTCATCCAATCCAGGCCCACCAAGATTTTGTGTCTGTGAGATGATGGACTGTAATGGCTCCTCATACTTTTTCATTCCACTGACATGAGGCATAGCAGCATTGTTGCTATGGCAATTACCAGCATTCCCCCCACCATTCTCACCATCTTCCAAACCCCTACCCCCATCATTACTATTATTGTTGTTGATATTAGTGCCATTAGGATTGCCATTAGGACCTCTTGGTTCTTCATGGCCTGCACCGGCTCCACTACGGAGAAGCAACCTCTCAATGTCTCGAAGAGTCTGCAAAGAGCGTTCACGATGTTCCAGCTGCTCCTTAGAGAGTCCATCTGTGTTTCCTGACCCTCCAAGTTGGCCCAGTTCACTCTGACGGTGTGCAGATAATGCAGAGGGGCTTGAGGAAGGAGACACACCTGCACCATGGTGGGGAATTGTACCTGGCCTGTCCACTCCTTCTGTTCCTGAAACCCCTACAGACTGTGGGCCTGAACTTCCTGGCCCCAGTGAATGAGCTGCAGAGCGGCTGTTGCTGCTTGACGTTCCTCCTCCTCGGTGGGTTTGGGCTGCCTCACTGTCTGGATGGCCTGTGGAAGAAGGAGTAGTGGTGCCAGGAAGGTGTCCTCCCACCACTGCACCAACGGAAGCTGGCCGGGGCGTACCACTTTCGGATTTGGGTGTGCCAATGGGTGGACTTTGACTAGAGCTGATCTGCTCAGTTAGGTTGGAGAGTTTTCCAACACCAGCAGACTATTCAGAAAAATACAAAAAACAAACAAACAAGAAAAAGAGAGAAGGACAGAGATAGGGGTGCTGTTAATACCATCATTAGTCTCAGCTCAATAAATCACAAAAGACTTCAACCTCTATTGTTTCACATCAAAACAGAAACAGGAACAAAGATGAGCATTGTGATTTAAATAGCCAATTAAACAAATACACCATGCAGCACCTGCAAGTGTGGATGTTATGATTATTTTTTTTCCACTCTACTTTGCATTTCAAGAGCATATACATATGGATCAAGACTGCAAACATATAGCCAAATAATTTTATAATTTAACATAACAAAAATATGCAGCCATGTGTGTACAATATATGTCTATATATAGACAGACCTGGTCCAGCTTGGTACGAGGGACATTCTGCTGATGATACAAGAGGATGGAGTCTGTATGGCCATGCATCACTGCCTCTGCAGCACTGCAGAAAATAAAAATAGCTTGTTGAACAAAATAATTATAAAAAAAACTGTTTCCTACTATTTTCATAGTTTTCTATTCAGTTATGTGACAATGGCTTGTAAAAGCACACTCCTACATCTGTCATAAGAGCGTGGTGGAAAACTGTCTGGTGCATTAATACGTGCATAAAACTTTGTTGTGGCTTTCTCAAACATTTTCGGCTTAAACACGGCAATAAAGGGTAAATATCCCATTTGTCCGTTTAAAACACAGGCTATTAAGCTACGGAGTCTATTGGGACAGACACAAAGTGCTCATACTGACCTGTTGGCTAGGCTGGTGGTGAAGACATAAACTACTTGCTGAGGGGGTCGAGGATGCAGATCTGTGCGAATACTGGGTCCATGGCCAGAACCTAATCCTGGACCTCCTGGATCACTAACATGGCCAGTAGCAGATGAAACAGAATGGCCCTGACTGGGACACATCACATGCTCACCTGAGCAAGTTTTGCAAAAGAAAGAGAAGGAGAGAAGAAAGTTTAAAAACGAGTGAAAAAATCTTTGTAATGACAATTGATCTTGTTAACTACAGTATTTAAACATTTTACAGAGGTCACCTGATGCCATCTGCCAGTGTTTAATTGACAAAAAAATGTCACATTACAAACCCTGAAAGCAGTCCTCCATATGACAAATAATTAACTCCGCAAACATACCGAGTCACTTGTAAATATGCGCGCCCAACCATCTTTTTAAGAGAAGGCAAGAAGTAATCATTCTTATTTATGAAATGAAAATGAATTATTATTTATTATCATTTAAATATTAATAATAAATAAATATTAGAATGTTGTCTGATACAAGTGAAGTTTGTACCTGTTGCAGCCCTCATTTTTATATTTAAAAAGTAAGATTATAGCTCTGGCTGTAAGTGTTTGGGTGAAGTAGGATGGCGAGGCTGATTGATAATTGTTACACAATCTGAAAAGCTTGAGAATTACTGGTTTATTATATCAGTATCTTGTATGCGTTGTGCATTCAATATGCATCTATGAATTAGTATTACCACTCAGAGTCAACTTTTACAAAAAAGCTGTGGAGGAGGTGGCATCAGTATCTGTGTATCAGACAATACATGGTATCACGGTACTGAATGATTACCATGTTAAAACCATAGATTTCTTAATTCTTAGCATATATAACACATATGTAAACAATGTTTGCAACAATAAAGATGTCAATCCAAAAACAGATGTATGTTTCTTACATTAATAAATGAATAAATACAAATACATATATATTCTAGAAAACCACAAGGAGGAGCTAAATCCCACAGAAAACTTCCCAAAGATTCAGTCCCATTATAAAGGTCTGATAGCTGAGCATTTACGTCATGAATTTATGTGGGCAGATATGAAACACTGAAGATTTGCACAAAATAGGCCATGTTCTGTCACATTAAAGGAATGATAATCTAATTGTAAATTTGTGAACAGAAGTTACAGCACAGAAAATATTTGATTAACCTTTGATTCATCCTAACGTCTTTTTAAAATTCTGATATGACTTAGGCAGGGTCAAGGTTACAGAGATGTACGTTTTTCTTAAAGGGCACAGAGTCTGTTAGTGGTGTTGTGTTGCCTTTGTGCAGGTAATGTTTCACGACACACCTTCAGTCACATGTCTATACACAGATAAGGGAAGCTGAGCTTACTTCACAAGAAGGGACAATAGCTCTGAAAGCTCAATATCGTACCTTGCATGCTATTAAAGGGCAAGTTCACACTGTAATGTCAACGTTACGCTTTTATATTTAGAATATTTAAATTGCTTTGCCAGATACAAATGGCATTATAAGCTGCAGTTGATAAATCTAAAAAAATATTTACTATCTTAAGCTAAAAACAACTTTGGAAATGTGGGTAAACTCAATGATGTAGAAAAATATAACATAAAAAGCACATTATTGGTGTTCGTTGTCATTTAAATCACTAACTATGTGCCAATTTTGGCAGTCGTGAGCAGAACCAAAATGAAAATTCAAACCTTAAGGCATTAAGTTTCAGAGCCTCCGTTACCATTAGTTTTCATTGTGTCCTTTTTCCCATACTGTGCAATGAAAGTAAATGGTAATTGAGGTAATCCCCTACACTTCTTCTTTTATGTTCCACAGAAAAAAAGAAAGCTACACAGAATTAGACTTCACAGACATGAGGACCTGTAAATGATGACCGAACGTTTTTTCCCCCCTTTGTTTTTTCTGTGCCGTTTGGCTAAATCTCACAAGACCTGAGAGGAACATGTCATATTTCACCCCAAAATCCTTGTAAACATTGTCTTAATTGAACTAAACTGCTGAGAATTAAAATGCTTGAGTTAAAGTATATCAGATCTATGCAGCTCTTAAAGTGACAGCAGCCTAATATTACATTAAATTAAACCCATTCGCACCACCTTAATTCTCATTATCGTAATACAGTGGAGGTTTTGACGCATTCAAATCTACAGTGCTGACAATACACACAATAACCAAGTTGTAACACTTTATAATACGGTGCATTAATTAACATTATACAACATAATGCAAACTAATAATGTACAGCATTATTAATCTTTGTTAATGTTAATTTCAACAATAAATGAACCTTTTTGTAAAGGGTTACCAATTAAGTTTATTCGTCAGCATAGATGCATGCTCCGATTTTTCACAACTTTGGTTACACTTTATTTTAAGGTGTCCTTGTTTCAGTACCCTTACACATTTAAGTACTGAGTAATATTAATTAACAACATGTACTATATTAGGGTCAGGTTTCATTTAGGGTTAGTTGCATGTAACAATAAATAATTTACAATTATAATTATAGCAAGCACATGTAACGTGTAACAAGGACACTAAAGTGTTATCATAACTTTTTCACCTTCCAATATGTTTTTAGAGCATTAAAAATGGTACTGTCATTCATAACCGTTACTAGGGCTGTTTTATTTTTTTTTTTTTTTTTTAGTCTTTTGAATTCATTCATTCATTCATGCATTTATTAAGCAGCGATAAACACGACAGTAGTTGAAGCATAGTGCTGTACAAATAAATAGCTCTATTATTTGTAAATAGGAAATGGCTCTTTCTCAGCTTTATTCTTAATAGCAGGTAGCACACAGTGTGCAAGGCGAACACACACTCCAGGTTTGTGGTCACCAACTGACAGATGCACTACCATACTTGCAGACAAACACACAGTTTAATGTGAGGTGTTGCAGTGGAAAAGGAATAACTGTTATAAGATCTGACGGTTGTGCACATTTATAAAAGTAGTCATGTTATTTTTCTTGTTTAATATATTATAAATGCATTTATCAGTTCATTTAAATTTAAAACACATTCTTTATTCACTCCATCAGCCCTAACACAGCAGCATTTTTGCTATTTTTAGTCTTGCCAAAATAATTGTTGTGAAAGTATAGTGGTAAAAATATCTAAGTTGTATATAAGTTGATCACACTTTATATTAAGAGTCTTCACTATGTACGTAAATAATAACTATAATAATAAAAAAAAAAATAATTGTTAGGTAGTGTATTTATTGTGTTCATGTAATTTTGCAAAACACTTGCTGTTGGGATATGTGTAAGGTCAGGGAGAAGTACATTGTTTCAAATGATTAAAGGATAAGTTCACCCAAAAATGAAAATTCACCCTGATGTCCATCCAAAGGTTTTTGTTCATCTTTGGAACACAAATGAAAATATTTGAATGATGTCTGACTGATTTCTGTCCCTCCATTGAGTCTACACAACTGACACTGTGATGCTTCAAACGTTCATAAAGACTTGATTTATAAAGATTTAATTTATCTGTTCATCATATAAAGCGATTGAGTCAATTGAGAAAATTTGCACTCGACCGCTCAATTCTTATGGATAACTTTTGCGATCTCTTAATGATCTTTTTGAAGAGTCAAAGTGTTAGTGGAGGGACAGAAATGACACAGATTTCATTAAAAATATCTTCATTTGTGTTCCGAAGACGAACAAAAGTCTTGCGGGTTTGGAACGACATGCGGATGTTTTTCATTTTCATTTTTGGGTGAACTATCTCTTTAATTTAAAATGTTAGTGCATAGTTAAAGACTTAATATCTCGAAGAGTCTACACTTAATATATTACTTTTGCTATATTTGTAATGTTAAACGTCATCAGTCTGTGAAAAGTGCCCATTTTTGTACTAAATAAACAACATTGATTTCATTAATGTAATTGACTTCAATCTTCTGTTATGCTCTTTTTTTTTTTTTCAGACTCTGCAATATTTATGTGAGCTGAATTACAAAATTTCGCCTTTTTCCCCAATGATTCAACAGGACTGCGTGTTCTCATGACAACGACGTCAACCAGAAGTTTATGTAAACAGTCGACAGGAAGAAACATTCATTAAGGTTTATAAGACAGTGTTTATGTGCAAGTAGAGCCTGGCAGTACTGTGTGTGTGTGTGTGTGTGTGTTGTGTGCGCACATGTGTCATTTATGAAGACACAAATTTGTATAATGACATGGGTATTACACTGGTATTACATGAAATATGAGGACATTTCCTCTTATTTAAAAAAAGCTTCAAAAACACGCTAAATGTTTAATCAAAAATGTAAAAATGCAGAATGTTTTCTGTGACGGGTAGGTTTAGGAGTAGAGTAAGTGTAGGGGGAGAGAATGTACAGTTTGTACAGTATACAAATCATTACGCCTATGGCATGTCCTCATTAAGATTGCAAAACAAACCTGTGTGTGTGTGTGAGTGTGTGTGTGCGCACTCACGGTGTGTGGCAGAAAGCGGTTTCTCATCGTCTTCCTCAGTTTCGGCCCCTGAACACCATTCATCACCACTGTACGGCTGCTTTCTCTCCAGCACACACCGGCGTTTGCTGCGCATCACACCCTCTACTGGACACCATTGAGAAAAACACACAAGACACAACAATATAAACATGCTTCAAATCAATTACACATGTTTACATATGACAATACGGTTTCTATCCACACTGCTATAAGCAAAGATCCACAAACTGCCTCAAAAAGCACATTTAAAACTTATAGTATTGTCACATACTCCAAACACAGAGCACTCCAGAAATGTTTTGGCATTTAAGTGGTATGAGAGGACACAAGGCCTCCAAAGCCTTGAAACATCCCCTAACCTTGAAAACCAGACGCGGTGAGGGAGAGAGAGAGTGAAAACGAGAGGAAGAGAGCACACAGCGTTAGGTTGTGGTGTCCTCGGCCTGTGCACGCCGTGTTGGCGGCGGGCAGAGATAAAGAGCTGACCTTTTCTGCATCCTCTTTTGTTCCCAGCAGACATCAGTTTACGTAAATGAGTGAGTCAGCTTTCTCCCTCTCTGGTCTGTTTTCTCTTTAATCATTAGTCCTTTCCAGGTGTGGCAGTCGAGTGGTCTGAAGTGGTTGACTTGCATTTCATTTGAATGTATTTGTGTTTGCTTTTCTACCGGGTGAACAATATTTACGTAGAAAGAGGAAATTCTCCCTGACAAACCGCTGGATAGTGATGGAAAGGATCTCACCACCACATTTCTGATGCGCTCCACTCTTTCTCCACAACCAAGGGTATTATGGTTAGCACTATAGCTGTACTAAAGCTAGAACCAAGCACTCCCTCGTTTTTTGACCAATAAATTCCATGACTTACCAGTTGTTCATTTTTATCAATCTAATTTTTTTTTTATTTGAAATATTTTAAATTACTTTAAAATACTATTATTTACATTTTAAATGTAATTAAAGGAAACATTTAATATTTCAAAATATTAAATATATTAATCTTATTTTAAATAGTAAAATGATTTTTAAATCAAAACACTAACTGAAATAAAATAAATAATATATTTTTTAAATTATTTTGAAATATTTATACTATATTATTTATTGTTTAAATGTTATTAAAATACTTAATATTTTTAAAAAAAATCAAAGATATTAATATTATGTCAAACATTTCAGTAAAATGTTATTTTGTAATCAAAATACTAATTTAAATAAATATTTTCAAAACTCTAAATTGCTTTGTTAATTATTTTAGGATTTAAAAATATTATTTATATTTTAAATGTTATTAAAATATTATTTAAAAAATTTCAATAAAATAAAATTTTTAATAAAAACAGTAACTGAAAAAATAAACAAATTATTTATTAAAATATTATTTATATTATGTTTGAAATATTATTAAAATATGCAATATTACTTTATTTTTATATTTACTCACTTTAAAAAAAAAAATCAAATATATTATTTTAAACATTTCAGTAAAATGACTTTTAATCAAAACACAAATTGAAATAAAATAAACGATATTTATTTAAACCTATTATAACCCCATCTTCTACCTTTCAGGAGGTTATAAAGCCAAACAGGTGTGAGTGTTTGTGTGAAAGCGTGAGAGTGTGTATTCACACACAAAGGAGCTTCAGTGCTATTACAGGAAGCCCAGATGACTCAGTTTCTCAAAATCACACTATTCCTCCGTTATTTCCCTGATCTCTCTCTCTCTAATACACACAACATACACAAAGCACTGGGCAAATGGAAATAAAATAAGAATCGCACAATGAACTAAACAAAAAGAAACTACACACACACACACACACACACACACACACACACTGTGAAAAGAAAAACACGCCTCCGCAATCCAGGATGAAAAGACCTGTTATTGCTTTTTATATTGGGCAGAAGCTGTTTGGCTGATTCTTAGAGACCTGTCAGGAATATGCTCATATTTGACCCCCATATAGCCTAGATTATATGCATTTTTATGACAATTGAGCACATTCTCACCACCTCCGATTCGTCTCATTCGCTTTCACACATTTAAATCTCCCGCTCCGTCAGGTTTAAGCGCTGTCAGCCTAGACAGACGGATGCAATACCAAAGAGCTCAGCATGAGTTGATTCTTGCATCTTTGATATGACACATATTGTGGCATAAAAACCAGATAAAAAGCAATGACACTGCGCAACATCTTAGCAGTAGTGGCATTCATAAGTGTTACTAGGGCAACCAGAAGTAGAAACAGACTAGCGTCCAATCAGTACAGCAACTGCTGACATGCAGCGAGTCATTGGTGAAGTGATTCCTCTTGGTGAATGATTCCTTTCATGACGGCCCTGGTGAAGCAGTTACACTTTTTATATTTATTTATTCATTTGGGAAATTGTAAACCATTTTGATTTAAATGTCTGATGCATTTTTATTTTTTTAACAACTACTGATAAAAATTGCATTCACTAATTATCATTATTTTCATTTTATTTAACAAGAAAAGGGAACTTTTATTTCAGGATAATGTGTGGCCAAATAACTGATGATCAGTTTTATTTTCATGTATTTCTGCACTGCCTTTTTTATAATGTCATAATTTATAATGTTTTATAATGTTATAATTTTAATTAACAAATGTACAGTAAATTTTACTTGAATTCAACAAAAACAATAGCATTGCAATAATTAAATGTAATGCGAATTACATAAAAACCCAAAAGTAAAGCATGCACGCATATTAAAATAATGAAAATTTGAGGGGAAACGGTGCTTAATGGTCTTGAAAATAACCTCAAAATAAAAAAAATCTCAATGATCTTATTAAATTGTCCATTTCTTTAGGCAAAATATAATTTTGTATTTTCTGCTTTCGCTTTGGTGTGAAACATGTTTTTGGCAAAATCACCAAACCACATAAGGGAACTCTGTCTGTGTGTGTGTGTGTGTGTGTGTGTGTGTACTAGGGGACCTGTTGACATTCAGGAACTTGTTGCATAGATTTTCCCTCCCCCTCAGTCTCTCCACCCTGCTCTATTCTACTTCCTGTCTGTGTGCAGTGTCTTTCTCTTCCCCCGCTTAATTAGTGAGTGACACACAACAGGACGACCAACAGGAAAACACAAGCACTTGTGTGCACACGTATTGCGCGCTGTTTCAGGAACATAACATCTGACATGACAAATGTACACACACACACACACACACACGTGTGCTCAAAAAGGTCAGGACATTTTGGGGTAGCTGAAAACAGGCAGTTTCATCTTTACTGTGTTTCCAGTTAAAAGGGGAATTCCAGAAGTGTGGCCTTTTTTAGGTTGTTTGATCGAGAGATACAGTGATACGTATAAAGGAGTAAAATGAATATGTGTAGTGTTGAATTTGGTCGTGCATGGACTATTGAGCATCAAACGTGCGTGGATTGTATTATGCTATTTTCCCATAGCCTGGCTTTTAATTACGGGAATAAAACTGATACACTTTACAGCCTATTCCGGCCATTTAGACACAGAACAATCAACTAAGACAGGAAAAGGTTCCCTAAACAAACCATTTCAAACTTTTTAATCCCAACGACCCAAGTGTGATGATCCCTATTTGAGAGATCCTTCCTAAAAATAGTAAGCACAATATTGTAATGATTTTGTTAAAAAAATGGAATTATTAAACCCAAAACTATTTATTAAAATGTTATCTGGATAAAATTTTGTAAGTATTGATCTTTCTACTGAATGTCAGAATTTAACATCCGATCTCAAATATCAAATATCAAAACATCAGATCCAATTTGACTAGCTTTACTGTACGCGTATACCATATTTAGTAAAGCTAGTCAGTCAGATTGGATCTGAAGTTTCGAGAAATCTTTTTGTGTGCGGCATGCATCAGAAGATCAGTCGGACTGTGGGTGGCTCGTGGACATTCGGTCTAAGGATGAGAGTAGCATTACGCCTACCTTTGGCATCTGGCTCCAAAACAGGGGTGAGTGACTCTCTTTGGTCTCCTGTGTCCATGGAGACGCTCCTTTCCCTCTTTGCCTTGGTCTTCATCATCCCACCAATGCCACCACCTGATTGGTTGAGGCTCTTTAGTCCAGGGTTGCCAGGAGAAATCTGGTTGGATTTGACTCCATGGCTCCCAGACCCACTGCCCTTTGACCCTTGGTTGCCAGCAGGTCCTTGCTGCTGTGCTTGGTTTACATTTGGGAGCTGTGATTGGGCCCCACTTGTCACTTGCTTGCCATGATTGGATAGTTTACTTTCAGAGTGCATTTGATTGGCTGGTGATGGAGAGGAAGCTGAGGGGGTTGGGTTGCAGCAATATGTCGTGTCTGTCTGTCAGTGAGACTGCAAACAGACAGCTGAAGAGAGAGAGATAAAAGAGTGTGAGAGAATTTCCAGTATTAACATTCAGTAAATTTCACTCACTTGATCTCCAATGCAGATATAACAGTTATCCCTAAAGTGTGCGGTCACAATTGTGCATAAAGCGGTTATTTATTTATTTTTTACATTGGATATATTTCATCCAACTAGAGTTTAGAGTCTGAAGTATCTATTTTATAATATTAGTTTTACAAGTACTGCGTTTTCAATTCGAGAGTTACAAAATGTGAAGTTGCTTTTTGCACTGATGCCAAATCTCTTTGCTTATGTTCATCGACTTCTGAATGCATTAAGAAAATAAAAGTATTTAACTTAAATTACTTTTAATATTTTTTCACATTAATCTTTTGCTCACCAGCCACTGCGGCAAATAGTATTCCAAAGTTACTACCCACTCAGCATTTTCCCTGGCCACAACTTTGACATCAATACCATGGGGAATAACTGCCATATAGATATTTTAAATATTATCTCATAATTTGGTAACAGGTATACGAGGCCGCTGTCACTTTAAGACCTGATGCACACATGCCTTTTCTTTCTCAACTCTTTATGTTTACTTACTGGCTGTGTTTTTATGAATACTTGCCAAGATTATTATTTTGTTTGATTTTAACAGTGTTTATTTTTTTTGTTCAATGTCATACCAAATAACTAGATTGATATAAAAGGACTTGGTCATAACCTCCACCTGTAACTGTCAGCACAACATCTGAGGAAGGTTCATGTATTATAAACATGTCTATTCATCTCTTCATTTGTCCTTCATTCTGCACCAAAACACACTCAATGCTTCAACGGGATTCAAAGGTCATTGCCAACAACACAATGTACCTCATAAGAGAGATGATACAACTCAATGATTGTTCACTATATTCAAACAGCCATAAAATATGACAGTGTATTTCAAAGGTAACTCATAAATAAAACCATGTTGGTTACTAGGGGTGTGACGAGACCCCTATCCCACGAGACGAGACGAGACACGAGATTGGGTTCACGAGACGAGATTTTTATAGTATTTTTAAGAAATCCTCAATAATGAAGCGTATGAAGGGGAAAATAGTCTGAAAATCATAAAATGCAAAAATGTTGGTGCATTTGGAAATCAACTTGTAATGCATGTCATTTTACTTCTATTTTAATGAATTATTTGCAGTAAAACAACATGCAAACACCGCTAAATGTTTTGCCACAAAATCAACCAATTGTTTTCTGCCCTGTATAATTTCACATGAGAAATCTCACTGAACTTCTTTCTACAGATTGAACATAAAATAAACAATATAAATAAAATAAACATAAAAATAAAAAAATCTAATTACACTTTAACTGCAGTACAAAGTTGACCATTTCCCAGTTGATTGTGTGGCTGTAACTGTTATAAAGCTCTGCGTAAACCGAGAAGTCCAACCGTCAGCAGTGATAGCGATGCTTTCTGCCTCTTTAGGGGCCGTTCACATGTCGCGCCTAAAAAAGCGTGTAAAGCGCGGCCGCGTCGCTTCCTCCTCCTTTTGCAAGCGTTCGGGAGCTCGCGCCTCTGTCGCGTCTGTCGTTGCTATGCAACCATGAACTGTGCTCTCCACGACCATCGCTTGGTTCTTGTCACATGACAAGACATTCTGAAATGTTGAGATGTTTTCATCTCGCCGCGGCACAGGCGCGCCAGGAAAAAAACGAGCGCGCCGTACCATATGCGCATCGCGACCGCGTCGCTTCCATTTTGCGAGAATGAAAATGCGCGCGATATGTGGACGGCCCCTAAGAGTCTGTACAACCTTGGCCGAGGTGTACGGCATAGTTTTCTTACAATGTTTACACATTGTTTGTGTCTTGTGTGTTATTCTTGCGCCAAAAACCAAAATGTTTCCACACAAACGATTTGAAAGTGGCGGGGGCATCTTGAATAATAATTTCACCCTCACACTGATAGCACCACGAGACAACTTTTCACCTCGACGAGAAATCTCGTCACGTTTTAGTCTCGCGAGATCTCGTCACACCCCTATTGGTTACACAAATAAAACATACATTCACAGAATAAAGAAACAGTAAGTATATTACAAGTATGAATAAATTACATAAGGGAATGCATGTCACTTGGAAATGATTAATTGGCTGTTGACGCTAAACTTTGATAACTGCAAAATGGCTGGATTTATTTATGTACTTCCTTTGATAGAAATCATTTGGTATATTATATATATATATAAATAAAATAGAGAGAGAGAGAGTTGTGACACCACTTGCAGACACAATGTCAGGACATCTACGATAAGTTTGCAAAAGATGTTGCGGGTTTGATTTACGCACCTCACTGGGATAAAGGTCCAACAATCAAGTGCATTCCGACGTCTCCTCACTGCACACACACTGATCTATAACACACACACACACAAGAGAGATTTAATTATGCTTTAATTGAATTCAATTCTGATCTAGTATCACACAGAAACATAAAAAGAAAAGGATGAGTCATTTTAGCATACTGCCTGAAGAGAAATGAAAACCTTTGAAAGAGAGACTTTTAGAAAGGTGTAACTGTCCCTTTAAGAAGGGGGCTGCAAATGATTTTTGGACACCCTGATGCCCAGAAGTGAGTTTCTCGTTTCATTTGCTCCACCCACAGTGAGCAGAAACCACAAAAACTCCCCACCTTCAATAATAATACCCAGACAGTCATTTTTCAACAAAAAAATTCTTATTTTCTCATTTCCAACTCCTTCTTTGCAAATGTAGAAAATATTAGACACCTTATGAGAACTAAAATAGAGCGATATTTACATCTTTCATTAAAATTTGTATCTACTTATATTTACACAGATCCTAAAAATCCTAAAGATCATCTAAATGCTGATTTACTCTGAAAAGATGACTAACCCCTAGTACATACCCATTTACAGTTTTTCACCTCTGGAAATGGACTGATGACTCATTTTGCACTCAGGGGCGTGTCCATTTTTGTCCAATCAAATGCTCTCTAGTCTAGAATGAGAATGTCCGGAGGGTGGGGCTACATGTCCTCCATAACTTCAAACTGCCATTCACACCTCCATTTAGTAAGCAACGCCCAACTTCCTACGATCCAATCAATTCCTAAAGGACAAAATTAAATCCAGCCCTTCATTTTTCACATTCCAGAAGCTGTTTCACTTGAATATACGTCACAACAGTAAAGAAGACACTATCGCAACTTCCGTTTCATGTCGACTTTTATATGTTTACACGATCTATCAGAGGAAAAACGGGAGCAAACGGACTACATTCCAAGAGTTACTGAAAACCCAGAAGAGTTACTTTCCGCCAGGGCTGAAATGTGTGAAGGATTGGGTTTCTCTCATGTGAATGAAGAGAAACTACACACAATCCCAGAAGCCTCCTGCTTGTGTTCATAACCTGCAGACCTCTCCTGCATGTGTGTGTGTGTTTTGAGGGAGTTCCCATGCAGTCGCTGCAGGTCTGTCATGTAGAATATGTAGGAGAGGCATGCGGTACATGTCATACATACAGGTCTGAACAGGACGCCCTGACATCTATTGAACAAACACACCAGCGTTCATGCAAATGATCAAATGAAATCCACCTTAATTTCCAGATTTTGAAAGCTAGTAGGGCAACTTGGGTATAAAAATCAAATTTCGAATAAAAAAAAAAAAAATAGATTGCTGTGCTTGTTAGTAGGTCTGCAGAATTTGGCCAAAATTTAGTGGTAAAATAATAATAATAAAACAAATTTTTTTTGGCTTCCTTTTTGGAAGATAGTTCCCAAATGCACATTAAAGGATTACATAACTTAACAATTAAAATTTCTTGATGATTTACTCACTCCCATATCATCCAAAATGTTTATGTCTTTCTTTCTTCAGTCGAAAAGAAATGAAAGATTTCAAGGAAAAAATGTGTGGTTAAAAAGTATATAAATTTTCTTTATCTTTTTTAGAAAATGGCCAATTGTTTCGCTACACAGTAAAATCCACAGAGTTAAATCAACTCTATTTAGAGAGGGACCAAATGTTATCTGAGCAGTGTTAAAGTAACACTGAAGCAGAGTTGAAGTTAATGAGATAATTAAGCAATTAATTAAGCGACGATTGAACATTAATGATGAACACCTGCTGTTAACAAGCAGAATCACTAAAGAATAGAGAAACACTAGAACTACAACTGACTTCAGCCACAGCCTTAGATGAAATCAACTGAAGATAAAAGACATTCAATCTCTGAAGAGTGTTACTGGTCCAGTGTTACTACAACACTATTTAGAGTTGAGCAGAGTTGATTTAACTCTGGGGTTTTTACTGTGTAGACAAGCCGCTTATTCCTTGGCTGAGATCACGTAGAGCCCTTTAAACCTGCATTTAAACTGCAATTTGGACCTTCAACCCTATTGCTGGACGGTATACCGGTTCAAATTTTGAGACCGAACAGCATTTTTCAGAAACCGCCGTAGCGGTGCGTATCTGAAACAGCTGCTGTATCTATTTAAATGGCCATGAAGCGCTATGTGGTGTGTATAGAGATTTCTATTAACTGTTCACCCTTCTTACACTAATGGAAACAACTTTATAACACAATAAATAACTCACAAAACAATCTCTCTTCAATACTGCAAATACCATGTAGTGCCATATGATTTCCACCATGCAGAAAACAAGGATGGAATCACAGGATCCAGTCACAAGAACTTACTGTATAAAGCGGAACGTCAGAGAATATGACAATTTTTCGATGAATACATCAAAAGTGTGGTTGTACAATGACTAGTGTCTGTGAATATTAAAGCTGAAAAAAAAAAGAGTGCTATCGATCTCTTAAGTCTGAATAAATGATAGTTTCGTCCACTACTACACATACTGAAGCTCGCGATGATTTCAGTGTCCACGGTCTCACTCTGCAGAGATGTTCTTAGAGTCACTTTATGAACATTTCACCATTTAATTTGATAAAACTATCGACATTTTTCGTATCATAGACACAGGAAGCCAAAGGTCTTCACGACCAGATTAAAATAAAAGTTTGGTATAACTTGAAATAGAAATATTACTATTGTACAACAGAGTGTGCTTTGATTAATAGAAATAATATTATCACTGTTTATTCTCTCAAAGGTCTTCACTGAAATTACAGATATTGCACAATAAAAATGTAGCCTACTTATTATTATTAATTTTATTAAATAATTAAATCAATTTGATTCGATTTTAGCTAACTAAATTGTTAACTTTACAAACTGATTTAATATATTTTTATTTAATAAATGTGTATCTTTTATACAATATATATTCCCTGTACTCCTGACAGTAAAAATTGGCAAAATGTGAAGAAAACAAAAACAAAACAAACAAACAAACCAAAAAAGTGATATACCGCGAAACCCCCAGAATCTTAAAAAAAAAAAACGTGATACAGATTTTCATTCAACCCGTTGTACCCCAGTGAAGTCCACTATATGGAGAAAAATCCTAGAAAGTTTTCCGCAAAAAACCTTAATTTCTTTTTCGACTGAAAAAAAGAAAGGCAAAAATCTTTGAGTAAATTATCAGGAAATTTAAATTCTGAACTGAATTAATCCTTTAAAGCGACCCAAACTCAGAGAAGATGCAGAGATGGAGCTTGTTTACTGTGAACCGAGCCGCTCTGACATGCTGAAAACACTGTGTGTAAAAGAGCACAGTGCTGCGCTTCACTCTGAGACACAGAGCGCATACATTTATCTATTAAATCACAGCCGTCGTGATTTGAAGACAACAATTTCTGTGTATTTTGATTAATTGACCTTTCGCAAAGACCCGCCCCCTTTAGTTACTGTTGGAATGCCCGACAACCCATGCTCTCTCACGCCACACATCATGTTCTCACGCAGTGAAAAATACACCGCGGAGCAAAGAGGACACTGACGATGTATGAAACAGTTTCATATTTAAAATATTGTAATGTTTTAAAGAAGTTTAGTCAATAAATAGCGTCTAGTGTGTCTTTAATGTGTCGTGACAGATCGCTGCAGCTCCTCGTGAACCGATCATCTCTTCATACTAGTTCATTTATAGCATCAAATAAACATGAATGAACATCACAAGGAATGTTGTTTCGGCCACGGGAAGACGTGAGTACTCACAATGCTTCAAGTTCAAGTTCACCAACGTTAATCTACTAACTCCCCTGACTGCTTTTTCGAATAAAATGGCAGATTCGGGGTCATGATTGGTCAGATCGCCTGTCAATCAAACTGTTGACGACGGGTCAACTGTGCAGCCCTAAAAGCTAGTATATTAAATTTGACTTCAAACCAAAATTCTAGCTATTTTCTCATAAAATGGCACATACACAGGCACACAAACACTTCCACAGCTGTAGAGTGTGTCGGTGACGTTAACGGGGTCCCACACATATTTCCATCCAAGAGGCATTCAACCTCAAATTGACCTCAAAAACAAAAGAAACATTATCGGTCCCTCTCACACCCCCTCACTAGCACACCTCTGCCCCTCTCGCTGCTTCCATCACACTCTCCGTCTCTTCAGCGGGAAACTTTCTTTTTCCACTCGCTGCTGTTCACAAACACCCTCTCCTTCCTCCATCAAGAGTTATTTGCACCCTTTCTTCCTCTCGGTCTCAAATAAAGCACCCTCTCTCTTTCTCTTTAAGGTGAGGTGTGTCATTTCTGCGCCACAGCGGCACCAAATGGATACGCGAAAACAGTTTGATTGCAACATTCTCAGAAGAAGATGTGACTTTTTGCCAGTGCAAAATTGAGACGATAACACTGTTTATTCTAAGCGTGCACCGTATTAATGCGTTCTGCTGCTTTAAAAGCTCTTTAAAGTCAGCTGGATTCTGATTGGTTGTCAATGATTTTATCATTCATCTGTAAAAATCTTTCTGAAAGTGCTTCCAATGGTTTTGTTCCTCTGTGTTTTAATAGTAGTGGTGTAGACTTCGTTATCCTCAAAGAATTAGAATAATTATAAAAACTTAATAGTAATACAGTAGTTGTGAGTTGGTGTGAATGGGCCTTTAGCCAGGTTTTTGCTACAGTATACGATTGCTAAGGTGGTCTGAGTAGTTTTTACAGAATTTTGTGCGGAGATTGTTACAGTTGTGTGGTGGTTAGCGTTCTCTGAAGGTTTTTTATGCATTGTTGTGTGGTTGCTACAGTGTTTTGAACTGTTTTTACGCATTGTTGTGAGGTTACCAAGGTGTTTGAAATGTATTGTTGTGCTGTTGCTAAGGTGTTCTGAGTATTTTTTACACATTGCTGTGTGGTTGCCAAGGTGCTCTGTCCGGTTCTATATTATACTGTATTTATGTTTGTAGCACAATCACTGCAGTACAACTTATGTGTCAGTTTTTTGCTGTTATTTTTCAAAAAAGTACATTAATCAAACATACAAACAGATAACCCCACCCCAAATACAGGTAGTTTTTATATTTTTCACAGGAATTTACCTGAAAATGGCTAACTGATAATCACTGATGCACGTAAAACTGTGAAATAGGTAATAAGCATTCTAAAAAAAATAAACACTTTACCATTAAATTGATATTTCAGAGGAGTTACCTCAAACACAACCTGCTGGACACCAATTAGTCATTAACTAAAACACACACAGTGTTCATTACTCATTAACTCCTAGAGGAAATTCTCTCATGATAATGTCTCGCAACACCCTTTGTGCTCATCTTCTAGAGTGGACAGGTCATGTTGACTGCACTAACTGGAATCATTAGCATTAGCGAGTGACCGATATGTTTTTTTTTTTTAATGGCTGATGCCAATGCCAGTATCTAGAAAAAGGTGGTATGGTTACACATATAGGGCCGGTTGCACCAGCTGGACATAAAAAAGTTGGGTGTGAGCTCTACGCTGGACTTAGTTATGTCCAGGTTTCAGATGAATATTTACACCTGCTGCACCATCGAAAACTACGACAGGTGCAGCTACGCTTAGCGCAGACGATGCGCGTACACGCTGATATGCTCTACCGCACTGTTAGTTGAGACGCCGTACTTTGGTTACATATGTGAATTTATTGGCTCCGACGAATAGATGAAAAAATTATTGAGCAATTCAGTAAGTATACACAGTAATGAATTGCTGTAAAAATTACAGCATTATTTTACAGCCGCTGGCTGTTTTTTAATAATACAGCATATTGCTGTAAACTGCAATGCATTCTGGGGTCACGTGTTGGTTTGACTCAAATTTACAGAATATTGCTGTAAATTGACCCTTCATAATTTAAAAAAAATACAGTTATTTACTGTAATCAGAGAATACAGGGAAATTCTGTAAATTAAATTACAGTAACACTACTGTAAAATTTACAGTAACTGGCTGGCAACCCTGCTGCCAGTATTATACTGTAAAATTTACAGTAATTTTTTAACAGTGTATGCAAATTTTGGTATGCAAGCAAAACAATTCAGTAACAAATAAAACAAAAGATGGCAAAAGACAACAGCTGTTTATACGAAGTACAAATTTAGGGAGCAAGTTGTAGGCTAGACCTGTTTACAAAGTAGAGTTATAGTTTAATGACGCTTTCAAATTTAGCAAATAATCCCGACCCGCCTTTAGTACAGAGGACAGCTCTGAAAAACACGACGATATGATCGTGGAGCCTGTACACCAGACGCGCCGTCATCTCGACGTTTTTATTTGTCTTTATTTTCATCATGGAAATAAGTCAAGACTTGTCACTTTACACCTACCTTTGACTAGGCGTAAGATTTAGTCTCGGACGTGCGCTTTGCCCAGATGGTGCAACAGGTATTAATTCTACGCAGGACTTAAAACGGGTTTACGTGCAGCTGGTGCAACCGGCCCATAGTGCCTAGTGAAATATAAGTACTTTATACAGACATAATAGGCCTATATTTTAAAATAATATACTTAACTGCAATTAAATGAAAATGTATCATATTGAAAATTTATATTAGATGAAATTAGCTGAACTTTAGAGAACTAGTTTTTTGAGTTTTTAAAATATATTAAATTTAAATGTAATATCGAATAACACACTATAGCTTAAATTATCAACCAGTACTTTAAATTTGCTTTAGTATGTTAGTCAACACTACAAGATTATTAAAACAATGTTTAAAAATGTACTTTTAATTTGTCGACATTATTACAAAGTGCAGGAATTGGATTTTTCTTTCAGTAGATATTATCTGCAAGAAAAGTTCGTAATACTACGGTACACTATATGCACATTCAACACAATGGAGCACACTTTTTCACATGGGGAAGGGCTGTCAATAAACTAAAATATTTAAATCACAGACAGACTAAAGGCTGCAAAACTTCCATTGTAATACAGGCTGTTTACGCACTGTTTACAACTAAACCTTTTATGTGTTTTGGCTGTTCATTTACGTGACAACGGCGTTTTGGGTGCCTGAAAGCGCAAACTTTTGAAAAAGGGTTGCAAAGTGCAATTTTTTTTAAAAGCGATACCTTTAAAGCCTCTGTGTAAACTATAAAAATGTGAATTTGTGTATTACGTGTTCAGTCTACAAGCGCGTAGTGTTTCTTTAAAAAGTGACGTCGCCCACTACTGGCCACAATACAGCGTTTTTAGTCGTTTTTGTGGATCCATGTGAACGTGGATCGTTTTGACAATGTATGCGAAAAATCCATTTTTAGTACATCATTGTCATGTAAACATGCTCTTAATTTGCTTCTTGTTCTTAAAACATTAAAGATCCCATCAAAACAAAGTACTGATGACTTTTGTTCAATCAAATGGTCTCTAAAACAAGAATGTCCCTCCCCTGAAACCACCTCTGACAGCAACTATTTAAAAAAAAGAGGGCCCTTTGATATGTCCCACCTAAACTTCCGGTTTAGAAAGTTTAGTCACATTTGTCATAGTTTGTGTGCGTTAAACCATGAAGACTTTAAAGCAGAATTTACATAAGTGTGTCTGAATAACTGGAACACAAATACACACTACTTAGACCAATGAATTTTGTGTGTGTGTGTGTGTGTGAGAGAGAGAAAGAGAGAGACGTGGGAGAGAGCAGAAGAAAGACAGACAGAAAAACAGAGAACATCTTAAAAGAATGACCCAGAGAACTCTGTAAAAAGCGTGATTTTTTTTCAACCGTTTCTTCTCAAAACTCAGCTATTACCACTTGCCACTTTGATCCCATTTACACAGTCCAGGACAAAACAGAAAGAGACTGATATGAAAAAACAAGAGCTCGAAATGGGAGTTTGTCTCTTGCAAATAGCATTTGAATTGAGAACATGAAACGGACATCAGCCAAAGAAACTTTCCAGAGATTCGAGTTTTGTTTGACAGAAGCAAAATGAACATCTGAGATGATTGGGGGAGGGGGGGATTTGGAACACATGTTTGATGCTCACAAAAGCGAGGGGTGCTGATGTCATGTGGGGACCACCAGCATTTAAAGCTCAGATGACACATTGAAAATGGACATTCCCAAGTGTGTTTGTTTGTGTGTGAACTGAGAAAAATGAGTTCATTACACAACTAGCAATCGCCACCAGATCTGTGTCTGTCTACCAACTCTCCCATCTGCTCTTCAAATGGGTAAATATTCAGCCAAATAACAGCAAAAACAAATTGCAGAGAAAAGGCCATGAAGGGCAAGGGCAGAGTTTGTAACTCTGACAGTGTATCTTGCCAAGCTACTCATAATTTAAAGCAGCTAAACTACAGTTCAGAGCTATTCAGCTCAACAAGGATGAGAACTAGACATTTTTAATAATCCTTCTAATTCTGTGAGAACACACAACAGCTATAATGATAAGCTTATTAAATAAAAACTGAAAATTTGTCATAGTTAAAGGGATAGTTCACCCAAGAATGAAAATTCTGTCATCATTTACTCACCCTCATGTTCCAAACCTGTACGAGTTTCTTTCCTCTGTTGAGCACAAAAGAAGACATTTTAAAGAATGTTGGTAACCAGACAGCTGAAGGAAGCCATTGACTTCCCTTTTTCCTTCTATGGAAGTCGATAGCTACCGTCAACTGTCTGGTTACCAACATTCTTTAAAATGTCTTCTTTTGTGCTCAACAGAAGAAAGAAACTCGAACAGGTTTGGAACATGAGGGTGAGTAATGGATTTTCATTTTGGGGTGAACTATCCCTTTAAAAATGAAACTCAACTGTTAGCTAAAAAAAATGTATTGAACAATTTTTGTGTGTGTAGCAAAACTACGGTTTCCACCATAGAAAACCAAAAAATGATAATTGTGACTTTCTTTCTCAAAATTCTGCATTTATTTCTATATAGATTACACAATTACCTTTTTAATTTGCTTTATTAATATGCTTCTATTATAGTAGTACAGCTATACAGAGTTTTATGATACATTTTTCCCTCCAAATCAGAGAACGAACGCATATGTTAAAGAACCATTAAATGAAACAAAATAAACTCATCGGAAACAAGCAGAAACCAACCTCAACAGTCTTATCCATGTAGTTTTGAAATCTAGGAGCAAGTATGCACACACACACACACACACACACACACACACACAACTTACACTGTTGCACATTTTTAGCATGCTGAGGTATATTTATAGCTCCAAATGCCCAAAGGAGAGCAGGAGAAAAGTAATAGGAAAATTCTAGGCCCTCTCCTAAGACACACACACACCTCTTGCCCTCTCTTATACTTGCGTAAACACATAAATCTCTCACACACATGCACACAGAGCCGTACTGTAGGCAATACAGGGTCAATACTGTGACCAAAGTGTGTGACAGAAGAGTTAAACGTTAACAACACACACACCGACGCACACACAGGGAAGGCTTTATGACATTGGCCCCAGCTTAACAAACTACATTTGAGCGTGGCGCCAGTGGAAATGCGGGGAGGGGAGAAAGAAGAGAGAGAGCGATGAAGAATGAAAGGGTCTGATGGCCATCTCTGTCCCAGCCTGCCCATTTAGACTGAGTCTCTCTGGCAGACAAAATTGTTTGTTTCCAAAACAACAAGCTCTTTGACTTTTGCAACTTAACTTCGTCAGTGTTGCTGCCAGATTTAATTCGGTTGAGAAAGTGCTGCGAGATGAGAGTTGTTCTCCAGTTGAATGACAAAACCATATTGATTTGGGCCTACATTAATGTGAAAATATCCTATTTAGCAGCTTGTTATGAGCCTATATAGTTTTACTGAAAGGCTGATACTAATATCTATAGAGCAGAGCCAAATGCAATATTATGAATTTTATAAAAAATAACATTTTACATTAATTAGAAATATAAATTTGCAACACATTTTACTTCAGTAATATGACATATTTCCAGGTGAAACAGAATGTTCAACAACAACAAAATGTAAGCTGGGAATTTTAACCATCAGGACTTTTGCAGGAAAGTTTGCAGTGGACCAGGGGTTAAAAACAAGTCTATCCACTGAATCATGTCACAATGTGCTGTCGTTTGTAATTCCTGATCACACAAAAACGTAATGCGTACAGCAATGTATAACGGAACATTTTTTTTTCGGTTAACTTGGAAAAAACAACAAAACAAAGAACAAGACAATTTTATATAGCTATTATATTAAATATCAGCAGTCGGCAACATCAGTAAAATTTTGTGGTTCCCTGCTCGAAAACTCCTGTTATAATAAAAAGGTTACATTGAATCTCTTATTTAGATCGTGTTTGCACTTTCTTGGTTATAATGAAAGGAGTCTGCGTCCTGCATTGAATAAAAACAATGCATTTTTCTTAGGACCAACTGGTACCGGTAGTATCAGTACATTTGAACCCTAACATCTATACAGCTTCAGTATTATATGCAACAAATTGGTGCGTCCCATTTCGCGTACTTATGCACTATTCCATGACGTTTTTGAGTATAAATAGTGCAAGCAGTGTTTTCACACTAAAAATTCCAAAAAGAAAAAGTACACTTTAAATACTCGGATGATAGACTACATTAATGGAAAAAAAACTTCAATTGTTGTAGTTTTAATTATGTAGTGGAGAGGAAGAGGCTTTCAGACAGTGATGTCAAATGGCAAAATCTTATCAAATTCACACACTACACAGATGAGTACATAGTGCATAAGTACCTAGTGTGACATTTGGGACCCACAACATGTAAATGGGCATCTAAAGCAGTTTTATAGTTTTAGATTCTGCTTGGCACTAAATAAAGTAGTTTGAGGCCAACTCAATTCAACAGGTGGATTTTTTTTTTTTTTTTTTGGTTGGTTGGTTGGTTGGAATAATATGCACCAATGAATCATGTAAAACCAGAAACCAGTTACATAAACAGCCACTATGTTAAGACTAGTCTTAAGACTAGACTTATTCATCTAATTTTTTCTTCAAGAATGGACATAACTTGTAAAGTTTAGTCTAAGCAGGTCACAGGTATTACGTTCATATGGCCAAATCTGATTTCATGTCGACTTTAATGGAAATCGAGATGTAGAAAAATTGCTAAAAATGGAAGTATATATTTAAAACTCACTACCAAAAAAATAAATAAAATCGGGCATTAACAAGGTTGTTTTTCCTGGAAAGCCCCAGTGACAAACTTCTGGAAACTATTGTCAGCAAACTATACTGATTCCCACAAATTAACCACATGTTTTGTGCAAATAAACAGATTTTGCCAGGGCTGTTACTCACACACTTCATATAATCAATGCAAATCACAGACAAAGGCTAGTTACTCAGACGAAAGTTTATGTACACACATATGTTGTCAACTGGCTCCTATTTGGCATGGAGTTCAAAGGGTCAGCGGCACTGTCATTAATCCCACTACATCACCTGATGCCAAGACCTTTGCTCAAACCTCTGAGCACAATAAAGGAAAGTTAAACATGCTTAAGCTGACTGCCTTGCTGAAAGCTCTAATCATTCACCTGCTACCGGCATTTAAAAGCCCATAAGTGTGTCCAGGTCACAACTGAGCATTCACTGCCGCCAATCAGGTCTTTCCGCTACTGTACGCTCGGCCAAGTCCAGAACCTGACCTGAGCTTCAATTACAACAAATATGACGATTCTTTTTTCTGACCTATTGTGCACAAAAGGTCACATCAAATTATTTCAGTCCATGATTTTGAGTCAAGAATTTGGGTGGGGAAATTTATTGTTAAAGGCACAGTTCACGCATAAATGATTGTCATCATTTTTTCGCCCTCATGTCTTAATCAGCATATCTTTGCTTCTTCCATGGAACACATATACGGTCATTTACTGGGAGGCGAACTTGTTAACCACTCTGACTGGATCACTGAGTCAACTATTTGACCTTGAGAACAATTCAACAATGGAATATTACTTTGAAATGACTATGGACACACTGATATTTTCTTTTTAAGATAATTTTGGTGCAAAAACATTTTTAAAATCTACTACACATTTTCCCTGTCATTATTCGCCCTCTAATCCCATTAAGGCAAAGGCCAAATTAAAGGAACTGAAGTGAAATAAAATAGAATGAATACAATTTGTGAATGAATCATTCAAACAGGATGGCTGAACCATTTTATAATGATTTGACTCAACAAGAAAAATAGGACATAGCTAGAAGAAGGGACGACCAAAACGACGTTTTTTTACGGCTTTGGAAATTTTGAAATACAATGCACAAATAGACTGATCATTTTATGGTGCTTTTATTTTATTATTTTTTTCAAACCTTTAAAAATCACACACAAAAAAGCGATTAACGTTTTTTTTGTATTCTGTTGGAAACTTAAAAACTCAAAGAAATACCTTAAACAACATGAGGGAGAGTAAATGACGACCATCACGATTTTTTTGCTACAACTTCCGATGGAACTCTACGAAACTGAGCTGACTTATGGCACTGCCATAGAAAATATTGTCCCACACCCAAATTACGACCGATGACTCAACGTTCGACAGTATAGCTACTCATCAGAATGGGAGAAAGACAGAGAGGCATAATTGTTAGAAGTCGGGATCGTGTCTTGTTTGAACATGAAACTTGCCGAGCCGAAACCCAATTTCCCACGCGTCAGCTGAAACCACCTGAGTCAAACATGCTTTCATCCCAAGTCTGACTAATACGGCCGCTCTCTCGCTCTCTCTCTCTCTCACACACAAATGGTGACTAACATACTTTCTCACTTTCCTTAATTTCTTCCCTTCCTCTGCAGCGGGGACTACTTCGCACCGTCTGAACACTTCCCCCCCTCCCCGCCGCTCTCTATTTCTGTCTCGGTATGTGTTCCGCTCATTCCCTAATGAAGTGTGTGAAGAGGGAGCCATTAAACACGTTTTAAACCATGTTCAAACCCATTATTCATGCTGCCTGTAGGATCGCATTTGACATTTGACTGAGCATCAATTATGTTTGACAGCTCTATAAATGATACAAAAAGGACTTGTTGGTGGGGCTTGCTGAGGCAAGCATAACAATTACTAATGCTTATACTCAGGGTTTGAGGTTCATTCAAATTTTGAACTCTTAAGTAATAAACTTCCGCACATGACGCGTTTGTGCTACAGACTTGAACATTGTACGCTTGTTGAGAAGGTGTGCCATTACATTTAGAAGTGATTTCATATTGACTTGGACCAAAGAATGCATTCCATTCAAGGATATATCGAATATAGATACAAATGAACATGGCAGGAGCAGCAAGCGACGAACACAGCCGTCGAACAAACAAAATTTGGTTTGTTTCGTATACAAAGTCTTACGACTTCAGAAGAGTTGAGATATAATGCACAAATAGACTTGCTTGACACTTTTATGGTGGTTTTGTGTCCTTTTTGAAGCCATGAATTATATCTGAATGGAAAAAAAGCAACCAGCACATTTTTTTTTTTGAAATTTTGAACATTGCAATCACTTACAAATGTTCCAAATTTGACAAAGTGACAAAGAAATGGGTGTAGCAAATCTTGGAACCAAAATATCAAGAGATTTCACCCAAAAACTGAAAAAGTCATCATTTCCTCAGCCACAAATTGAGCCAAACCTGTATGAATTTCTTTCTTCTGCTGAACACCAAAGATGATATTTTGAAGAATATGGCTAATCAAACAGTTGATGCACCCGACTAACTTCCATAGTATTATTTTTCTCTACTATGGAAGTCAATTGGCTTTTGTGTACATTTTTGGGGTAAATTTTAAGAATGGGCCCAAGGCCAGTTTTGCTCTTTCAAATTAGTCTTTACTTTAATAGTAAATTTACTGTAATACTGATTACGTTTTAGCACGTTGCTGGGAACAACCTAGCAATGCACTACTATATGCAAGAAATGTGATAAAATATGCTAGCAATGCGTTTAAAATGATTCAACAATGGAATGTTAGTTTGAGATTAGTATTTACTGAAGATATTTTCAGTAGGCATGTGCAAATTTTTTTTTCCCACCATAATTCTTCCTCTAACCCATCTAAGGCAAACAAATATTAAAAGTAATAAAAATAACAACAACAACAACAACAACAACAGTAAAAATTTGGATAAACTAGTCAACTAGTTTGTTGTTGGACATGTAAGTCAACTATCTGACCGTTATGTTCAATCTTTAATTTAATTTAATTTTTTTTGTACATTATTCAACATGCCAGAGCTTTTAAATCCACGTTGGTGCTATATATTGTCATGTAAAATCTATAACCCACAAAACAGCCAGCTATTGGAAATGGTTTAGGGTCCAACGGGGATCAAATCTGACATATCGCAGTGATTTTACGGGGTCGGATTTTGCATGACACCATTCATCCATTCCAGAAAGACTATTAATAGGAGGCGGGACAAAGCTGTGTGATTTGCAGGCAGTTTGGAGCCTGTCAGGCACAAAACGGGGGCAGCTTACTGGATTGAGAGCATTTTCAGCAGAATCACTGGATTAACACGCCATCGTCTGCAGGTAGGATGTGTTATCCCGTGCAGACACAGATCAGACGTGAGAATTACGAGACTAGATTTTTGTTGCATAATTTATTCCAGTTTTGTATCCTTAGTTTATTTACTTTGTATTGGTTATATTGTTTCTTTTTAAAACAACCTTTTAATTAAGGTTCTAATTTTAGTATAAGCAACCACATTAGAAACCAGTGAAAACAACCTATAGCAACCACATAGCAACACTCTAGCATTGAGGTGGAAAGTTTTGCATGTGGAAATGTAGTACCTTTTGCAGTGGGTGATGGGAAATCTGGCTGCTAGGTAGAGAGGTATTAAGAGGTCAGTAGGTCACGGAAATCTCTTTCCTGCTGAATCATGTTTGAACGTAACTGATCTAGTAAACCGATCTTGTGCACGTAGGCTTTCAAATTAATGTTGCATAACTAGATGAGTAAATATGGAAAATAATGGTGCTGAACAGTTCCAGTCTGGCTTTTAGAAGAAGAAAAAAAAAAGGGTTAGATTGTTTAATCTTGTTTTCATAACAGTAGAGGGTTTACCTACAAACTTCTCACTGTCCAGAGTGTCTATCTACTAATTTTCTCGCAGTCTTTCTCTGTCCAGCTGTGAGTCTTCCCTCTTCAGTGAGTCCATTGTTCTTCCGCTGCAACAGGCCATTTGTTTTTTAGTAGCCTGTTGTCGTGGGAGTGAGTGCAGTGCAGTCGAGTAGAACAAAAGGTTACGAGAGTGCAACTGTCATTTGTGCAAGACAGCAGTAACAGGGCCGCAGGTGAGAGCATGTGTGACTTTATCGGAAACTAACCGGGCCGGACCCGGACTCCCATCCTTCAGGACAAGCTGAGTGCAGTTTGGGAGCGTCGAGACTTTAGGACGCCAACTGCAGGCTGCATGCGTCAAGAACTTGCTCATTCACACTGATCTAATTTTCTTCTGAATATTTCACTGTCCAAAGCCTCACTGATGCGTCACAGAAAGCAATCCGAAAAATCTAATCTGCATGATTTTTGTAGAAGTGACTTTGATGATACAGATTTTACCGATTAATTCCCATGAACTTTTTCAATAAAGTACGTGTGTGTGTGTGTGTTTGTCAGTAGACCAATCATGCAAACTCACAATGGTTTATTTAGTGATAAACATTGTAATACTTTGACATCAAGCTGCTGTCCAAAAATAAATTGGCATTGTTGGGTACAAAGTATATTAATTGTTACATTAAACCTA
Source organism: Opsariichthys bidens (assembly GCA_037194245.1). NCBI lineage: Eukaryota > Metazoa > Chordata > Actinopteri > Cypriniformes > Xenocyprididae > Opsariichthys > Opsariichthys bidens. The sequence goes on along the minus strand of CM074278.1, from coordinate 6,005,225 downwards.
TTTAATGTACTTGACAATCAATCAATAAATAAATCTGTCACTATGTAATATGATCCTCATCTGCCGCTTTCTGCCTGTTTAAATGACTCCAGATTAACTATCCGCTGGAAATGCATCCATGATTGCACACTAGAAAAACGGAATAGCTCTAATCCAGAGCCGTCAAGGGAAGAAAAGACTGTCACAGTCTTTAGTGCCACATTTCTGAATGTAAAGTGATGCACATTAAAACGGTAATTCTCTTGAAACAGTGTTTTCCTCGTTTATTCGAAATAAGCTTGACGCACTACAAACACACTCCCAAAAGTTCCCTTGCCAATCCAAAAGAATCACTGATTTATGGCCATAAATGGGAACCATTTTTAGTTTTGGTTTTTAGTTTTATTTTGTCCGATATCCAGGTTTGCACATAAACTAAATTGGAATTAGAGATTTGCCAATGTATCGGACGATTTTTGTTCAATTTCAAACCATTGGCATATCGGCTATAGCATGAAAAAGGCCAATATAAAAAAAAAAAATGTTTGGTTTATTGATTAACTGCGTAAAGTCACTGAGTTATATAATGTCAGTTGCATAATCCAAAGATTTTCTCTGGGTAAAATAATGAATCGAGTTCTTTTTCACTTCTTCTAATTCACACAAAACGATATCAAAATGCCCGTCTTGGCAAGTTTCCTTGTAAACATAGTTGGTTGTCTCAAATGAATGTCAACAGCTGAGAAATAAAATGCTTGAGTACCAGAATAGTGGATCAGTGCCGCTCTTAAAGTGACAGCAGCCTAATATTCCTGCTACGCTGCTGTCTGTTTTAATGATGATCCACAAAAAAAAAACCTCTCACTACTCACGTTGACGTAGGGGGAAGTATCGTTCTAATGCGTTTACAAAGCGAACGTGCAAAGACGAAGTCAAATACCCTTTACAAAAAGAGAGTTTTTCGCCTTCATCATGCATGACCTTTCCAACGTAACTGTGTAATGCGTAAAGTTGTGGGCGCTAGTGCAGGACAAGTGTTTAAATTTAAAAAGTATTTATTGTATTTTATTTTTTAGAACATTTCCAATCGTTTCACTAGTTGAGACCCTTAATCATCGTCTGGTACGTCGCCCTTTGAAGCTGCATTGAAACTGAATTTTGGACCTTCAATTTCTTTTTGACTGAAGAAAGAAAGACATGAACATCTTGCATGATGTGATTAAAAACATCTATTTTATTGACAAAAGTTCAAATAAGAGAGAAAGTGACATCAGTATTGGAATGGGCCAATACCGATTAAGTATCGAATTGGGGATTGGGGTTTACATAAGTGTATTTGAAGGGAACTGACTTTAGAAAAGTTTCAATGGCATTTTCTGTTACTCTTACCTCCATATAAAGTAGTGTTTATAAAAGCAGCGCTGCTTCGTGTACCAATCCGCTATAAGCGCCACCTACTGTCAGACAGTGAATTTGCATTTTCATTCGCGTTTTGGTTTTGTGCAGGTGTCTTATGCAGCATAATTTCACAAATCTAAAGTCAAACCATTCTGTTTTTGCTTTAAATCTTGAAATTATACAACCTAATTCAAATGAAAAACAACTGCTCATTCTAAGTATGTTGCATCTTAGTTTGGATCGTGAATAAAATGCAGTGGTTACTTCCTGGCTACAGTTGTTTTGTTGTTGTTGCTCTTTAAGGCCAATTTGCCTACTATATAGCAAATTAACAACACATAAAAAAAAATCAGCAACCGGTATCAGCCAATTTGATTGTAAAAAAAAAAAATTGGCCATAATGAACAAACATGGCATCCCACAATGAAATATCTATAGAACATGGCACACGCAGTCACAGAGTAAAGTAATAGGAAGGAAGTAAGAGATACTATTATTAAACGTCCTGTATCTAAAAGTCATACATCTAGAATGCCACTCCAGAAAACGATACTTGCAATGCATTGCCCAAGCAGTCACATCTGCGTACTTGTGTAGAGAATGTTTCTGGCCTTAGATGAGACTTGCATTCTCTCCCAAGTGTGTACTGAACATCCGAGACACCCCGCTGAACAACTTTGATAAATAACAATCAACAACAACTCACGACAAATTATAATCACTCTCAAACTACTTCTTCAACATCAGGTGATTACTTTTCTCAAAGGCCAATTTGGTAATTATCTATAATTACCGAAATCTTCTCTTCCAGTTTCTCAGAATCAGTTGGAAACATGCACCTCATGCCAGGATATTTGCAAATGCAAACTAATCATAATCATGTTGTAATAAACATGATTGGCTTTTGCAAAACAAAAAGAAAAAAAAAACATGTATATCTGCATTCTTTGTTGCACGGTAGGCGACTTGAGCATTGCATTGTGAGACTTGCGCAGGTGAAAGCCAAAAAGTTGGGGGTTTAAGCAGGTTGCTGTGGCAACTATGCATGACATGGGTCTCTGCAAATGAAAGCAGCGTGAGAGAAGTGTGAAGAACACGAGGCCTAAAGCGGGCTGGATGATGACACGACAACAAACAGAGCAAGTGAGAACGGACGCAGTCAGGGGGAAATTATCTCGCAGCCTAGCTTGTTTGAAAACACTGCCCGTGCCCCTGCGCCAAGAAACAATGCCACAACAGTGAAAGTGAAAGAATACTGTTTACTTAAGTGGAAGGGAGGACAGACTGCAGCGGTCTGAAGGAGGGAAACAAGGAAGGAGGAGTGAAGCAATCGAAGGCAAAGGAGCCAATATAAACACTCTCACTACAGACAGTTTCATCTAAAATAAAAACTGTCATTGTTTACCCATCCGCATGTCACTCCCAACCCTATATGATGTTATTTTTCCCATGGAATACAAATATTATGCCCTTTTGCAAAGTCTTGAATCTGTTTTTGGGGGGTCTACTAGAATAAGTTAAGGCTTGAATGTTCAAAAAACACATTTCACATCATCCAAAATAGTATTCAAAATTTGAATTACCAAGTAATTCGTGGGGTAGCCGTGGCCTAATGCTGAGGGAGTTGGGTTTGTAACGTGAAGGTTGCTGGTTCGATTCCCACGCCGGTAGGAATTAAAAGTGGGGATTGTGAATAAACAGCAATTACTCCCCTTGTAAGTCGCTTTGGATAAAAGTGTCTGCTAAAGTAGTATGTCCCAAATCGTAGTACAGCATGTTGAAATGAGTATTCCAAAGATGCCCGAATGGTCTACTTTCTCCTGTTAGAATTCAAAATCTCACACGCTAACGGCACACTCTAATATTGCCCACGACCCATTGCGCGCTGGACGGGATTCTATTAGAACTACAAACACAAATAAAGTGTTAAAAAACTACAAACATGGCAAACACGCGAGGTTCAGATAAAGGGGTCTGAGTAATTAATTACCAATAATTAACCAGATGAAAAAATATTTATTCAAGGTTATTCACATTATATTTCATCTGGAACAGCTTTTGTAACGATACGTTTGGCCATTCACTTTTAAATGCATCATGCAAATTGCAAACACATGAGGAGAGTTCTCTACATAAAAAACCCACAACTGGCAGATCAACGTGCTACTATTCCTCTCCGTTACAGTAGGAAATTTAATTCAACTGAATGTGGAGGATTTTTTCTGTGACCAGATGATTGACGGGGCAGTTTAAAAGGTGACAGGAAGCACATAACTGTGAGAGACATTTCCTAGATTTAACCATTTTGCTCCTATAGGATAGTGTATAGCTGTCTTTGTCACATCACAGCACACCCGAACAGATTTTCAACCAAAATACCCGACTGTGAACACGGAAAATCTCACAAAATCTCTCGAGACTTCAGAATAAACATGGCAGACGATAGGCGGGATAGTGTTTGGAATGATTTTGGTATGTTTTCCAGGACACGTTGTATAAACACTTGCGCTGTTGCCACAAATCGACAAGCCGATCCTCCATCTCTGCAGTCCAAAACTATTTTTGTTATGATTCCGTCTTCTGTCAGCTCGCTTTCTGACTGGATATTTTTTCTTTTCACACGATAATCTCCAGAGCATGCAGGGTTCCTCCCACAGATCGGGATTTCTGATCTCAAATATTCAACATGTTGAATATTTACGATTCGCAATCTGGGCGGCTCCGATGTTCTTCTGAGCAGATTCAATCACTCTTAACACACCTCACACCACAGGGAAATCTGATAAGATATTCTGTAGAACCATCAAGATAACCGAGACATTACCTCGGATTGTCAGAAGGGGAGAAATCGGTCAGAGTGTCTTGTGGTGTGTACCCACACTCAAAAAATATTTCTGTCTGAACATGAGTTTTATGTAATTTAATTACGTAGCAATTTTTCATCCATTTGGATGACATAGTTTTAACATAAACAAACTAATAAACTTAACGTGATTCATATTTGTCAGTCATATGTAAATGAAATAGGTAAGATTTATGTAATAGTTCACAGGTTAATGAACACTGTTTAGTGGTCATGTGTGAGTTAAAGTACCACTGAAGCAGTGTGAGAGTTAATGAGATCATTAAGTGATGATTGAGCATTAATGATGAACACCTGCTGTTAACAAGCAGAATCACTGAAGGACAGAGAAACACAAGAATTACAACTGATGAAATCAACTGACATTTAATCTCTCACTATTCATATACTCAACTATTTCATAAATCTTCCCTATTTCATTTACATATGACTGACAAATATCAATCACATTAAGTTTATTAGTTTGTTTGTGGTAAAACTATGTCATCCAAATGGATGGAAAATTGCTACGTAGTTAAACTACATAAAACTTATGTTTAGACAGAAATATTTTTTTGAGTGCAGCTGTCCATTAAAGACGTCATTATGACGAAGTAGTACGTCCCCTTGCTTGCCAAGTATTATCCTACACACTCAAAAGTACATACTTTTTCTTCACAAAGGTGTAGTAGGACGTAGTATGTGTGACACAACAGTTATTTTACATTATTGCAGGACCTCTCTTCACAGTCTGTCAGTAAAGCTCAGTTTATTTCCAATCTCTATGAAGCCCCTCGTTCTGCACTACTGCTCTGATTGGTCGGCTTGAACAACGTGTTGTGATTGGCCAGCCTCTTATTAGAGCCGAACGAATAATCTGTTAAAGATCTCGATTCAAACACCCACACAAATCTCATTCCTGACAACGATCCCAATGACAATCTCATCCAATGACAACGATTCAGCCGTGTCTATTAAACCTACAACAAAATCACAGCAGGACATTCAAATCTGCATTGGCCGCCGACCCATTCACAAACAAGTCTTTTCAACCAGACAGTATAATTATTTCCTTGTTACAAATATTCAGATTATCACAGAAATACTGGGATAAAAGTTTATAGTTATAGTATAAGATATAAACACTGACGTCTATAGAAACAATCAAAATAGAGTAAATCACCTTTGAAAGGAACTTGGCGCTTCAAATAACGACTGTATCGATTACGTAATTACGCTAGTAGGTGGCGACAAGGGACTGCTAACAAAGTTTGTGTCATTGAATCATTCACTCAAAAGATTCATTCAGAAACTGATTCATCCAGTACTGAAACAAATGTAGTATTTATAAGTGAGTCATTGAATCGTTCATTCGAAATTATTTTTTTAAAATAATTCATTCAAATTAACTTAACTTTTTAAACAGACTGCGGCAACTAACATTATGTCAGAGCCTCTGGTAAATCACATGTTAATTTGTTTAGTTGTCTTTTCAGAATCTTGGGAGGAACGCAATTCTCTCATTGAAAAAAAAAAACTGAATGAAAGGCGGAATCACTTACAAATTCAACAGTTTTAGCAATATTTATATGACAGCAAAACATTTCAAAATACCTGATATTTCCAGATTTTCCATGAGCGTGGGAACGGTGTCCTTAAATAAAAGATATGATTTCTGTATGAGTGTATGTGTGCATGAAGTCAGCAATATAAATGTTAAGAAATTATTCCTAGTGTTCCTTCACTGAAAAAGTGTGAAAACATGTCTTGATATTTTTTAAGCTGTGTAAAGAGTGTATTTTAAAATGTGCCATTTCCTTTCACTAATCCAACCAAACAGAACCAAAAAAGAGAATATATAATGTTTTTAGGTGTACTGAACACTCCCCCTCATCTGCCATTGGACAGACAAACAGTTCCTGCCCAAAACTCTCACCATTGGTTGAGCCAGTGTTGCCTTGTTGGCCTGGTAAGGATTTTTTCTCAGCAAAATCTGCAAAAATGACTACAAAGGGTGAGGTAAACATGTATGCATTCTTTTGGGTGTATACAGAATGATCACATCATGGAACAGAGTTTCTTGGAGCACAAACCATGTGACACTGAAGAGAAGAGAAAAACAGTGAGCGAGGGAGAGCGAAAGAGAGGGCGGGCGGCAGTACACACAGCATAAACAGATTGTCATGGCCACAGAACAGCAGTGCGAGTGTATGCGAGCGCAGTGACACAGGCCGCAGTCCCTCGGTGAGCTCTGCAGTCTCTTTCTCCGTTTCATTTTCACTCTGTAAAGACAGGGAAGAGCTCGGCTCACTTTGCATGGGGGGGTCAAGGGTTGTATCTTTTCCAACACACTCTGGGCCATCAGCCAACTAGAGCAAGGAAAAAAAGAGCAAATTGCAGCCGCAGCACAAACAGACAGGAGATGGTGAGAGTGAGACGGAGAAAAAGACATGGAGATGTACTCATGTAGACTCTAGAGTTCAGCATGAGGGAGATACATGCTGGAAAGTGAGACATGCAAGTGTAAACTAGATTTATAAATTTTCCGAAGAAAATGTGAGTGGTGTTTGCCTGCGCAAAGGTTGCTGCCACATGGCCAGAATGTTTTCAGGGGTCAAAACATAAAATAAAAAAATAAATAAATCTTTAAAAAAAAAAATCTTAAAAATGCTTATGCATGTAGTTTTGAAAAACTTTTATACCATTTTCCTGACTTTCTCTCTCTCTCTGTGTGTGTGTGTGTGTGTGTACTCATTTTGGCTATACTTGTGGGGACCAAATGTCCTCACTTATACTGTGAAATACTTTCTCAACCCACTAGTGAGGACATGTGACTGGTCCTCACTAGATAAAAAGGCTTAGAAATCAGCCAAAATAGGTTTTTATTTAAATGTAATGTTCTGCACGTTTCTGTGACGGGTAGGTTTAGGAGTAGGGGTTGGGTTAGATGCTAGAAAATATCATTGACCTGAAATAAAATCAATGGAAGTCTATGTAATGTCCTGTGTGTGTGTGTGTATTGCTATCCAAAATATTGGGATGGGTAAGATTTTTACTGTCCTGAAAAAATCCTGAAAAAAGTTGTTACTGTTTTTAATATTGATACTAAAATGTTCTTTGAGCATCAAATTTGCATATTAGAATGATTTCTTAAGGATCATGTGACACTGAAGTAATGTGGAAGGAGTTTATGATGCTGAAAATTCAGCTTTGATCACAGGAAAAAAATTACATTTTAAAATATTTTCACATAGAAAACAGTTATTTTAAATTGTAATAATATGTCACAGAATTGCTGTTTTTGCTGTTGTTGTATTTTTAATAAATGCAACCTTGGTGAGCATAAGAGACTTCTTTTAAAAACACATACACATACATATATACATATCTTGTTTTATGCATTTATTTTTCCTGCATATTTCTGCACATTGCTGTACCACATGACTTTTTTTTTTTTTTACAAAACCGCTTCACTTTTTTTTTCTACGATAATTTCTTAATGGTTCTTATTTTATTTGTAAAGATACTAGGACATAGGATATCGCCCTGACATTTCTGACTTCAAGCCTGAAAAAAAAAAACCACTAAAATAATTTATCACAGAAGAGGTGTATTCAAGTCAAGTCATTGTATGTTTAAATTAGCTTAATTTTAATGCATTTTAAATAAATTAAGAGATCCTGACCAAAAAAAAAAATAAGCATCATGTCATCCATCACTTTTTAATTTTGTGAATCGCAAGCTCTTTTCACACAATTACAACACACTTGTTATTTTTAATTAAATGGCTAACTAGTTAATTGACGCCTGATTAATGTTTTACCATGTTTTGATATAGTACTAGTACACCAAGACTTTTACCCATTGCACATTTGCAGGTCTTTGTAAATCTAAATGAATGACATACAATCATAATTACGAGGAAAAGAAAACAGTATATTTTCTCTTATGAGAGAAATTACACTTCATCATTGGTGCATAAAGCTAAATATTTAAGCTTTAAATTAAGTCAGTGTATACACACTCTGCCATCCAGCCAATCGCAGCGCTGGAGGAAGAAAGTCAACAGGAATCTTGTACACACAGAGAATAATTTCCATTCCACCTTAAATGTAGGGCAAAGTTCTAGCTCGATTCAGCCAAAGAGTTTGTACTAAGGGAAAAATAGGCTTGTTGTGTTGAGCGAGGAGAGTTCTGAGTCTCACAGCTGGGTGCTGTTGTTTTTCGGTGCGCTGAAAGCTTCTCAATATCACATTATTCTTTCATAGCTCGCCTTAGCACCGCGACTTGTAACTCATCTGGAAGCTCTCAGATCACCTGACCAGATAAGAAACACTTTGTTTCGAACGCTGGATCTTTTTGTCCTTCCAACGCACTACAAACAGCCTTTAATAGACCCAAAACAGATCTACTCTTGATGACACATTTCACCTTCCTCTACGCAGCCTTGCCTGGCTTCTGAGAAGACAGATAATGTCATTTCCTCGCAAAACCGTCGCCAAATTGGTGTTGTTTTTATGACAAGGTGATACTATGACGGTGCGTTCAGGGATTATATGACATAACATCTGTGGTGGTTCTTGCGTGTTACGGGACACGTGGGCACCGAAAGCCATCCACCACAGGAATGATCTGTGACAGGAATGATCACTCGATGTGCTTAAAACACACACAGTAGTCTTTTGTGAATATGCATTCCCTGGATGCCCATCTCTATGCCTGAGAGGATGCACTACTTTTCAAACAGTATGAAAGCAGAAGGTAGCATAGGGACAAACGCTGTCCCTCAACAGAGGTGATCTGAAGTGTGGATCTCAGGTGAGAGGCCATATGTTAGGCAGTGAAAAGTTTGCACAGGCCAGCGTGAAGAGGTCTATTTCGGCTGTACAGCAAAGGAAATTAAGGGGCATTAGAATAGGAAATGGGTCAGCAACCTTACAACACATCTAATCCGGATGCGTGAGGACACGCAACATGTCAAAACTTGATCGCTCCCATTGTAATCGATGGAGCGGGAACTTTAGCTCATTCATAGACGGACACGGTTTCTATTTTAACGTGTCTCAGATCTACTCTAGCTGATTTTCTTCATTTATTATAAATGTATTTATCTATTTAAATTGCTATGAATGATAAAGATAAAGTCAGCACAAGAGCTGCACGATTCTGTATAAATTGAAAATAACATTTTTTTTTGTTTCAAACAGAGATGACGATCCTCGCATGATTCTGAAAAGACAACAGACAACTAAACAAAATTATGTCATTCACTAGAGGATCTGACAGATGTTAATTACTGCAATCTATTTAATTCATTTGAATGATTATGTTTGAGTGAATGATTCAATGACTCACTCATAAATACTTCACTGGATGAATCAGCGTTATTGAGCAAATCTCTCGAATGAATGATTCAATGACATTCAATGGCACTTGTTGCCACCTACTGGTGCAATGTTGTAATTGATACCAAAGTTATGTGAAGTGCCAAGTTACTTTCAAAAGACAGCGCCAACACAGATTTGAATGTTTGGCTGTGATCGCACTTGAAAATAGGTTTAATAGACAGATGAATCATTGTCATTTAAGAATGAGATCGCGTGGGTGTTTGAATCAAGATCACGATCTATTAACGATTAATCTCTCTATTCAACACAGTGAATAACTTAAAATTTAAAATACCACTTCATGACAAAAAGGTTTATCAGGTATGCATATCCATTATCAAGCAAACAACAACGACGCAATGATCCAATCAATTCCCGATAATGCCACTATCTCAGCAAACCACAACGACGCAACGATCCAATCAATTCCCGATAATGCCACTATCACAGCAAACCACAACGACGCAATCATCCAATCAATTCCCGATAATGCCACTATCACAGCAAACAACAACGACGCAATGATCCAATCAATTCCCGATAATGCCAATATCACAACAAACCACAACGACGCAATGATCCAATCAATTCCCGATAATGCCAATATCACAGCAAACCATAACGACGCACAATGATCCAATCAATTCCCGATAATGCCAATATCACAACAAACCACAACGACGCAATGATCCAATCAATTCCCGATAATGCCACTATCACAGCAAACCACAACGACGCAATGATCCAATCAATTCCCGATAATGCCACTATCACAGCAAACAACAACGACGCAATGATCCAATCAATTCCCGATAATGCAATATCACAACAAACCATAACGACGCAATGATCCAATCAATTCCCGATAATGCCAATATCACAGCAAACCATAACGACGCAATGATCCAATCAATTCCCGATAATGCCAATATCACAACAAACCACAACGACGCAATGATCCAATCAATTCCCGATAATGCCACTATCACAGCAAACCACAACGACGCAATGATCCAATCAATTCCCGATAATGCCAATATCACAGCAAACCACAACGACGCAATGATCCAATCAATTCCCGATAATGCCAATATCACAGCAAACCACAACGACGCAATGATCCAATCAATTCCCGATAATGCCAATATCACAACAAACCACAACGACGCAATGATCCAATCAATTCCCGATAATGCCACTATCACAGCAAACCACAACGACGCAATGATCCAATCAATTCCCGATAATGCCACTATCACAGCAAACCACAACGACGCAATGATCCAATCAATTCCCGATAATGCCAATATCACAGCAAACCACAACGACGCAATGATCCAATCAATTCCCGATAATGCCACTATCACAGCAAACCACAACGACGCAATGATCCAATCAATTCCCGATAATGCCACTATCACAGCAAACCACAACGACGCAATGATCCAATCAATTCCCGATAATGCCACTATCACAGCAAACCACAACGACGCAATGATCCAATCAATTCCCGATAATGCCACTATCTCAGCAAACCACAACGACGCAATGATCCAATCAATTCCCGATAATGCCACTATCACAGCAAACCACAACGACGCAATGATCCAATCAATTCCCGATAATGCCAATATCACAGCAAACCACAACGACGCAATGATCCAATCAATTCCCGATAATGCCACTATCACAGCAAACCACAACGACGCAATGATCCAATCAATTCCCGATAATGCCACTATCACAGCAAACCACAACGACGCAATGATCCAATCAATTCCCGATAATGCCACTATCACAGCAAACCACAACGATCCAATCAATTCCCGATAATGCCACTATCTCAGCAAACCACAACGACGCAATGATCCAATCAATCCCGATAATGCCACTATCACAGCAAACCACAACGACGCAATGATCCAATCAATTCCCGATAATGCCACTATCACAGCAAACAACAACGACGCAATGATCCAATCAATTCCCAATAATGCCACTATCACAGCAAACCACAACGACGCAATGATCCAATCAATTCCCAGTGGACAAAATCAAGTCGCTACTTTTTTTCTTATTTGAGAAGCCATTTCACTCGGATACACATCGCAATACAGAAGAATGACACAACTTCCATTTCATGTCGACTTTCATCTTCAAAACACAAATAAAGATATTTTTATTGAAACAGATGCCGGTCCATCCACTGAAATGCAACCAAAATTTTCACTTCAAAAAATTCAGAAAGAGACTATAAAAGAAATAGATATGAATTAAACAGTTCCGTACGTAACCATGGATCAGTGCATATTCACAGAGCTCATCAAATATGGTAAACATGGAAGCTCAACCAAGTTTGCTTGACACGATCTTAAGATCAAGCAGGAGCCTCTGCCAACAGGATGGTTTGATTGAACGTGTGGTAAATGCCTAACACTCACCTATCAAAACCTGCCTTACAGCAAATCAGCTAAGGGAAATGTCAAGATTAATATTTACAACCAAAGCTGTGCCTTGAGAACTTCAGGGGGATGAAGACACGAAGTGCAGAAGTTATCTTAGACAAAAAAGTTATATTTTCTATAAATATCAATTTTAAATCTGTGTATATATAAATTATACATATGAATTTTATACATAAAAGTTATATATATCTGGAGGTACTGGAGGGTCAGTCCTAGAGCTCTTCCTGGACGATTTTAGACATGGTCCTCCCTGTAAAACAAGAGACCCAGGGGGCGATGTAAAGTTGGGTCTCTTGTTCTGCAGTGAGGAGAAAAATCGAATCTATTGGAGACGTCCAACAGATTATTTAGGCGCTGAGAGAAAACCACAGAGAAAGACAGCCAATATGGGGAAGAGACAAATTAAAAAATACACTATTCTGACTGAAACGCTCTGACTCTTCAGACAGGGGCATTCTCTGCTTTTTCGCTAATTTTATTTCCTAAGCATTCCATTTTTATTCTAATGTATTCGTTTCCTTTTCATTTAAAGCACATCGAAATGCCATTGTATATGAAATGTGCCAGTTAAATAAACTTGCCTTGCCTAAAATTTTACTTTATAATTTAAGCACCAATGTTTGAGATCCAATTATAACTTTTGTAATTAAATTATTCAATGTTTTACAAAAATACTGACCTTTCTGAAATGATATCTCATATAAGTTATCCATGGCAACCAGACATTTACTACCTTGTCATATTGCTGGTGGGATCTCCTTTCTTTGCCCGTCTAGCTGTTGGACTATAGTGCTTAGTTCAAATCCAGTTCACATGAGTCATTCACTGACTTCACTTTCTGTTTTTTTTACCCCCATCATTTCCATATTCATCTCTGACTCGCTCTATAAAAAATTTTCAAAAAGAATCTCAAGAATCCAAGTGCATTCTCAGCTAAATGTTCCTCCTTGCTAAAATGTGACGTCAAAATGTAGTCTAGTCTAGTTCTCTAAAGCAGTTGTTTATCCTCTGCCGTTTCCACAGAAGTGAATTGAAGGTTTGAACACAGGTCAACTCAGGTCACTCTAACCACATTCAGGCTACATTCACACCGCAAGCCTTAAAAGGATAGTTCACCCAAAAATAAAAATTCCGTCATTAATTGCTCCAGACTTTTGTTCATCTTCGGAACACGATTGAAGATCTTTTTGATGAAATCAGAGTTTTCTGACAGCTACACAACTACGAAGTTCAAAAAGAGTTAATAAAACTAATCCAAAAGAATTGAGCGGTTTAGTCCAAATTTCCAGAAGAGGCTTTTATTCACAACTAAATATTGACCAGCAAAGGTAAACAGAAGCTCAACCGAACCTGCTTGACCAGTGAGAACAAACCTCACTGGTTCTGGAGGAAGCTCAAACGTGCTGCGTCACACACGAGAATGAACCTCATTGGTTCTCGCACGTCAGGTGAACATGCTTGAGAGAAAGCGCTCCTATTTTATCAAAAATATCTTCATTTGTGTTCTGAAGATGAACGAAAGTCTCACGGGTTTGGAAACGACATGAGGGCGAGTAATTAATGACAGAATTTTTTGGTGAATTATCCTTTTAATACTCAATTGACCCTTCGCATTACGCCCAATCTGCCATCTTATCCGTCAGGGAGTAGCCTTTACTAGATTAACGTTAGTTAAGTTGAAATATTGTGTGTACTCACGTCTTTCCGCGGTTGAAACATTCCTTCTGATGTTCATTTATGTTTATTTTATGGTATGAACTAGCATGAAGAGATGATCGGTTCACGAGCCGCTTGAAGGATCTTTCACGACACATTAAGGAGCCACTATATGGTATTTAGTGTTTAAACAGCTTAAAAATTACAATATCTCAAATATGAAACTGTTTCATACGTTGTCAATGTCTTCTTTGCTCCGCGATATATTTTTCACTGCATGAGAACATGATGTTGTGGCGTGAGAGAGCATGGGTTGTCGGGCATTCCAACAGGGGGCGGGTTTTACGAAGGGTAAATTCCGATTTATTGCTCATATCTGTTTTTTTTGTATAGCTGTTCACATTGTTGTTTTAAATGTGGCCAATATCAGATTCCAGTGTGAACAGATCATGGCCCTGAACTGACCCATATGCGCAAAACATCGATAAAGAGGGGTAGTCGTGGCCTAATGGTGAGGGAGTTGGGCTTGTAACCTGAAGGTTGCTGGTTCGACTCCCACACTGGCAGGAATTGAAGGTGGGGATTGTGAATGAGCAGCACTCTCTCCACCTACCATAGTCATGATACCATGACTAAAGTGCCGTTGAGCGAGGCACCTAACCCCTAAATGCTCCACTTGTAAGTCGCCTTGGATAAAAGCGTCTGCTAAATGACTAAATGTAAATGCAAAGAAGTCAGCATGTGATCGAAGACTTTTTCCGCTCCATGTCAGCTCGCTCCACTCAAACGCTCAATCGCTCAAATTCGCTCCAACATGAAATTTCCATGTACTGTACTATAGCCCTTGTTGATGCTTTTTAACGCATCGTTGGGGACGTTTACCATTTTGCACAGATGGCCTCAGCGAATTATGAATATGAGTATATTATGAGTATATTATATATTATGAATATCACGCTCTGCGAGGGTGTGATCACATTAATGATAAGGCAAATTGTGCATCTTTAATTTCATACGGATTTGTACATTGCAGGAATATATTTGTTTTAAATAATTGCTTTTTTATTTCTTTAGACAGTTTTCCTGACTGTGTAATTTTTGAGTTTTAGAAAGATTCTGGTGGAGACACGGTTGAAAGCGCACCGTTTATTTTCTTAATTTTAGGTTTTGATGTTATTATGAGTGTACGCAAATAAAACTAGACCCTTTATAGTTGTTTTTCACTAATCTTTATGGCGAAAAATGACGGAGTTGCTTCCGCTTTCATTAAGGAAAAATCCATCAGAACGCGTCGCGCATTCATTGAACAGGATTAAAGAAAACTATTTAGATTCATATTTATGTTTAAATATTATAATATATATATGAAAAGTGAACAGCACGAGTTAGACACAAGATGCGCAATCTAATGCGAGACATGCAGCGGGTCAGACATGATTTCGACCACTTCATTAAGTTTTGTTTTGTAGAAAGTCTTTCTTTAAAGTTAATTTGGTTTTGTATAAATCGTATCTTAATTTTAATCAATGTTTCTTCAACCAGTTGCCTGGATTTAATAGGCCTACGTGAGAAGAAATCTAAGAACGTCGCGTGCGGATTGAAGTGCGTAACAAATGAACGGTCTTTGAGGCCGAAAAATGTCTTTCTGTTTTAATAAAGCTCTTAAATACATGTCTCAATTACAGTTGTAATATTTGTGGCTTTAAAGCAATAAGCTATATAATAAAGCGGTAGACTATAAATAAACGTGACGTGACTGGAGAGTGCAGAATCACAGAGCTGGTGCAAACACCTCCACATCGCGATGATTAAATCAGACGCTTTTTTCATATTTGTTGTGTGTTTTTGTTGCTGAGAGGAAAGCGGGCATCTCATTTTTAATCGTATAAACGGTTATGAACATTATAAAATCTTCATTAACAATATGATGCTGCGAAGGTTTTTCAAAGTTCTTTTACCCCAAAACAAAGTACGAATAAGAACTTTGTTGTGATTACATCACAAAATTAATATTTGCTAACTCAGTTTCTCAACACCTCCTTTCAATTAGGTCTAGGGCTGCTTCTTCCTTTTTAACTTTGATGTTCAGGGAATTCTGGGTTGAGCGAGCGATCCTGAGCGACTGAGCGAGTAAACACGGAGCACATTGAAGTAAGTAATAATGTGTTCATTCATTGTGTGATCTGCCGCAGAACCCAGAAAATTTATGCACAGATAATATCAAGAACAAAGATGAGGATGCGAAAAAAGAGAGCAGAGTTTTTAAACGTATGTTTTGCTTGTATATAGAGCTGACACTGTAACACTTATGAGCTCTGACACATCACTGTCTATTCACTGACTACCTTTCATAACTTTACGGAAGAGGAAAAATAGGATTAATTTATGTACCATGTTAAAAAACTTCCTTTCGATAACTTTGGGCATGTAAAATCTGACTCCTATGAGCGCAGAATTGTGGTGAATGTTGATCTGGAGTGACTTAAAGGTCACATGAATTCCAATTTGACTATTCAGACTGAGCTAACATTGCAAAATATCAGAATTGTATGGGATTTAGGACCACATATGGAAGTGGCCCAAATCAGAATTGAAAAGATCACATTCCATGTGGTTTGTGCTGTTCACATTGTCATGACAAAAACAGATCTGAGTCAGCAAAAAAATTCAGACTTGGGCCACATTTAACTGCAGTCGTATGAACGTATGCTCAAGTTCCTCAGTAAACTCACAATTGTCCAGGAAGAAAGATTTCTCTGTAACACACAAACCATTGCTTGAATGCTTCTAAATATACACACATAAGAGTAGTTTGGAACATGTTTTTAGGGAACTGTTTTTTTTTTAAATGTTCAAATAATTTATCCTATCCAGTTGAATATGCAGTGTAACTACAAGTGTGGTGTTTCTAGGTCGATTCCCCTGAAAAAGTGTAAACACTGTGACTCTGCGGCGCTACTAAAACATTGCACTGTTTATTTAAGAATCCCAACCAGCCCGACACAGCAACATTGACTAACTGCACCAGTGCTGTGGGTTTGGGTGAACTATCTGCTTATTCAACCAATGACAGATGAAGGGAGTGTTCAAGAAACCTGTTTGCAGAGAGTGTTGAATGTCTGTACAGGAGAGCTTGAGCAGGAAAACCCCTTATATGAAGATAGTTTGGGTGTGTATTATGCTAATTAACTAACTGTGCCCACAAACTCCCTCCTTAAGTACAATCAAGATTTGACAACCTATGGTAAGAACAAATTTGTTTGCATACACACGTTGTGAATTCAGCAGAGATGTTGCACAAGAAGATTAAATGCTTACATTTAGGACAATGATATGTAAGAAAGATCACAATAAAGAATTAAAAAACTTTTTATCTCGCAATTCAGACATTTTTCTCTGAATTATGACAAACTCGCATTCTGACTTTTCCTCAAAAAAAGTCAGCAATTGTAAAATCTGCAAATATGAGTTATAAAGTCAGAAAAACATCAAGAGTTGTGATTTTATTTCTTGCAATTCTGAGAAAAAAAATCTGAATTGTTAGATAAAAATTCAATTATATTTTTATTATTATTATTATTATTATTTGTGAAAATAGGTTCCATATCTTAATCATTATTTTTAATTATGTTTTAAAGTACATTTTTCAATGTAAAAAGTTTTTTTTTTGACAAAGCACTAATAAAAGTTTCTTTTTTCTAACTAGGACAGTTGTACCACCATGACATGTTTTACTTTTACAAATATTAAAAGTAATAATAATATCAATATCAAATACTAAATATAATAAAACTATATAAATATCAATATCAAAATACATTTGAATTCAGAAATTAAAAACACACATCATATTCAAGTCACTGCATGTACGAATTGCATTTATGTATTTTTGAAGAACAGATCGGAGAAAATTGGTGTCATGTCATAAGTGGTGTTCAATTATTGTGCCCAATATCTTGCCACAAAGCAAAGTACAATTGGGTAAGCACCTAATAATGCACTACTATGCCTGTACAGTACGGTCCCTCCAGCGTGAAGATGCAAAGGCTACAGGGCAAGTAGCCAGAATGTTCCAAACACAAAACCATTACGTTCACCATTCACAACTGAAGCACCGTCACCTCAATTTGAGAATGACATCACATGATCTCCCTCATCTCTGTGATGTCACAACTCGAGCCTTAACACATTATAGATTATCTAGATCACTTTAAAAGGCAGATCCCTTGAGCGGCTCCTTCTAAAACACTCGCTGAAGTCTACGAGGTGTTGAGCCAATGTGGGCCAGAGCACACTGTGAGCCTTGGGCCTCAAAGACAATTCAGATCAAGTTGCAAACTCTGTGAGCTTCTAAAAATAGAGTGGTAGGATATCACGCTCACAGCACTAGCTAATGGCCTGTGTGGCCAGTGGGCTAAAGAGCAGCCAAACACTGCCAGAATACACTTCACACATTCTCTCTCTCTCCGCTCACACTGCTGACTACTACTGACGGTCTGTCGGCTTCTTATGATGGAGGAAAAATTGGGAAAAGATGTGTTTAATTTAAACAGACTGCTGTGCCAAAACTATCAGGAGAAAACGCAACATTATCAGCTCCGTCTGATCTGGGGTCAGCTCACAGTATCACTATCTCTCCCTCTATCACACACAGCACTAACTTAATCAGCTTGCGTCACCGAGGCCCTGGAGATTTGTCAGGAAAAGAGAATTAGGGGAGCATGTGAAGGCTTTGAATGGGACGCAAACTTCTATTCAAATATAAAGAGAGAGAAGTATTAAATATCGCCCTGTTTTGATATCATAATATGTGTTACAAATATATCGCCGCACGTTATTTCAAATGACAAAGTCAGCCTCTGAAACAACTACTGTTTTCATGTGACGTCATCAAGCCCCCACTTTCACAATCCAATCAATTCCCAATTGATGTGATCAAATCATCAAACCCCACAGTTCACTGGGAAATGTTGATTTTAACGGAATATTTCAACCAAAAAAAAAATAAAAAAATCAACAAGTAGGTTAAATGAGGGTCTTGACGTACGCAAGATTCAGACACAAAGCTATCACATAAAGCTTCCGAAGGGATGAAATATAGAGAACAATTCATATAAAGTAGAGTACAGTTAGGGTGTCATGTTTGGAGCTCAACTATCCCCCATCCAATTCTGAAAAATAAATGCGTTCCAAAGCTTGACCATTTTCGGTTGAATTATTCCTTTAATAACATTAGTGTCATGCCAAAGCCAAAAAAAAAAGCTTATCTTTTGCTCAGAATCAATATGAGTACAACATCTCAGAAAGTACATCAGGCTCACCGAATAAATTAATCATGTCATTTTCTACAGGAATTTCTGATATTATACTGAGGTGAACTATGTACAGTGACTCCAGAAAGCAATTGGACACCTAATTTTTTTTTTTAATTCCATTCTATTAGACACAAAATATCAAATTAAAGGAATAGTTTACCTAAAAAAATATTATCCCATAATTTACTCACCCTCAAGTCATATGTGTATATGACTTTCTTCTTTCAGCCAAACACAATCGGATTTATATTAATAATATCCTGGCTCTTCCCAGCTTTGAGTTTTTGAAGCTTCAAAAAGCACGTCCATCCATCAAAAGTAATCAATACGACTCCAGGGGGTTAATAAAATCCTTCTGAAGCAAAGCCATGGGCTTTTGTTTATAAACACCAGCTTTGGGCAATGGCATTACGCACGTTCACAAGAGAGTTGAGCTCTGGCTGAAGCGTGACCTCTGACGCGACGTGTGATGTATGAAGTGGGCGGAGCGTAAGCTTAGGTGAGAATGGACGCCTCTCACGAAAAACACGTAACTCTCTAGTGAACGTGTGAACGGCCGTTGCCAGAAGGCAGTGGTTAGGGGTGGAACGGTTCTCGGTTAAAAAAAAAAAAAAAAAAAAAAAAAAACGCGCTTGCGCCACGGTTAATCCCAAACCTGATGACGCATCTATAATATGGTTAATTGAAAAAAAAAACAACGTGACTTATTCAGCGAGTACGTTTCAGTCACTTTCTAGTTTGTCAATACGTTATGAAAGGGCTGATCAAAAGAACATGGACATGTAAACAAATGTTAAATACGAGTGCCCGGGCGAGACCTGAACAGCTCACGTTGCTATCTCTGTTTAAACTTAACTCATTTAAGCCATGGCAACTTTTACGGAGCCCCTAAAGGGACGTGGTGGTGGGGGAAAAAAATGGGATGGGAGGATTTTTTTTTTAAAGAAATCTTTTGCGTTCCCACGCAAAGATGTTTGCGTTCGCACGCAAAGATATTATCGTTCCCTTGCAAAACCTTCCTGTTTAATGTCCCTCATTAATACACACAAATAATGCGCGGCTCATTTAGAGTTTGAATTTTCCTCAAACAAGCTTTATAATATATAAATTGGTCTCTATTAGCAGGCGGCGGTGAGACAAGTTCGAAGGGACCGTCTGAAAAGTGCAAAATCAGAAAAGCATTTCTAGAAAAATAGTCATTAATAACTTCAATGTTACAGACTGTAGTGTAACAAAACTCAGTTAAAACATCACTGCTCTCCTGATGGTTACACCACTCAGTTTGGCAAGTAGCACAAAAGGCCTTCTTTACACAAATGATGTTATGCAATTTATATACATACAACCAGCATGATAATCGCTTACTGAATTTGATGGAATTACAAGTAGGGATGCACCGAAATGAAATTCTTGGCCGAAGCCGAAGCCGAATAATAATGAAATGCTTGGCCGAAGGCCGAATACCGAATGCGGTGTTTCGCATTTTTTCCATTTATTTTGCCAATTTTTTCACCATTACAATAATTAAATAGTAAAAATTTGCTTTTTACTATTTTGTGTTGCTTTTCAGAGAAATAAATCAAATAACAAAAATATAATTTCAAAATATTTAACACTGAACATTTTTTTAACATTCCAGCAGATATTATACAAACAAAGCACAATGTAACTTAAAATGAATAAATTAGTAAAATAAAAAAAAAATAAAACTTATTTGGCCATCTTTGAAGCCTATGTTCTTCTTGAATAGCCTATAACTGACTGCTGAAAGAATGTAACTCTGTATGTCTACAACAACAAATGTGCATTGAATAGTGCAAAAAAATGTAGATGAACCCACAACAAATAAATAACTGTCCTAGACATAAGCCTACTTCACATATCGCGCCTAATAAAGCGTGTAAAGCGCGGCCGCGTCACTTCCTCCTTCTTTTGCAAGCGTTCGGGAGCTCGCGCTTCTGTGGCGTCTGTCGTTGCTATGCAACCATGAACTGTGGTTTCTGACGATGAGAAAGTTTCAGCAAGGGATAAATTGATTTTTAGCCCTTGCTTTAGCTTTACTACTAGATATATTTATGGAGATGAGACATAACAACCCCCCTGTACAGCTATGATCAGCTGTTCGGCTGAGATTTCCATGTTTTGTTACGGAAAGGTCGAAGATGATCGGTTGGTTCTTGTCACATGACCTGCGGTGCTCTCGCGGCATTCTGAAAAGTTGAGATGTTTTCATCTCGCCGCGGCACAGGCGCGCCCGGAAAAAACAAGCGCGCCGCACCGCATGCGCGTCCCTTCCGTTTTGCGCGCGGTTACCGCGCACCTACATAAGATATAAAGAATATGCGCGCGGAAAAGACGCGATATGTGAACGTTAAAACATCATTAAAAACGTCATTGTTCGGCAAAATTTATTCGGCCTTTTTACTTATTCGGCCGAATACCGAAAGTGCTTTTTTGGCTTTTTTCGGCCGAATAATTTCGGTTCCGAACATTCGGTGCATCCCTAATTACAAGTTATTAAATGTTTTACTATTAACAGTGAAGTTCTTGATTTTGTTTCATAATAATCATAAAATTTATATATAAGTGTTCTAGTACAACCAGCAGGAGAGAAGTGTTACAGTGAAGTTATTGAGCGTTTTTCATAATATAAAATGAGAAAAAGGGTTTTGCACTTTTCAGACGGTCCCTTGTCTCGCCGCCGGTTTGTAGAGACAAATTTATATATTGTAAAGCCCATTTGAGGAAATTTGGGTTGTTGTAGCTCGTTACTTTGATTGGAAATATCTGCATTTGTGTTTTAACAACGTTTAATTCATGAGTTATTGATCCGGGAAGCTCGAATATGTGAATATATTGCCAACTTTACTGCACTTCTTAAATACTGACCGCATTTCTTTATATTTGAGTCAAACAAGTTCAAATTCTAAATGTGCCGCGCATCATTTGTGTGTATTAATGCTCGAGCTGACTTAATAAACACTACTGCCAGCCAGAGGGACATTCAACAGGAAGGTTTTGTCCGAGCTCACAACAGGTTTTGCAAGGGAACAATAATATCTTTGCGAGGGAACGCAAATATTTTTGCGAGGGAACGCAAAAGAAATATTTTTCCACCACCACGTCCCTTTAGGGGCTCCGTACAACTTAAACATTCAACCGCGAAAGAGAAATGTGAGGCGATTTGTGTGTGCGCCAATTCTCTTGCAAGTATTTCATCTGAACGGACAAATTCACACAAAAATAGTCCACATTAGCGAGCATGCTTACAAACATAGTAGGTTATGTCTTGAGAGAAAAACGAGACAGACAACGCACGTGTGTCCGTGTACAGGATCTTAGAATTACATCTTAAAGCGACAGCAGTCTAATATTCCAGCTGTCTGTGTTTTAATGTTAATCAAAAGACGAAAAAATCTTTATTTAATTTATTCAAAGAAGTTTATTTGCCGTGTTATTTTATATTCGATTACTTTATTCAATGTCTGTACCAGAAAACTAAAATTAGATACCTGAAAAACCTGTAAAGCGTTATTTATTGTTTATTTGTGCCGTTTCTTGACAATTGTCCTTTTTTTTTTTACTGAACATTGCACATACCGAACCGTAACCCTAAAACTGCGATATAAACCGAACTGTGAGTAATCTGAATCATTCAACCGTAATTATAGTTTTAAATATAGATATTTTTTTATCAAAAACCCATCGCTTCGGAAAGCATTTATTAATCCGCTGGAGTCGTGTGGATTACTTTTACGATGGATGAATTTTTTTCTGTGCGTTTTTTGGAGCTTCAAAAACTCTGTACTAATTCAATGCCATTACAAAGCGTCAGGATATTATTTAATATAAATATGATTGTGTTCAGGCTGAAAGAAGAAAGTCATATACACCTAGGATGGCTTGTGGGTGAGTAAATCATGGGGTAATTTCCATTTTTGGGTGAACTATCCCTTTAAGTGGCATCTGCAAGCAAATTATATTTTTCTTTAAAATCAGAACTACACTTTACTAAATCATTTTGGGAATAATTTTACTTAATGGTCCTGAAGTATAAATTCAGCTCCTCTTCAGTTCGCACAGGTGTGCTAGCAAAGTAACCGCAGGTGTAGTTCATCACAATGAAAGGAGACGTCATCCAAAAATAATGAAAACCGCTCACAAAGCTGTTTTTTTTTCTTCCATGAAACATCACTCTTTTCAATATAATGAACATGAATTAAGACTGTGCCCGTCAAGAGCTAAAATGACAAAAAAGCAGTGCAGAAGTAGCTTAAAGTTGTCAATATTCTATGATTTCTGAAACAATACAACAGGTTTGTGTGACAAAGAGAATGAAATTTAAGTCACTATTAATTTTACGGAAAATCAATTGGCACGCATGTATTATTCTGTCTATCCGGTTTGAATGATTTGTTCAAGAATCTCACTAATGTGGTTCTTGATTTCAACTCAATGACTCTAGACTGTCGCAACAGTTTGGAGTAAAACTGTTGCATTGCTTCGAAACTCATATGAATCACTTTTATGACACTTCTGCCTCCTTTTTGACGCTCGAAAGCTTCAATCCGCATTCATTGTAACCGCACGGAAAGGAGCGACCAGTACGTTCCACAAAAATTCTCCTTTCGTGTTCCACGGAAGACAGTCACACGAGATTCAGTCTCCAATAACGATCGAACATACCCATAATCCTTCGGAACAGTGTATTATATTAACATTATTTGTGTAATGTTTTGCTTACAAACTTTGCTTGTGCCTTCTTTGTTTACAGTAAATGCCTCTTGGTTTGGGATTTTGTTATGTGATGCAACGACGTTAGTGGGGCTTCAAGTAGGTGTGCTCCACACTCATTTGCACAATATTCAAAATTGAAAGAGAAACTAATCGTCTGCATGCTTGCCCTGACAGTTTGTAGCGCACTTTAGTAAAACCCCACGGTATTCCTACAGACAACACAAGCGCTTTTCCATTGACTTCATGAATGTGATGGTGAGCGGCGGCCACATTCACCGTCACATTCTTCAAGTGCCAGCCTCGTTCTACCAATCAGTCGCGACATTGTAACTGCCTAGCTCGTTTTCCTCAACCCAGACGACAGTCAAAACGCCCTAAACAGCAGCTACAAGTCCTTTTCGTGCCTTTTTACGGTCACATGGAGACGGGCCCGACGTTACACAGAGCCTATCGTCAGCTCATTAGCATCCATTGCATTGAAGAGAGGCAGTTAGCAGGCGAGGCTAACTCCAGGATCCCCTACAGCTGCTGCTGTGACTACGAGTTCAGCACACCGGAGCGCGACGCGACAGACGCGCCGTGATACATGCAGCCAACTGACAGTTTGGCGTTTAGCACGCGCCGCGCTGTCACGGCATTCTACGCCGAGCTTGTGTGTGTGCGTGCGCGCGGAGCTTTCCTACCCCATTCCGCTGTGTATCTGAGAGGGGAGGCCGATGTCAAGAGTGACGGCCAGCCGACATCACCCGAAGTGTCCGTCGCCACTGCGCAAGATCCTCCCCGGCTGTGTTAAGCGACCAATGCTATGCCCCGAAGTAAAGCCGCTGGTTAAATATCAGACGCTTCAAAATGTTGTTTCGGTTCGGCTCCGAGCGGAAGACGAGACCTGGGGAAGACGGCAGATCATGACTCCGCTGTTGGAGACGCTGTCTGCATATTCCAGCTAGTAGTGTAGAGGTAGCAGAAGGCGCTCAGACAGACAGTCGCTCTCGCGCTCATTACTCAACTCACTGTACACACATATGAGTGACACACTCACTCACTCGCTCGCTCGCTCGCTCGCTCGCTCACTCACTCACTCACCCAGAGATAAGGATATATGAGAACTGTTTCACTGAGCTCATTTAATATTCGATCATAATCATGAGAATATTTTTTATACTATTCATAATATCATAGATTAATAGATGTCATCCTAAAAGACGTTTACAAAGAGCTTTCCACTTGCCAAATAGCTAGAAAATAATAAATACATATTTATTTATCTATAATTTATTATATATATATAATCACATTAAAAGTAATAAAATATTTAACATGCAAGTATTATTGTGTCTGCCACTACAGACTGTTTAAGATTGATCAAATGTGGCCTCTTTATGACCCCACTATAAGTGACTGATATAAAAATGTGTTTGAAATTCCCATCTAGAATAACACAGGAACGTCTCATGACCGATCAGAGTGTTTCCCTACAACTTTGAGGAGCACAGTTATGCGATTGTGGTTGGTTGGGTGAATGAAACTCACGTCTGCTCTGTCTGAGACATCAGACACATAACCTGATCTGACAACAGAGGTATCAGATGTATCAAACCTCTTAGATCACTCCTTACCTGGCGTATGCCAAGATCAGTACTCTTTCCCTGGGATGATACCCCTCTGATACATTTGGACCCTCAGCGCTGGTTGTTCAGTCATCATTTCACAGGTGAGCACTCCCTCTGGTGGTGCAGGAAACTTCAGAAAGTCCCTTTAGTGAAGCCCTGATTCATTTAGCATTTTACTGTTAGGTTGTCAAAGCAGGCAAACCTTCTAAAACAAAACTATGATTATGCAAATCATATGTGTCCCAAAGTGAATTAACCATAGTTTCATATCCGACAGACTTGCACAAAATGCACCAAAAGTTGCACCACTGAGAAATCAACCCCTCTCTAAACTGAAGCGCAAGCTAATCTAATTGTGCGCATACAAATAGCTCTTTTATGAGCTGGTTGTGTTTATTTATATTTTTTACCCCAAGGATGCATGCGTTATAATCTCATATACATGATGAAACCTAGAGAAATTCAGGATTCTAATTATGCTGTTAAATTTGTGGGGTAAACTTTGCCAAATGGACAGAGTGGTGTACAATTGAGAAGCAAAAAAATTAGGATGAGATTTTTTTTTTTTTTTTTGCACTGGCAAAAGTGTATTCCTGAAAAGAGCTGGTCTCTTTTCTCTTTGTCTCCCAGATCTGGTGTTGTGTTACACTCTCAAGTGCCAAGCCTGGAGCAGAAAGTGGGAAAGAGAGAGAGAGAGAGATGAATGAAATGTACCAAGAAGATAGTAAGCATCTTTGTAGCGATACAAAATTGTGCATTGGATTGAACCCTCGAGTTTGTTTGCCATTTAATAGACCCAAAGTCCATTGCTTTGAAATACACTTAAAGCAATGGTTCACAGAAAAACTAAAATTCTGTCATCATTTACTTACACTCATTTCCTTTCAAACTTGTATGTCCATGCAGTGAAAGTCAATGAGGGTTTCCATGCAGGTTTGAAATGACATAAGGGTGAGTAATAAATAATAGACAAAAATAATAGACAAAAGTTGTCCCAAATGACATAATATACACTATGCAATTATGTCCTCAACCATGTAGTGTATGAGTTTTAGGAGGTTACTCCATTCCATTACTTAAGGAATGCTGTGACAGTTTTTTGTTTGTTTTCTTGTCCAGTTAAAGGGGGCCTATCATGCCCCTTTTCAAAGTCTTGTTTATGTTTTTGGGGTTGACATGCTTGAATGTTCAAAAAAAAATTGTTTTTTCCCATATTTGATATTTTTGCAGCACCTCTCTTTTCAGTCAGTCAGTAACACCCTGTTTAGTTCCAGTCTCTATGAAGCATCCGAAAAGCATAATGTGCTCTGATTTGTCATCTGGACCAGTGATTGGTCAACCACTTTGAGCGTGTCTCAGGAAATGTCACACCCCTTGGCATAACCGTGAGTTTCACCACAATAATTTAAATGAGAGATATTGTGATGTGACCGTTCCCGGAAGAAAGATGAAGGTTAAGTGCTCAGGGTCTCCAGACATGCTTCTGAGATGTGATACAATAAAATAGCCAAAAAGAAGAAGATAATCTCACTGGCTATCTGGACTCAGCCACTATGAGTGCCTCCACAGATGTGTAGCCTTCAAACAAAACCCTTGCCAACTTTCTACTGTAAACAAAAGCTCACAATGCTTGCCCTGTTGCCGGGTCAATCGGGTCCATTGTTATGGAAATGACATTGAGCTGTGCTGCGTGTAAAAGTTTACTTTGAAATGATGTTATTAACAAAGTTCGGGAGGAGCACGTTCAGATGATTAACCTAATTAGCGCGAGAGGAGTTAATCAACTCAATTAATGATAAGAGGTGTATATACACCAGACTTGGCTCTGTTCGTTGGCAGTTTATCAGCATCTCATATCCTCACTTCTAGTATTCTTATCACAACTGGGGTATGGTGTACATTTTAGGACATCCTCAGACCTCAGCATACAACGAAAAGGCGTCATGCCTCAAAATTAAAGGCTTCAGTAATTGGATAAAACAGCATCGTGCCTCAGACTGAAAGGCTTCCGGTCTCAGGAAAAACAACATCAGGTGTCAGGTCTCCTACAATAAATGTCCCACTGAGATATTTTGTAAATTTGTATTATTTGCTAGTTTTATTTGCATGTAGCTAAACAACACACGTTTTGATTTTTTTTTTTTTTTTTTTTTCTGGATTGAAACTATAGTGTAGCAAAACCATGGTTAATTTGTGGTAACCATGGTTAACTACAATAACCATGTTTTTTTTTTATTTGTAGTAAAACCTTGGTTACTTTTCATATAAGGGAGGTAAAAGAAATCTTTCGAGCTATTAGAGGAAACGGCTTAATTTCTGTTGTTCCAGCGCCACCTACTGTCAGAGAGTAGATTAGGTAATCTCTCTCGCTCTCTCTCTCTCTCTCTCTCTCTCTCTCTCTCTACTTTTTTATTTGTTTTTAATGCTCAAAAAACAATAAACAAAGAACATTGCCAAGGGATTACAAAAATAATATACATGAATATGATCAATTGAGAGATTCTACATAATTAGCATGCACACACTTTACATCAATTAAGGAATAGTTACAGATAAATATAAAAAAGGGGGAGAAATAAAAAGACTGAAGGGCGTTAAGATGGGATAAAAGCAAATAAACTGATGACTTTTAGTCGGAGTTCGTTTCGTCTGATGACTTTTAGTCTGAGGCTGTTTCGTCCGATGCCTAATTGTACGAATCCTGATGTCGTTTGTTCTGAGACCTGAAGCCTTTCAGTCTGAGGTTCGATGCAGGTTTGACAATGACTGAAGTCTTTTAGTCTGAGGCATGATGCCTTTTCATTGTATGACAGATGTCTGAGGATGTCCTAAATTGTACACCGTACTGGAGGAGTACTGTGGGTTGGGGCCAAAATTCCGAGCTCGGAGCCCTCCCCATGAACAGCACTTTAAAATGTTCCAAATGTTCCATATCATAGCAAGCAAAGCGTTTTATCTGGAAAAAAAAAACGCTGTGCTGCCGAAGCACGCTCAAGCGCTCACAGATACTGAAAATGCTTGAGAGTGCTTCGGCAGCACAGCGTTTTTTTTTTCAGTCCACTTTAGTGGACACACCGCCTAAGGGTATGTTTACACGACAACTACTATAAACTGAAAAGCTTTTCCTTTTGCATTTTTTGTGTACAGACAACAATTTTGTCAAAATTATCCCTGTTCACTCAGATCCACAAATAAAACTAAAAACAGTGTATTATTCATGCCAGGCCCAGTTGTACACGTCTGTCTAGGTTAGTCGTTGCCTAATTGTGAGGGAGTCGGGCTTGTAACCTGAAGGTTGCTGGTTCGATTCCCACTCCAGCAGGAATTGAAGGTGGGGATTGTGAATGAACACCTTCAATATCATGACTAAGATGCCCTTGAGCAAGACACGAAACCCCTAATTGCTCCCCTTGTAAGTCACTTTGGATAAAAGCATCTGCCGAATGAATGTAAATGTAGTTGCCGAGGTAAAGAACTCTGTAAAGAAACTTTAGACTGCATATAACCTATAGACTGAACATATACGCATAACATCACCGTTTTCGCGAATTTGCACACTGCAATGAATTACTGTAAAAATTACAGCATTATTTTACAGCCGCTGGCTGTTTTTTTAATAATACAGCATATTGCTGTAAACTGCAATGCATTCTGGGGTCACGTGTTGGTTTGATTCAAATTTACAGAATATTGCTGTAAATTGACCCTTCGTAATTTAAAAAAAATACAGTTATTTACTGTAATCAGCGAATACAGAGAAATTCTGTAAATAAATTACAGTAACACTACTGTAAATTTTACAGTAACTGGCTGGCAACCCTGCTGCCAGTATTATACTGTAAAATTTACAGTAATTTTAGTTTACAGAGAGATAAAGATATGGTTTTCAAAAAGTTGCACTTTGAATCCCATTTTCAAAAATTTGCATGAACGGCTAAAACGCTTAAGTTTTCCGTTTTTATTTGAAAATGGTGTCATGTAACTTATATAGAGAATTATATCACTTTGTGCTTTGTAATTTTGCAGACCTTTTATTAAACATCAACATTACACAAAGAAAGTTGAAAATGCAAAAAAAGCATAATAGGATCCCTTTTAAATAAGTGCATCATCTGAGCATTTAAAGCATTGTTCAATGTGAACACACTACTCTCACTATACTATCTGTGTTATAGAATAGTGCATAAGTACGGAAATTGGACCTAGCGTGTTCCAATGACCCTAAATGGAAACAATGTTATTAGTAAAGAATAATGTACAGTCAGGTGGTCATTATCGTAAAATAAACACCAAAAGTGGTTTTCTATCATCTTTAAAGTGTTTATATGGCAAAAATGACAAGCTGAATGGACGTTATCCTGCTCATTACATGGCCACTTATCATGAAATATTGATTTCATTTAAGATAATTGTAATATGTGAGACAATGAGACCACAGCGTGTTGCTAGAGACATGAAACCAGCAGAGCTATGTAGGAAGCCGGTTCCTATTATACACAATTATTTGAACACAGAATGCATGATTGGCCAATCAGAATCAAGTTCTCCAGAGAGCCGTGTAATAATATTAGATAAACATGGCCACATTTCTGAAAAAAGTGCATGTAAACATTTTAAAAGATTTGGAGGGCAAAGAGTTTTCATTTCAAAACGACTACAGAAGGTTTTTATATCCTTCGCACATTAATTATGAGTAGTTTATATGCCCCTCCCCAATGAATGTGATGATTAATTTCATTCACACTGTTATTTAATTACATCGCCCATATAAAATGATCCTCGGTCTGCAGACAGCAGCTAATAAAAGCGTCAGAGACAAGACAGTATTTTGAAACGGAGACACAGAGACGCCCAAATTGTTTTCTCCCGGCACTGATCATTTAACACACAGAGAGCGAGATGTGTGTTAATACAGACGTTTGTGATGCATCCCTCCTGCCCATCTCGCCGCTTCACCGTTACCCTCAGCCGCTGCGTGCCACGGCAGCAACCGCATCAATTAGGCAAGGAAATGAGAGTTAGACGCAAGAACCAAACAGAATATAAAGAGAACGAAAATGAGACAGAAGAGGAAGGTCAAGAGTAAAGAAGGAGAGCGAAACAGTGGGGAATGAAAGATCCTGAGGAGGAGAAAGGGGGAGAAAGAGAACGAAAGCAGTGTTGTCATGGAAACTGGCAAGGATCTGAAGACCAAAACAAGAATGTAAATTGGTTTACCCTCCGCGAGTCTGATGGAATTGGATAACAAGAGGATAGAAAAAGAGTGAAGGAATGATAAAAAAAAAAAGGATGAGTGATGTATGATTGAGGTGGAAAGGAAATGGTTACGAATGTCAAAGTCGCATATTAACCAGATCAACCTCAAATAATCAAACCCGTGCAACACACGCTGCAAATATATCAAATCAAAGAAAATGCTTAAGAGCATAGCTGGTGCAACAGGGGCAATTGGAAGAAAGCGCATCTAATTACTCAGCCAAATCAGTGACTTAAGTAATTACGAAGTGCTTTTAATTAGCCTTGGGAGGAACTAAGGTGGGTTAAAGAGATGCTTGTGTGTATGTGTGTGTGTGTGTGTTTCTTTGTTGCCTTGTTTGTCTTTCACAAGTTTAATTTAGCTTGTTAGTGGTGGGGAGTTCTCTGGAGACCTGGAGCTTCCCCCACATCAGTGTTTCATAGAAAAATGAAATAACTCCATCACAGACAGCCACCGGCGGGAAGAGAGAGCAGATTGGACGAGTTCCAATGGAAAACTGCAGATATTAAGCATAGAGAATCTGATAGTAGTTACAGACTAATATTTCAGAGTCTACAATATGTGTATCACTAGCGTATTTTTTAGTGTTACACTGAAATTGGCTCAAGCAACATTTGGAGGATAACTATTTCATCATTATTCATTTTAAGTTTCACTCAAATGGAATTATTATTCAAGGTACAAAGTTTTGGTTACATTTTAGATATTCTGCAAACTTTCAATAACTTTCCAATTACATGTCTAACTCTCATTAGACTATTAGTAGAGACAATGTACTGACTAAAAGTAACTTTGCAACTACATGAATTTATTCTGCTAACCTGAGCCCTAACACCTAACCCTAACCTACTCTACTGAGGCCCTGTTTACACCTGGTATTAAAGGGTTTGTTCACCAAAAATGAAAATTCTGTCATTAATTGCTCACCTTTGTGTAGTTCCGCATCTGTAGAACCTTCGTTCATCTTCAGAACACAAATTGAGGTCTTTATGATGAAGTCTTGAGAGGTTTCTGTCCCTCCATAGAGATCCAATGCAGCTCACACTCCCAAGGTCCAGAAAGGTATGGAAAAACACCATTGAAGTACTCCATGTGACTCCGATGGCTTAAACTCAAATTTATGAAGAGACATGAGTACTTTGACCAAAAAAAATATAATTTGCCATTTTATTTATATTACTCTATGTTATCCACAGTGGGATTACACAACAATGCCTTACAATATTTTTGTAAGTAAAGTGCGTAAACATTCGCATCACTTCATAAAATTGAGTTTAAGCCACCAGAGTCGCGTGTAGTACTGTAATGGTGTTTTTCCATACCTTTCTGGATCTTGAGTGGTAGTTGTGTTGGATCTCTATGGAAGGACAGAAACCTCTTCAACAAAAAGATTTGTGTTCCGAAGATGAATGAAGGAACCACACAAGGGTGAGTAATAAATGACAGAATTGTCACTTTTGGGTGAACTAACCCTTTAAGATGCGTGATTGGATCACAAGTGGATGATGCTAAATAGTGGTGTAAACGGGGTCTAAAGCATTTTGAGCTTGTCCACTTTCAACCACTTCCAGAGGTAGTTGTGCTCATGTGGTAAAATGCATTCGAACAGCCACAAAAGACAGCCTACTCTCGGTCTTCTGACTTAGGGTGCGTTCACACTTGTCATGTTTGGTTTGATTAAAATGAACCCTGGTGCGATTGCTCAGTTAGTGCGGTTCGTTTGAACATATGTGAACGCTGCCATCTGAACCCTGGTGCGGACCGAGACCACTAAAAAGTTTGGTCTCGGCCCGCTTCCAAACGAACTCTGGTGCGGTTCGATTGATATATGAACGCAACACGGACCAAAGACATGTAAACGAACCAAAAACAGGACGTGATGTCACAAGATGCGACTCTACAAGTCAGCTGATTTGACGACATGGAAAGATCGGTGTATCCAAAATGAGTAGAGGGCAAACGTGGAGCAACGAGGAGGTAAAATGCCTCATCAATATTTGGTCCGACGAGCATGTTTCCAAATCCTGGTGCTGTTTTGAATGTTTTGAACATTTTATGAGCTCTTCGTGAGTTCTCAGCTGGTAAAAATAAAACCATATGTATAAAATGATGGCATTTAATCCAGCACACGGCAAAGTTTTGAATGTTCGGTAAGTAAGCTCCGTCGCGAAATATACGTCATAAAAGCCGACCAATCAGGTTGTGACCGTATCCCTATGCCTTTGGTTTGGTAACTTTAGATCGCTGTTAAAAATGCCAGTGTGAACGCTAAGCGGACAAGAACTATATATTTTATTTTTTGGTCCTGACCAAATGAACCGAACTACAAGTGTGAACGCACCCTTAGTGCGTAAACATTATGAGAAGCGCGCTACCCAGACAGGATTAAAGCTTTGTTTGCTGAAAATCTAAGTTCAGTTTGAATAAGAAAAACATAACCAACATAATGATCTCTCACCATTCCTGATTTCACTGTGATCTTGCAGCTGTCAGAACAGAAACAAAAGCAGATGCTCTCTGTGCGAGCTAATTTTCTCCATTAGATCAAAAAATCTGAGTAATCCATTAATTTACCCAGCCATAGACTCTCCCCTTGAAAAAATAAGGACAGAAGTGGACAAGAGACGTACTAAAATACCAGGTGTAAATGGGTATGTTTCTCCCTTGTCCACTTGTGACCAAAATGCATCTTAATACCAGGTGTAAGCAGGGCCTGAGAGTTAGTTGTCATGTAGTTACAAAGTTAAGTAGTAAAGCGTAACCCTTCTTTCTGTATCTACAGAGAAGTCCAAATATGGGAGCAAACAATGTTGTGCTTAAAGGCACAGAGGTCAAGTGCCTGATTTGTATTTGCAATCCATTTTACTTCCATAATCTGACATTTTTCCATGAAACAAGCTATTTTTAGTGGAGAAATGTAGGGGTTGAACTTAGTTGAAAGTAAGAGGGGTCGGTGACATCTTAGGCTGCTTGACGTGGTCTAGTTACACTATGTTTGTGAAGCCCAAAGTATACTTCAGTTTTCACTTATCTTCCAACGTACTCTTCATTGAAAAGTTTCATCCTTGTCCAGGGTCTGTGCTATTTCTCTCCAGAAGTTAGATTAAAAACGTCTTTATACTCCTTTATACTAGGATTGTGGGCATCTCTTAACCTCATACAAGTGGACCATTAGCTATTGTTGATGTGTCTCCCGTAGCTGGGGTATCCAGGACCCCAATGCAGGTTATAAATCGTTCTGGGGTGGGGCGTGTTTGGCGGGCGGGGGCGGAGGGTGGGGTTGTGCCCCCTTCAGATGAAGTTGTGTTCTAAGGGGCCCCTCGAATCATCACCACCTTTCGACCCGCTAGTGACGGCCCCATGTGTCTCCAGTAGTTTGTTGTTGTTCCATCTGTTCCATTACTTTTGTCTGAAAAGACCACAAACAAAACCGACATTAATGAACTGGCAACGTCGAAAGCCAACTGTGAAGATGTAAAATTCGAAGAACATTCTGTGTGTGGCCTCTTGTCTTCATCATTTGCTTGCTTTCATCCTTCTTCCCATGCACTAGTTCGCTAAGCTGAACAGCCAATCAGAGTGATCACTTTCACCAACCGTCCGACGCAGATTCAACATGCTCAATCGGCCAAAAAAACCCCCTACGGGGTCTGACTAGTGCCAATGTTGCAGAACACACAGCAAAAGAAACAGCCCCTCAACAATGGCTCGACGCTGCCATTGGCTTGGTGTGTCACAGCTTTCAAACAATGGGCCAGGGCGGCGTGGCCACCTTGTGGACAAACCAATTAGTGCAAAAAAATTAAGCTTTGCATACGGAGCGTGCGTGGTAAGAAAAATATGTGTGCATGTACAGTATGCTAATTATGAAATTTACAGCTACCATAGCATATCTATTAAAAAATGAACTACTCTGAACTACTCTTTTACCATTCAAATCCCTTACAAAAAAAGAACTGCAGTATATTGAAGTAGAACTGCAGTAAAACTGCAGTACCAAGTAGTTTAACTGCAGTTTAATGAAGCACAACCATAGATTTGCAGTATAATGAAGTATAGTCACAGTACAACTGCAGTAAAACTGTAGTATAAGTACAGCTGCAGTAAAATGAAGTACAACTGAAAGTTGCATGACGTATAAAAACAGTAGAACTGCAGTTGTATTGCAGTTTTATTTTACTAGTACTTTAGATGTATTGCAGTATAGTTGTACTCCAGTAAAACTACAGACATTTTCGGTTATACTGGAATACTGTAATTTTTCTATATGTAACAAAAACTGTAGTATTACTTCTAAAAAAAACTGCAATAATCTTTTGTAAGGGATGTATTCATGCATTGACAGTACACGATTTACCTAATACGAAGGAACAAAGTAATACACGTTTATTGCTAAAAGTAAATTGCATTCGTTTTGATTCCATGGTGTCTCTGGAAATCTATAGGACCAATAAAGACTTTGTATAGATCAGTTTGGGGTATGATGCTTATGACAATCACGTCTGCCGCTTTATCTTTTTTTCTCTGGTTGTTTCTTAGATGAGAAATGGCAGCCGCTCGCTGCAGTTTGTCCTCAAATAGCGAAGGACATGTCACGGATGATAGAGGGTTCATTCAAGGCTGGAACACTTCCAAGGCCAGGCACACTTCATACAAAGACTAGTGTTAATGGACATTTAGTCAAAACACACTCTCTAAAGGCAAAGTGAGTCACTTCCCACAAATGAATTGTTTTCAATGACTGAAAGCACATTTTTGCATGTTTCCTGTTTCAATACTTTCCATCTCTGATCTTTTTACATTTTCAAAGCCATACTTTACTCTTTCCACAGCTTGCCACCCACCCACCCACCTTTCTTCCTTTCTTTCTGTCTCACACACACTCAAACATCACGCAGATGTATTTTATCACTCTGAGCTGCTGGAATCCCATCATTAGTTGACACGCTCACAGTCTTGCCTTGATAGGTCAGTTGCCTGGCAACTAATGGTTTCCGTGGTGACAACAATACCCCTGCCATTGTGTCTGTAAGTCATCTTAACCTGCTCCTCACCGTGAATGACCCTCATTTTTGAAAGCACTCAGCATTGCCCCGCTATCGCTTATATCCGCTGCCACATAAAAGGCGAAACTGCATTTTCAAGCATCTACAGTTCTGAGAATCTAGATGCGTTATACGTACAGGTGGTACATGTTCTTCACTCCTGACCAGCTCTTGTAAAATTACCTGTTGATTGGCGTGTTAACGCTCAGGCACTGTAGTGTTAATTGGGCTAATGTGAGGTTTTGCAGGGCTAATGAGGCTCTAAATAATTCATGAACCTCCCAGCAGCCCCTGTTACAGGAGGTGGGAGATGTTCTGCTACTTGCATATACATGTGAGTGTGTTCAATAAAATAACAACATGCTCTCTGAGCCTGCCAGTTTGTAAATTAAATTTAATGCTATCAAATGAATTAATCACCATTAATCGCATTTAACATAAAAGTTTGTGTTTACATATGGGTATGTGTATATGCTAGACGGTAAAAACGTTGGGTTGTTTTTTTTTAACCCAACCATTGGGTAAAATATATTGGGTCACATAAATGTTGGGTTATATTAAAATTTATAGACCCAATATATTTAGCCCAATGGTTGGGTTAAAAATTACCCAACGTTTTTACTGTGTAGCATATATATATTTGAAAATTTCATTAATATATATAATATGGGTTAATATATATTGTTTAATTGTCCATATTTTGACCCAAATTTGGGTTGAAACAACCCAGCATTTTTTAGTGTATAAATGTAATATTATATACACACACACACACACATATATATTAGTGTGACGAGCAGGTGGGCGAGAGCTATGAGGGAACGGTACGAGGCCGGTGACGCGAGTGATAATGAGCGTCAGCTGAGCGCTGCACCGGTCTCGTATCTCTCACGGAGGAGCTCCGGAAGCATAAAAGATGAGCGGCGACAGTGAAGGACGAAAGAGGACCAGGCCTGGATTTTATGAATGTGTACAGGGAAGAAGGAGGCGGGAATCGGCGAACGTTCAACATAACTTTAATCAAATAAGTAAACAAACAAACAATTCCTCACGGCGACTGCCGCCCACACAAACATAATAAAACATAAAATCCAGGCCTGGTCCTGCATCCTTTAGATGCGATTAATCGATTTACCGGCACTAAAATTAATATTGTATTAGGAAATTATTCATTTAGGAATTATTCACAGTATAAAAAACAGCAACAGCATATACTAATTATTAATAATAATTAGGTAAACAATTCTTCTACAAACTACTAGAGTTTATTGCTCTAATCTTGTGAAGCAAAGTAATAAATTGCAACATGGCATAGTATAGGTCGTATAATATAGGTCATATAGTTTAAGTATATGGTCGGGACTAAAGGAAATGTTGTTACAGGATCAACAAAATGTTTTTCTTGGCAAAATATCTTGACTAAATCACAGTGACTGCGCATTAACACAGAGTATCAGAGAAACTATCCATTTTAGACTTTACAATTTAGCACCATCTATTATATACCTATATATCTATTACAGTTGAGCTCAAAAGTTAACATCATTTTAACAAAATAAGGATGATCATGAAAATCGAATGTTATTTTTTATACAATACTGTCCTGAATGAGCTATTTCCATAAGAGCTAAGTCCACAAGACCAAAAAAAAAAACCTGAATTTATAATAATTACCCAGTTCAAAAGTTTACATACCCTTGATTCTTATTACTCTGTCTTTACCTGGATGACACATGACTGTTTTTTGTGTTTGTCCTAAGCAGTTAAACTGAGCTCTGTTCTTCAGAAAAATCCTCCATGTCCTGCAAAGTTTTTTTTTTCTTTTAATTCGCCAGATTACATTTATAACCACTAGATGGTGCAAGAGTCTTTCCTAAAACGGCTCTTTTTTTTTTTTAAACAACAACCCTAAACTACTAACACACTGTTTCTCACACTACAATTGGACGGACTATAAGAGGTTATATTGATTGTAATGGCAAAAATAAATCTTGTTTGCAATTTTATGCGGTTTTGTTATATTTAGGTGAATTTGTTCCACTCTCAAACAGACAGCTGCCTGCTACTGGAAAGACAGAATTTTTAAATTAATAGGTTAAAAATATACAACATGTGAGCATCAAACCTACATCAAGGTGTAAAAACGTGCTTGTAAAATAATGAATTTGAACGTGACTGTTTGTTATGATAACTTAATTTCTCGGGGAAATGCGTACAAACACACTTGTATGCCTCATCTGGAACCTAATAATCTGGATTGCATTAGATTCTTTTGTCTCTCTTCCTCCTTTCTTCTCCCTTTCCTCCTTTTCCCTCCTGTTTTCTCTCTGTTTTTACTTTGTGCTATTCATATTCCTTTCATTAAGCAATGCTGCTCCCACAATGCACTGCTCCTGGGCTGCCTGGCAGATGTTTCACAGTTTGTGGCACCAGTATGGAAGTTAGATCAGTGTGTGTGTGTGTGTGTGTGTGTGTGTGTGTGTGTGTGTGTGTGTGTGTGTGTTTTCCTAGATTTTAGGCATGTATGTAACTGTTTGAATGAAGCATTAATGATTTTCATTTGCACACATTTAACATCTGCAAGTTTACGGACATGTTTTTAATTATATCTATACCCCAGCTAACAAAAATCTGTTCTAAGAATGTTTTGCTAATGTTCAGATTAAGTTACGAAGAAATTAAATCTGTATATTTTCTGAATGTTCAGAAAGTTTTTTTCTTCTTCTCGGCAATATATTTTCCAAACATTACACTGTTAAAAAATTAATTAAAATTTTTTACAGTATAATACTGGCAGCAGGGTTGCCAGCCAGTTACGGTAAAATTTACAGTAGTGTTACTGTCATTTAATTTACACAATTTCCCTGTATTCTCTGATTACAGTAAATAACTGTATTTTTTTAAATTACGAAGAGTCAATTTACAGCAATATTCTGTAAATTTGAATCAAACCAACACGTGACCCCAGAATGCATTGCAGTTTACAGCAATATGCTTTATTATTAAACAACAGCCAGCGGCTGTAAAATAATGCTGTAATTTTTACAGTAATTCATTACAGTGCACTGTTAAAAAATTACTGTAAATTTTACAGTATAATACTGGCAGCAGGGTTGCCAGCCAGTTACTGTAAAATTTACAGTAGTGTTACTGTAATTTAATTTACAGAATTTCCCTGTATTCTCTGATTACAGTAAATAACTGTATTTTTTTAAATTACGAAGGGTCAGTTTACAGCAATATTCTGTAAATTTGAATCAAACCAACACGTGACCCCAGAATGCATTGCAGTTTACAGCAATATGCTGTATTATTAAACAACAGCCAGCGGCTGTAAAATAATGCTGTAATTTTTACAGTAATTCATTACAGTGTAGGCTATGGCAACGTTACTTTTGAACAATCTCTGAACTTTCCGAAAAAAAGTAGTAAAATTTAAAAACGTCAGACGAAATTCCAACTAAAATGTTTCCGGAAAAAAAAAAAAAAAAAAACATTCCATGATCAATGTACAGATGTTTTCATGCTAATGTTTTGAGAATGTAATTAAAGAGAGAACTTTGAACGAATTTTACTGGAAGAATGTTTGTGCGTAACTTTGAGAACCTTTCCAGAACGTTTCGAGAACGTTCCATGTTAGCCAGGCCATATTATAAGATGGACGACGAGACACCGAAAAATAACAAGAACGATACAAACGAATGCAGCTGGCCAATGATGTCTCGCTCTGAAACTCATTACGAGGACCGGTATCGCAGGGAGTCTCCGCAACTACCCAAAGATCAACCAATCCACATCCAGACTCCATAGACACACCATTTAAACTACAGGTCACAGCAGCATTAGCAGTCAACGCTGTGTGTATGTGTGTGTGTGTGTGGACGAGACTGCAACACTAAGTTCTTGGTTCCTACCCCCTCCTCCCTTTTTACTTTCAGAACGCTGTCCCTGTAATTGATCCCAGATTGTCTGTTTGCGTTGCCAGGAGCGATTCATATCGTTTTTATCTTTCAGACAAGCCCTCTACCGTTTCCAGATGGGGAAGGCACAACAGGGTTCAAGTTTGTTTTTCAGAAAATGTAATGCTATAATGTCTTTGACTCCCACCGAAAAAAAAAAAAATGCATAAAGCAGCAGGTCCGTAAATGAGAACCTCTAGCCTCGGACAGATGGAAAGAGCGAAAGTATTTGAGAGAGAAAGTGAAATGAAAATGTCCTTTCTGCTTGTGGCTGTGTTTTAGAGGAGCATTCCTAAGGATAATTTGTTTACTCGTCTGTTTGTTTGTGCAGCAATGTTTGTTTGCTCTCCCTAAGTGTTAAGAAAGCATATTATCCTTGTGCATTTCAAACACTGTCATGGTTAGCGTTGTGGTCTGGTTTCCATTGAGAGAGAAAACTTAGTGATGGTGGCTTTCCAGAGCAGTTCCGTTGCCATTGGAGTCCGTTGTGTGTGTGTGTGTGTGTGTGTGTGTGTGTGATGAAATGTATGCAGCCTGAGAAACTGACGTGAAAATCTCACTGCTCGATTGCAAGCAAATGTGGTCAAACTTAATGACATGATTAATGGCAAGGCGGATATTCTGCTGTACCTTGTCCCACAAAGCCATTCCAAATCTACAAATCCATAAAGCGATGTCTATTAAAGCAGTCTTGAACTGCCTTTTACCTTCAAAATACATCACTGGAATAGAAATTATTTTAGAAATATGGTATTTTAGCTTGTTTTGCAGTAGATCATGTAAAAAAGTATCAAGTTTTAACTTCAATTCTTTAACAATCGTGTTTGCCCTAAACTTCGGCACTGTTTGTCACCTCTTTGAAATGAAACCGCTATTAAAACATCTCAATCCAGCCAGTCTAACTAAACCAATAGTTAAGCTTAACAACAAGCAATCTAGTCTGGCATTGACGTAAGTATCGTGCAGGGTCACAAATGTCACAAATGAATAAAAAGGCCCTCCGAATTCAATTCTATTGTGTTTATAACATAATAGTTAAGCGATATTATACTAGCAAGAGTGCTATTTTCTCAAATATCCGCACTATTGCAAAATGTGATATTCATTTTATACTACAGTTCAAGAAACAATAAGTTGATTATATCAATTGACAATTTTTAAACACACAACATTGTCAATTTAGACTGTTTTAGACTATATTGGCAATGAAAAGGCAGAAAAGTTGCTTCTCCCAGAAACAGCTGTGTTTTGTTTTTGAATGATTCAAAAGTTTAAACGAGTAATTTAAAAAAAAAAAAAGAATGAATACTTTTGTTTGGCAAAATAAAATGAATGAGTGACGTCAATAATCGACAGCATTCTACAGATGTAATCCTGAAATATTCCATGAAGTATTTTTTGTTTGTCTTTGGAAGAATGCACATTGGCTAGTCCCTGAAGTCCTGTGCCAGTTGTTCTCAGTTTTGTCCTTGATGTCTCCTTATGGTGTCCTTCATCAGTTATCTAGCCAGGTGTTGAGAGGACAGCACCGGCCCGATCTCTTTGAAGGCTGTTCCATCCTGCTATCCTTCAGATTTCAATGTGAAGCCTAATCTCCTCTCTTTATTCCAATGGCATTTATCCATGAGATCATCAGAAGCAACACTGGATTTTAAAGGCTAATTGCACATAATTGCTCACTGGCTCTGAGACCGAAACAAGCAGCTCTGGGAGCAAAATAGAGCCACTGAGCTGAGCAGATACGAGATCGACATCAGAGCGAGTTCAGGAAGTCATTTACAGAAAGAGACCATATTTTCCTACTGACCGAAGGAGGAATTGTAAAATTTTCCTATCTTTTGAGATCACTGAGAATAAGGTCACTGTGAATGTGAGAAAATGGTGTGGAGTGTATTGAAAACCAACTCTTTCCCCACCATTGACTGAAATTTCCGTCATTTATGAGACAACACTTTCCCGCCACTGATGGAATATTCCGGGTTTACGTGTTTTCACTGTTATACCATAGGGGCGCTATTACGTATCTGAATAAGTTCTGAATCTCCTGATCAAAACATAGGCGAAGAAGAGCAGAAACAAGCGATTAGCATATGTAAAAAACACAATCATCTATAGTCTATTTAATTCTGTTTGTCCAGATATACTGGATCATATTGCTCCTTGTCAAGAAAAACATTGGAAAGTAAAATCTCTTTCATGGGTAAATGATGTGGAAGGATAAGTTGCAGATCTCTTATGTAATGCTGAGGGATTCTTTGACTAAATTTCAGGAAGCAGAAAAAATGGCTAGAGCAAATTTTTTTCCTGAAATTATTGTAAAATATATGTGAATGCCTTTTGTGCTTTTTAATAATATCAAGTCCATTTCAGAGCCTTCAATCCTGGTTTGTCTTGAGTCTTCAGTTGCAAATTGTGAGATTTTTAAAGTTTGTTTTAGTATTATTGATAAAATCAATGGTATTCACTCTACAATTGCACCAATAAAGTTAGATTTTGGAGTTGTTGCTGCTCCCTTTGACTTCTTTAGAGCTTTTAAGATGATGTCGATTTTGGAAATCCCTGAGATCATGGGTATGTTAAAGGTCGCTTCATCTACAAATGATGTGATCCCAAGTCTCTTTATAGAAGTTTTTGATACTATTGTTCCATACATTTGATCAATTGTAAACAAAAGTCTGGCTGAGGATTGCGTGCCACCGAGTAGGAAACATGTGGTAGTGTAGCCCCTGTTAAACAAACCCGGCCTAGATCCATTTATATGTCAAATTTTTCGTCCAATTTCTAAACTTCCTTTTGTTGCAAAAATCCAAGAAAAGGTTGTATTTTGTCAGGGTTTTGTAAGAGTGATGTGTCCTGGTTCCCTGTCTGCGTGTTAGTCCTGTCACTTGTCACGTGGTCTTTGTTTTGAGTTTCTGCTTGTCATTGTCATTTAGTTCATTTTAGTCAGCTGTGTTTGTTAATTAGTATTCATGTCTGTCACCTGTGTCCCTACTTATTATCCTAGTGTCCATTGGTATATATTCCCTTTGTATCAGTCCTGTCTTTGTCGGTCGTTGAAGTTTCATGTTGGTGTTTATTCCTATGTTCCTGCCTTTATTCTAGTGTTCATTAAACTATTGAAAGTTCATCCTTCCTCTTCGCGTCTTCATCCTACACGACTTGTTACAGTTTTTTCTTTTTTTAGCAGAGATTAACATAATGGA
Source organism: Opsariichthys bidens (assembly GCA_037194245.1). NCBI lineage: Eukaryota > Metazoa > Chordata > Actinopteri > Cypriniformes > Xenocyprididae > Opsariichthys > Opsariichthys bidens. Next base: position 5,962,372 of record CM074278.1, on the reverse strand, counting down.
TAAGTTTCAGTGATGGTTCAGAACTGGTCATAATACTTAATCTGCCCTTATTAGGGTATTAAACAATATTTTATGGGAAGTTGACAATGGTCTTGTCTTGTTGGTGCGGCCTTTGACACACTGGATCATTCCATTTTGTTAGAGCGCCGTGAGTAGTGTGTTGGGGTGGCTTTGGTTCTGTTCTTACCTGGAGGGTAGAACTTTCACTGTAAAGTTTGGGAATAATTGTTTATCTGCTGCACCTGTAAGTTACGGGGTACATCAGGGCTCCATTTTAGGGCCGTTGCTTTTTTCTCAATAAATGATTCCACTATAGGCTCTATATTTAATAAATTTGGTATTTCATATAATAATTATGCTAATGACACGTAGTTGTACCTGCCTTTCAGATCAGGAAATAATGCAGCTGAAAATTCTTTGCTAAATTGCCTTTAAGAGGTGAAATATTGGATGATCTTGGATTGTTTTTTAATGTTAAATGATGGAAAAATAAATAAAATAGCTTAATTAGGCCTAATTTTTGATTCTGAAAATTTGATCATCACAAAAGACAGTAGTAAAAAATATTTTCTTTCAATTGAGGAGGATTGTAAAATTGAAATCAGTTTTAAGAATTTAAGATTCTTATCTAAGATGTTGATAAAGTTATACATGCTTTTATATTTTTATGCTTGGATTATTGTAATGCATTATATGCTGAGGTTTGTCAGTCGAGGTTATAACTGGTTCAAAATGCTGTGGCCAGACTGCTGACAAATAGAAGAAGAGAGGCCATATAGCTCCAATTTTGGCCTCTCTGCACTAAATTAAAGCCATTCATGGTTTGGCCCCAGAGTACATCAAGGATCTGTTAGTTATTCAATACTCCACAAGTAGTTTAATTCATATTTATTTATTTATGTATTTTAATTATTTGCTGTTTTTTAACATTATTTAACATGTTCATTTTCATTTTTTCGTGTTTGAAATGATTTTGAAATGACACTTTGGTATGCTTTCATGTTTTTTTAAAGGGCTTTATAAATAAATAATTGATAATTGATTGATTTGATTGATCAACATTAAACAGCATATTTCATTCGGTAACATAAGGCAGTTCTGATTTATGTCAACCCAGCACGAGCTATAGGATTGTGCAAGCTTTGGGAGTGTTGATGGACTCGATTTACCCCATCTATGTTTTTGATCATTGTGAACCTGATCCAGATGTACTCTTTGACGAAAATTTTTTTTTTTTTTTTTTTTTTTTCTTGTTGCTTTTTAAAAAAAATTTTTTTTTTATTAATTTTTAAAGCAGGAGGGTCTTGTTTTTTTTTTGATATATTACACATGTTTGAGATATTCAAACAACAAAATGGGGGGGGGGGGGGGGGGGGGCATGAAACTTTTGTGAAAATGCTGGTACTGGCTGGCATCTGTTTTAAAAATGCTGCCAGGGTAGAGTTAAGCAAACCGGCCACGCTCGCTAAACATTTATGCCCATATCCCTACGGAGCTGCTTTGCGTTTCGCCACAGAGCGCAAATTGAGCTTCTCGTTTTTTCCTTGGACCCTGAGAAATATGACATCATACAAGTGCAGGAAATCCTTTTTTGGAGCCTGTGAATGCTTCATATGCGTTTGGGCCGACAAGAGCCAAGAGCAGAGCGCCAAGATGTGAACCAAAGGGGAAAAAAAGAAATTAATTTTCACAAGCTTCTCCTTCAGCTTCTTTTGGCAAGACACGGGAAAACAAAGAGGCCTGTTAAGGGCCACCTGCTCAGGGAGGATTGTGGGTAAGCACTTCCGCACACTGAACAGCTGAAGCGGAGCCGCTGGGGCAACGGCCCTGAGGGAGTCTTTTTCTCCGACTGGGGGTCGGTAAGATTAAGAGGAAGCAGGAAGCAGAAGATGAGGTCGTCGCGGCCACTCGACCGCGGGCGTAGTTGCGAGCGCCGAGGCTTCTTCTCTCTGATGGACAGTAGAGCGGTCTGCATGCAGTATATAAACGCTCCACGCTACATTAGAGGCCAAAGCCTTTCCACATGTTGTTTGCAGAAGGCCTCTGTGGTGCTTTTTCCCATCTGGCTCTTTCCAGGTCAACTGGACCGCCCCTTCTCTTATACACACTCATACAGAACCTTCACAGTCGCTCCACCGAAACGCAAGCAAACGTCTCCGGGGTTTTGTGGTTTGCACATATACGCACACAGGCCGGTCTCGCTGTGTCACGGATCTCTCGCTCCCTCGGTGGCAGGTCAGCTGAGCTGTAAAACTCACTCTAGTGTGTCCGCCGCTTGGCAGAGCCGCAAATACATCCACGGCACTTTGAGAAGCAGTTAAGCTCATCCATTCAGACACACTTTGTTGACAGGCCACAAGCACCTTTCCTTCATTAGGAGGCTGAGTAGGCCTATGAGAAGACATTACAGTATTGCCCTTGGTGTGACAGCCAAAGATATTACGCAATAGATTTTTGAGCATGGAGCCTGGGAAAATGTGGTTTGTGTGTACAGTAAGAACAAAACACGAAGCCGTCAGCGGCTATGATAATGACGGAATTAGGCATGAATAAGCAGGGCCTGTCCGCCACCCTTCCTGAAGCTGGTCTGGATAAATCTGATGCTGTAGGAATGTCCCATCAGGCATCGGGCTCCTCTGTAATCCTTCTGTGGCTACAAGTTATGAAAATTTGTGCTATTTTTTTCTACCTCCCATAGGCTGCCTTTGCCGTGCCGTCCACTTTCGCCGTCGGGCGTCCTCAATTTTCTCATCATGCCTGTATTTCTGTCATCTGCCCCTAACCTCAAAAACTGGGCCAAGACGACCGAACCAATGCAGAGCTGGCGACTGCAACTAAACGACGAGAGATGAGAAGAGGAGACAATATAGAGGGAGATAACTAGAGGTGAGACGGAAGGAGACGAGAAGAGAATGAATTTGAATAAAATGAGATGAGGCAAGTGGAGAAAAGAAACAAAAAGAGGAGAGGAAACAAGGCCAAAGAAGGTAATGTAATATGAGACGATGACAAGAAGAAGACCAGATCAGAGGAGAGAAGAGGGAGGCGGGGTGAGACTAGACCATATGAGACTAGAACTAGACTATGACAATAGAGGGGGAAAAAGATGAAAGGAAAGAGAAAAGATAATATGAGAAGTGAGAAAAGGAGGAGATGAGACAAGGTTAGATGTGAGGAGAAGAAACGAGACGAGAGGATGCCATGTAGAGACTTGTTTCCACCGAAATTAACCAGAATAATTTGTCAGGAACTTTTTTTCCAAGGACTTATTTCCCTCGGACCTGTTGCTGTCTGCGTTTCCATAGCGTACCGTGAAGACAAGTCCGGTGACGTAGGACTGCTCGTGACTTTTTACGGAGGATTTCGTCCTCCGCATATAAGCTTAAAAAAGCCTGAACCTCATTGTCGGTCCATTTGTCGCATTTTTAAACTCCAATGTTGATTTGAATAGCAAACTGCACGCACCGACTTTGAAATAAAATGCTGCGTGGAGTCAACCAATCAACCTACCAAGTCCCAACCTCGAAAGTTCCTGAGCTTTGAAAAACTTCTTTAAAAGTTTTAATTTTTACACTGAACTTTATTTAGAGCTCATCCACAGAGACGTGTTTAGCTGTATACGTAAAAACGTTGTATCGTATTGGCGTTTTGGATGAATCCGGTGTATTGGGAACCTGAAATCACAATTTTTTTTAATCTGAAAACGACAACCTACCTGAGAAAACAAGGTGCAAATGGATGAAATGCAAAATGAGGGGAGATGAGAGGGAAAAGATTCAAAAAGACAAAACAAAATAAGATGGGACAAAAAAGAAAGTCCAGACAAGGTGAGAGAATATGACAGGAGATCAGAGAAGCTTGGGGTACTGTAGGTATATCAGAAATGATGGATGAAATAGACCTGACCCTCTAACATAATTATTAGCTAAATGAAAAAAGTGTGTGAATGCACACTGCAATCCCAAATGGAAGAACTGTGCTATACAAGAAAGAAGGAGAAAGCACACGAAAGCAGAGAGGCTCTCGGCTAGGGGAGGAAATGCCAGGTTACATATTGAAGAACACAGAAGGAGATTGTGCAGCGCTGCATGTTATTAACTACACGCAGAGCTCAGACGGAGACATTAATGACACACGGAATATCTGCACATACTCCACAATAACAGCACGAACACCATATGATCCTGATATGGCATTCTTGAGTCAATGTAAACACAGATCCTGATTCAATCGTTTTAGCTGAGGCCAGACGTTGAAATCATTATCCGGTCATGTGGTCACTGAAAAGGAAATCAATGGCAGAGATTGTGTTATCTGTCTTGCTGCCTTTATCTTACAGCACACTGCATCAAACACCGTGTCTCCATTTTAAAAACGTACCATGGTATTACCATAGTAATACAATGGCATTTTGAGGTAACTTTAGGTAAATACCAATGGTACCTCTCAAACTGATTCAGACTTTTACAGTGAATCAGAAATGAAATGGAAAAGCATTAATTTAATAAACGGATTATTTTTTTATGAAAGTGATTATTGCCACAGCTGTTTATGTGCACATAAAACAATGTAAGAGCTTATTACTAGAAACACTACACTATTTTGAAATCTGAGTCATTTTAGTAGCGTTGTTACTTTTAGTTTTCTATCTATCTATTTATCTAAACCATGTGCCTTGAAACTTTGCATATTCCTCATTGCAATTCGGGCCTCTTTCTAAAGTGCTGCCAACCCCCCTGCCAGGCACAGCCGGAACTGTGTTGAAAGGGCGCCACACCTGAAAGCTTTTACCCAGAATACAGGCCTCAGATAAGACTCAGAGACTTGTAATACCTTCCACTCCAATCTCTCCAGTCCTATCTTCTCTCATTGCCATTCCCCCCTCTCGAAAAAAAAAACACCCCCAAAACATTTTGTTTTTCTACTACTCACATTTTCCAGCCTCCCTCCCTCTCTCTCTCTCTTTCCCTCCCAGGGCTGTAGGTCTGCCGGAGCAGATGTGTCTAGCCTCCGCAGTCTCAGACTGCTTTAATAAGGGATGTGTTTCACCGGTAAGGAATTTGGTCAACCATTCCGCCCCATCTGAAGCAGGCCCACTCATCCTACTCATCACAAATCAACTCCGCTTTGGAATCTCTGCCTTTTATCTACCTTTCATCATTGTCGTGGTGTGATGCAGCATCTGCTGCAATAAAATGGCAGGGGTTGCATTTGTCTTTTTTTTTTTTCTTATGTGAACTTACAGAATTCCTGCCAAAGAACATTTTGTTCAATACAACATGTGCAAATCAACCAACTTCAGCATATCTCAGCAAAAATTGATATAACAAATTGTCATGACTAAATGGAAATGGTCAAAAAGTTGCTTAAACTATAAAACATAAAAGTTCCAAAATTGGGTTTTTGTAGCAATGCAATATAAGAACCATTTTGCTTCCTCAAAGAACCTTTCAGTGAACAGTTATTAAAAGAACTATTTCTTTCTTAGTATGAAGAACAGTTTAATTATCTAAATAACTTTTTTTTTCACTTTAAAGAACCTTTTGTGTAATGGAAACTATGGATGTTAAAGTTTTTTTTTTTTTTAAATGGAACCATAAATGGATAAATCTGGATCTGGGGAACTTAAAAGTAGATATTAGGCATAATATATTCACATTTTCCTTTTCCATATGAAAGAAAAATGTGATTTAATTTTAATAGTAATTGTTTAGAAGAGCAAAGTTTGCTAAAGAAAGATAAAACGATGGATAGATCATATACTTTTCAATATCCTGTTCATCCACTTCGATAACTCGCATACACTAGAAGCCATGTTGGTTTGTCATCCATAACATTTCTAAAAATAAGCAACTCTTCCTGAAGAAGTGCATCACCAAGCCTGTTAATTAGAGCGTTGGTATAACGACAGAATCACTGCTTTGAAAAAAAGGAGAGAATTTCCCACAGACCAGGAAAACCAACCATCAATCCATCTATACGGTCTATAAACATTCAGGCTTTTACATTTAGTCATTTAGCAGACGCTTTTATCCAAAGCGACTTACAAGTGAGGAAAACAAACAAGAGATTCTTCATGAATTGGCAAATAGGCACAGGAAGTGCTCACAATACAAGTTTCATACATTGCTCAGTACCATAAGCTAGAGTAGGAAGGGAAAAGGGAAGGATAGGGTTTTTTTTATGAGGGGATTAAGTGTTCACGGAAGAGATGAGTTTTCAGCTGTCTCTTGAATACTGCCAGGGATTCTGCGTTCCTGATGAAAGTAGGGAGATCATTCCACCAGCAGGGAGCAGTGAACGAGAATGTTCTGGAGAGTGATTTTGTGCCTCTCTGTGACGGTACCACAAGCCTTCGTTCCTTTTGTGATCGCAGGCTTCTGGTGGTCTTTTAAAGATGCCTTAACGTTGCTTTTAAATGACAGTTATTTGAATGTAATTCTACTTCCTTACACTGTTAAGTTCAAAGTTGTTTTTGCCACTGAAATGGGTTTCAGTGTTGTGAACACTCATACTTCCAGTAATGAAGTAATTATACAATATATACATATATGAAGTAATTATTACAATATATAACAAGTAATTGTTATATATTGTATATATTACAATATAAAGAATGCAGTAGGCAAATAATAGAATTCAGGTGATTAATTTACAATCAGAGTTAGCAGTTTACCTGAAGGTAGAAGCAAAGAGCTCCCTAACCCTAACCCATTACATTAACAATAATTAGGATCTAGAAATTGGGCGATGTGCATGCTGATCCAGATGATGGCGTCTTCTGAAGTCCTCGCAGGAACTGGCACCGTCTCTTCACAGGTGATGGTCATCTGAGGTCTTCTTAAGAGGCTGGATCCAGACTGAAGCTGATGTGCTCTCTAGTCGCCTCGGGGCGGGTGTCCCGAGGTAAAACAGAAAAGTGAAAGGAGAAAAATTAGCGTAGCTGCTGTTCATAACTTTAAGCAAAGATAGTCATTGTGATGAGCAGGGCGGGCGAGAGCCGTGGGGGAACGGCGCGAGGCCGGTGACGCGAGTGTTAACGAGCTTCAGGTGCTCGGCGCACCGGTCTCGAGTCCCCCACGGAGGAGCTCCGGAAGCATAAAGGAGGAGCGACGACAGCGAAGGACGAGAGAGGACCAGGCCTGGGATTTTATGTTGTGTTTTATTTGGTTTGTGTGGGCGGCAGTCGCCGTGAGGAAAGGCAGCCCTTATACTTTTTGTTTGATTGTTGGTTTATTTATTTATTAAACTTGTTGAATGTTCGCCGGTTCCCGCCTCCTTCTTCCCATATTTACGAACTTTGTTACACTGGTACCGAAACCCGGGAGGAAGGAGGGACATGCTGTCGAAGAGCCCTCGCTGCTGAGGGGGATCGCGGTGCTGAGGAGATCGGGCAGCGCGGGAGAGAAGACCGCGAGTGGCTGCCCGAAGCGGTGGTACTGGAGCAATCGAGTGATAGGTGGGACGGGAAGCTCGCTGCCGCGCCCCTGGGACGAGGTGGGGTGGCGGCCGTCCAAGAGGAAGCGGAGGAGCCGCCGTTCGCCGGGGGCCAAAGCCTGCTGCCTGCCGCCGTAACGGGGAGGAGCCGCCGTCCGCCGTGGGCCGAGGCCTGCTGCCTGCCGCCGGAGCGGGGAGGAGCAGGGAACTGCGGGCTTGCTGCCGGCTGCCCTCACGCGGAGGAGCAATCGCCGGCCGCCAGGGGGCGGAGGAGGATCGGGCCGTCCACCGAGCGTCCAGTGCCATCGCATGGCACTGCGAGGAAGAGCCCCTCGGCGGGCTGAGGACCGAGCGGCAGTGTGTCGGGGAGCCGGACCAAGAATTTTTTTTTTTTTGTTTGTTTGTTTTCCTCTCTCCACTCTCTCGTCCTTGTCGCTCCTTGTGCTTCCGTCTCCTTTTCTCTCGTCGTCTCGTCTGTCCTTACCCCCAGGCGCTGTGGGTACCCCCGGGGGGGGAGTAGGCGCAGCCTCGTGGGTACCCTGCGAGGGGCGATGGGGGTATGTGACGAGCAGGGCGGGTGAGAGCCGTGGGGGAACGGCACGAGGCCGGTGACGTGAGTGTTAACGAGCTTCAGGTGCTCGGCGCACCGGTCTCGAGTCCCCCACGGAGGAGCTCCGGAAGCATAAAGGAGGAGCGACGACAGTGAAGGACGAGAGAGGACCAGGCCTGGGATTTTATGTTGTGTTTTATTTGGTTTGTGTGGGCGGCAGTCACCGTGAGGAACTGCCGCCCTTATACTTGTTGTTTGATTGTTGGTTTATTTATTTATTAAACTTGTTGAATGTTCGCCGGTTCCCGCCTCCTTCTTCCCATATTTAAGGACTTTGTTACAGTCATAATGAGCAGTTGATCTGATATGAGATGCATTATGTGAATGCTTGGCTAAAAAGATGTGTCTTTAATCTAGATTTAAACTGGGTGAGTGAGTCCGAGCCCCTAAAAGTTTCAGGAAAGCTATTCCAGAGTTTCGGAGCCAAATGTGAAAACGCTCTCCCTCCCTTTGTGGACTTAACTATCCTAGGTACAACCAGGAGTCCAGAGTTTTGTGATCTTAAAGAACGTGACGGATTGTAGGGCAATAGAAGATCGGTCAAGTTATAGTAAACCAAAGTAAATAGTGTAGAGATGTTTGTTCTTCTCAATGAACTTCTCTGAACTTATACTTATTTTAGCAGGTAACAGTCAGATGGGATTTCAGAAAGTCCTGTCCCTCAACCTGCTCAATAATGAATGATGCAGTGTCACCTCCATACTCTCTAAACTCTTCTCTGCCTCAGAGAATGAAAGAAACCATACGAGGCACACCAGGGCAGTGCAAGGCACTAATAAATTATTTAAAGTAACTGAGATGGAGTACTCTGTCAGTTACCTGAGTCCCAGTTGTCTCTTCATTGGAAGGTTCTGGTTTAGATGGGACAGAAGAAAAACTGTCCAAATGCCTGTTGTCTGTAGGTCTGCTTTCAGCATTTCCTGAAGTTTGTGGCGCCATGGGGATCGCACCATTCTTCCCCCTGCTCTGTTGCTTCCTCTTGGTTTTTGTACACGGTAAGGAGCAGCGATGACGGAAGATAATGACTGTTTTAGATTTATGTGTCAAAAACGTTCTTAAAACCAATCAAGAGAAGAGTGTTAGTCTTCGAAAGGAAGTTATAAGTAGTGAAATGTATAACTGGGTGTTCTGTTTAAGCCTTTCAGTTATTATTGCGGTCATATTTGCTTGGGGTGAATTTGAAACCAGACAGCCAATAGAACATCACAGGTTTTAATTGTTGTTGTTTTTTGAAAGGTAATACACATTCAGCCAAAGCCAGTTTTAAAAAGTAGCAAACCTGGTAAAAAAGAGGGATTCATGGCACTTACATCTGTGTTGCTGCTTAAGTAATTTTGTTTCGCTGACCAATACAACCGGGTTTGCACTTTATACAGACATCTATTGTATGCATCATGTGAAACCAAATATCCTTTTCAAAGTTGTGTTCGTCACCTATTATTATTAATAGGTGACAAATAATAGGTAACAGATTAAAGTGGACAAAAAGGCTGATCATATGAATCTCACTTTGGCGATGCCAATTTAGGAGTGATTTGTGTTTAATTTGACTCTTCATCTCATGTGAGTCTGCATAATTTATTACTGGGCTCAAAACTTAAGTTATTTGTATATAATTTCTGGACAAATTTACAGTTAGGCTGTGTTTGTGTGTGCTTAGGTCTAGATATCCCTGACCCTGATGAAATCGAGTACATCAGGCAACAGGTGGAGACGACAGCAAACAGCACTGTGCACCTTTATTGTGGATCCGACGTGCCCAAACTATTCATCTGGGTCTTCTCCAGGCCCGGCACAGAGAGAAATGAGCCTCTGGCCTACAACTATGGACAGGGGACCAAACTCCTAGCCTTAGCCAGTACCCTGGGAGAGATTTCCCTGCTCGCCAACACAACCACTCTGGTGATCGAGGGGGTCTCAGATGAGGCCGAGGGGGTCTACACCTGCCAGGCACTATATGATATGGATGAACCGCCTAAGGTTACGTTTTACTACACCCAGCTGCATTTGCAGGATGAGGAAGAGAGATCCAGGGGATCAGGGTCTCCACCCCCAGAAAGTGATTGAGGGGCAATTTAACTACAAGAACAGTGTAACTAATCTTCTTTTTTTTAAACTCAGGCTTAGAGGCAGTTCCCTACATATAGTCACATTTAAGTACATTGAATGAGTTTTAAATAAAATAACATGCTGTTCATTGCTACAAATTTTTAGTCGTGTTTCTTCTTAGTTTTTTTTTCATGTAGTTTTGGTTTGTATTCATTAGTTCCTGTGTTCCTTTCTGATTTTTCTGCATATGCTTTGTTGTCATGGTTACTGAAATGATTAGTTGATTTAGTTCAGTTGTGTTGCATTAATTACCTTGTTTACAGGGCTGGGTAGGTTATACTTTTAAAATGCATTTCACTACAGAATACAAAATACATGCTTTAAAAAGGAATTTGTAACGTATTTCGTTACATTACTCAAGTTTAGTAACTTAATCTAAATACTTTAGAATACTTTGGGATACTAATAAGTGTGGAACAGGTCATTGCATGTTTATATCTCCCAATTCTGACTTTATAACTTGCAATTGTGAGTTTAAATCTCACATTTTTGAGAAAAAGAAGTCAGAATTGTGAAATGCAAACTCACAATTGTCAGGTGAAAAAAAACTAATTGTGAGAAAAAGTTGATGAGTGAATAATAAAATGACTCACAAACAACTATCACAAAACATGAAAACAGTCGTGGATCATCAGGTCATGACAGGACAGTTAAGTTGACAGTTGGGCAATTATTTTATAAATTTAGTCATTTTGTCTCGTTCAGGACAGTACTAAATAAAAATAACAATTTTTATGATCTCTCTTAAATGTATTAAAATGTTGATGAAACTTAACTCTGCTTTTTCACACTGTCAGAGAATCACCAACTTCTGTTTAAATGACATTAAAATTCAAAGTAATCCCTTTGGTAATCTAAAATACTTTTCCAGATGTAACTGTAATCTGATTACCACCATTTAAAATGTAACTGTAATGAAATACAGTTGCTCAAATTTAGTATTTTAAATCCGTAACCATGTTACTTGTATTTCGTTACTCCCCAACCCTGCTTGTTTAGTACTTCTACTTAATTTCATCCTTTTCCAGTGTTCAATGTCTGCTTTCATTTGTGCTCAGAGTATATGCAACTTCCTTCAGTTGTGTTTTTTTATGCCGTTGATTACTATTAAAGACTGGTGTTGGAACTTTATTCATCCTCCTCATCTTGCTAAGAGTGTTGATCTCGACCAAAAGATCTTTTATTTCTACTAAACTAAAATTCAAGGCTTGAACACCAAAATCCAACTGACTCCACCACATACACAGCTGTCATCCAAGTTGCCGTCATTCCATCTGAGGTGCCAATAACACAGTCATGTCTGTCTGTGAATATCTGTGTAGCTAAATATTTTGTTTGTAGGACACCACCAGGAAAATAACCATCCCTTAGTGTGGGAAATAAACAGCTCTTGGCCTTGAGTTATGGACCCATAAACCACCATGTCTGGGCTTCCATGCTGCAATAGATCAGTCAGAAAACCAGAAGTACCGATATAAATATTGGTCACATAGCTCAGTTATTTTTATGATGGGGAATTCAGCCTTGGCAATCGCTGTACTAAAGCAACGAGATTGCACCACAATTGTAGCACGATCAAAAATGATTTGTCTACAAATTATAAACAACAAATTTGCTCTTGCTATATTTTTGCTACCTCTGATGACACATCGTATTGATGGATGTAATTTTGCAAGGTACTGTAGAAGATTGAACATTGTCCTACCTCTGTTGCAAAAACGCAACCCTAAGCTTAATCGGAAGGAAATGATAGGTTAATAAGCCTTTGATAGTTTGCCTAAAAAAAAAAAAGAATGAGTGAGGCACCATTGTTTGGCATTCACTTGAATGACGCGACGACAGCCACAGAACAACGGCAACAATGCGCTCACTACACACCAGCTACAGGTGGAGAGGAGAAAGAGAGTGATAGAGCCAATTCAAAGAATGGGGATTATTACGAGACCATTATTGATAAGGGCCCGTGTCGGGAATTTGGCCTGGAAACCGAGGTTACACCCCTACTCTTTACAAGAAGTGCCATTTTAATGACTATAGAGACCTCGGTTTAACGATTCATCTGAAGGATAGTGCTTGTTACAGTATAATGTCCCAGTCACTATGCTGGGGTGTTGGGACCCACACACGCCACAGGGTGAGCGCCCCCTGCTGGCCTCAATGCTCTTCTAGCAGCAACCTAGTTTTCCCAGGAGGTCTCCCATCCCTTTTCACAGAAGATAAAAGTCATCCAGGTTTGGAAAGACATGCTTAGTTGATAGGAATCGTTCAGGATAAACAATTATGTCATACTTGGCATGACGACACTAAGCAACAATACTGACAGACATGCGGCTCTTTCTCCCACCTCGCAAAGAAAGAAAAAAAATAACAGAATTGACTTTCACACAGCATCAGTTTGGACCGGAAAAGGGTAAAGGCTGATCCTGTCAGCATGTATAAGTGATTTGTCGTCATTGGTCTAATTATGAACAGACACGTGGAACGCAGAAGCGTAACCCAAGTCTGACCTCAGAAAAGACAGAAAGCTTGTAAATTAACTTTACAGGACTTTTATCCCTTCCACACAACAGAAATATAGTGATAGCCATACATAATTTAAGCCCCATATGAAATAACAACCCAATCATCAGCTGACGTGGTAAGTCGGGCATACATTTCCTGTTGGCCTTGGAGATCATGGTCAAGAAAATGGTAGTTTATTTGTACAACACTGATTATGGGGATGAATTTGCCTAAAATAATAGAGGTCTGGGGCAGGGCCAGAGTCCCAGAGTCTTTGTGCTGTTTTGTAACCTCTCATGGATAAATGGCTTGGAAGCCGAGTCAAATCAGGCCACTCTCAGAACAAGAGACAAGAAGAGAGAAAGAAACTCGGCCTAATTCATGAGTGTTACATTCATTCAGGGTGTGCCAAAGTGACAGGCGAAGAATAGTGGGCGGAGGAGGGGGCTGGAGAGGGCGCTAACAGGTCCACTCAGAAACTGGGGGAGGAATTTTTGGGGTGGACAATGAGCACATTTGTTCCCATGGTGCCCTTAATAAGGATTCTTAGTGCCGTGCAGGAGGCAACAGGACGAGGTGGAGGCAGGGTAAGTAAAGAGCGACTTCAGACAGAAGCAGGTCTTTATCAGGAGGTCCTCAAACTTATCTTCATCTCATCAAATGACCTTAGACCTCTGTCAACATCTCCACTCCTCCCTCTCTCTCTTTCTCTCTCAAGCTATTCTTCTTCAGTGTCATTTTCCCATCCATTGTTTCTGGACTCTTTCTTAGAAGAACAGAGAAAGGCAAATTCAGTCCTACAGGGCCACAGTCTTGAAGAGACAGGTGTGTTTTATTAAAGATGGAACAAAACTCTGCAGGACAGTGGACAGTGGCCCTCCAGGACCAAAGTTGCCCATCCCTGCTGCAGAGTACCAATCGTTTGAGAGTACCAAATGTTGAAAGGTTTGTAGCAGTCAGTGGGTAACACTGTTGCCTCACAGCAAGAAGGTAACTGGTTCAAGTCTCTACTAAAACAGGAGGCCTTTTCCTCTGGGTGCTTTATGTCCCCCCCATAATCCAAAAACATGAAGTATCAGTGAATTGGAGACACTGTCTGAATCCATGTGTTGGGGAAAGATCTGGTGACCTACCCTGGAAAAAATCATCACCAACAAAATTCATGGATAGTCTCTTGTATATGGAATCACCAAGAGTTGGACACGGACTGAAATAGTTAATGAATCAGATGGTTTTAGTATCTACAGTTCTGATTCTCTTGGCCACGTTTACACATTTGGCAAACACTTTTATCCAAAGTGATTTACATTGCATTCAGTTCTCGCATTCCCCGGGAGTTGAACCCATGGCCTTGGTGTTGCTAATATCCTCCTCTACCATTTGTGCTACAGGAATGACTTCAATGTTCAAGCTATACAGGACACCACTCTAAAATTTATCTTCAGCAAATTCCCAGGTCAAAGAGGATAAGCTTAAATATCATTGTGTGATCTGATCAGATCTCTGGGCCTACCTATGCCTGTTGTTTAGATCCTGCCTTTGGTTTTCCAGCTGAAGCCCAGCGGAGCAGAGAGGATATTTTAATGTCCAGACACTGTAAGCTCAGCCAGGATTCAAGAAACCACCTTGAAGTGGCCTGGATTGTGGGCTAAACGGTTTGCCACAATCTGAAAACAGCAAGACCTCCTGTCTTTCCTCCATCTATATTTTTCTTTCCAACTAAAAATGACAGATGGAAGCTTCACAGTGTCAGAGGGTTTGTGGGGAATTACCAGCAGACTTGAATGTCAAGTGGCAGAGTTGGCACTGTAAGGGAAGATCCGTGAAGGGGCTTACCAAGGACTGAGAGACTAAAAGCTGCCAGTTAACCACTCTAACCAGCCAACATCAACTTAGCTTAGGCTAAAACATACAAAAGTTCAACATCTCAGTCATGGGTGGGCAAGTTATGATGTCATGACATGGGAAAGACTTAAACCATGAATATTAGTTAGTTCACATATCTGCATTTTAGAGCATTTAGCTCATTTCCACGATACAACAAAAACATGAATGATTTATTAATAACATTAGCAGTGAAAAAAATCATTACAGCAGTTTCAATAGTACATTGAATGAGATCAAGTTGTGGGTACAGTCGAGTGTCGATGTTGAGTACTTAAATTAGTGTAGTGTAGTTGAATGGAAAAAAACTCGGATCAGGTTGTAACATTTAGAAATATACTGTATGCAAATACGTGAACACAACTGCTTGGTCAACACGTGGCCTGGTTAAACATGTTTGATGCGTATTTTTGCATTCACCTGGCAGTAAGAAAGCTCAGTACTCTAGGGTGTGATAAAGCAACATTCAAATGTCTGCATTAATATTTAGCTATGTTGCTTGTTTTGCAAGATTCTCTCCAAACTGTTGTTCTGCCATGAAAACAGCGAAAAAACTGACCATAAAACAGATTTTCCCTTGTGGTAACAGTGAAAAAGAGCAACTTGAAAATCATGCAGTGGTTAGTGGATGTACTTTTTATCAGCAACACAAGCTGATTTGAGCATTTCATTTTGTAACATGGGAAGAGTCTGCTTTTGATGAGCTGTAGATGGAGAGTTTCTAAGAGCTTTGAAAAAAAGACATCGCTGCGTATTAGAACACGTGCAAATGCCAAAGATCTCACCACATTCTGAGTGTTTGCATTTGACTTTCTATGTGCTTTTACAAGAAGGGTGTAGCCTGGAGTCACACTCCTTTCCGCCGAGCGGTACAGTACAGTGTGATTCGGGACGGTAAACCCTGATCCTGCTTGCGTTTCCACCACCAACAGTACCCTTATTTGATAGGCAAGGTAGCAAAGTAGCGACTGAAGTCAGTCTCGTGTGAAGAAACATCCACGACATTGTGTTTCAACTATATATTTAAAATTGCCACCTCTTGTTGGGAAGCCAAACACACCAAAAGTGGTGTTTTAGAGCTCGTGCTGCACTGACCGTCCTTTCAGTGGCACTAAAAAGTCGGCCAATGACGTCAACGTGGCGCGAGCAGTATACCATGCTGTTCTGTCCCACTTTTGGTGTGTTTTGCTTCCTATACATTCCCCTTGTTGCATGCGCAAGTGACGATTTTCTGTCAACCAATCAACGTTCTGCAGTGAGTCTAGCTCCACCCCTTAGGTGCTGGACTACTGTGCTAGGTACCCCAACAGAAGGGTCCCAAAAAAGTGGTATGGTATAATTCTGTATTTTGGTACTACTATGACGATCGAAATGGAAATAATTGCATACCGTACTGTACTCTACCATTTTGCTCAGTGGAAACAAGCTATAAGTGTATAGGGTATCGCCATCAAAAGGGGATAAATAATTCTTTTTTATCATCATGGTTGTTCCATGAGGGATTGTTAACATTAAACTTCCCCCTTATTGCTTAACCTTGAGTGTACACCAGATAGGTGTCCTTGATATACATGATGGTCATGCATTTTAAATCTAGTCGATGCCAAAAAGTCTACATAAAAAGCTTTGTTTCAGTAAATGCCCTTTATGGATGAGGGAGAAGGTTTCGGGTCTGAAATTTATGGTGCGTTTTCATAGTGCACCAAGCTCTTGTATAGCAAAAAAAAGGAAAAATAATGAAAACACATCTTCTTAATCCAACCATCTATCAATGCCTGCCTGAAATCAACTGTTAATAGACTGCAAAACATGACAATGCACCATACAGCCTTTGGCGGTCTGCTTATGTAGACAGTCAACTTGAGTACAAACCACATCTGAAGCTGAAATAAGGAGACTGCAGTAAAGAGCTCCGCTAAGCAACCAAACACTCACGTGATGTTAACACGAACAGCGCTCTTCAGCACATTCTGGGAGGGTCAAAGGTCAATCAAGCACTCTCATGTTTGTTTATGGTTAACAAAGAGACGTGGATAGGTGTGGCTGGGAGGCAGTGGGGATTGACTTTGGGAAACTTCAAAGTGCTGTTGCAATACTTGAGCAGATATTTCTGATATCCCTCATGCATGACAGCTCAGGCTGCTTTATCTAGTATAGCAAGAGCGATCACATTTTATGCTTGCGAGGAGCCATTCTAGGCTCCAACTGTGCATTTACATATGTGCTTTAGGGGTTGAATAGGCCATGTTGAGGGGCCATATAAATCTGTTAAAGGGGTGGTTGATTTTGATTTCACTTCTTTTTTACTTTAGTTAGTGTAATGTTGCTGTTTGAGCATTAACCCTTGTGCATTGTTCAAATTCACTACCCTTAACTGCTTTAAAAATGTATCAGATAAATATTTTTTTGCTTAAATCTATTAATCAACCTCAATCCTGATCAAAACCTGATACTGCACAAAAAATAACAACGCATCAAAGCCAATGTTGTTTCTAATCTTTGACACGCTTTTTCCAAAATCAGTGACATCATTTATGAATTTGGCAATTAAAGAGTTAAAATCCTGATTTTTTTTTTTTTTTAATTTAGTAGTTTTGATCAGGACTGAGGTTGATTAATAGATTTAAGCAAAAAAAATTGAAAAAAAATATTTATCTGATACATTTTTCAAGCAGTTAAAATCGTGGCTGTTTTCAGCCATGAACATAACGAAAGGGTCGTGAATTTGCCCACAGACTACTGTTGAGTTTTTGAAAATTTTCAAAGCATTTACCCAAAATATGTGTCAAAATAAGATTTGCCACCAAAAATCATTCCATTTGCTGAAACACAGAGAAAATTATGGCCAAATTGAGACTCAAAAATCCCCCATAGTGGATGAAAACATCCCGAACAGCACATAAGGGTTAACAACATCTGCAAAGTTACGATGCTCGAAGCTCAATGCAAAGGGAGATATTTTCTTTAAGGACTACAACAAGCCTCTTCCCGAGTTAGAGACATCACTAACACTAAAATTTACATAAATCCTGCCCATGAGGACACCCAACAAAGGGGGCGGGCCATTTTGGGCTGCTTCAGAGAAGAGGAAGAGTTGTTGTCATTGCCATGTCGTCATTTTATGCCGGACAGCTTCACATTTGAGGGTCAATTCATCGCTGGATTTGCATTAAGGCACATGTTAGTCGATGAGTTAAATCCACTCCACATCAACTACATAAATGTATCCACTAACCGTTCAGAAACATCCAGTTGCATTGTAAAAAGTCTCTCCATCAGTGTCGACTCTGGTTTGAACAATGCAAGGCTGAACAACGTTACTGGATTCTCCAGCTTTGTTGTTGTTGAGCAAGCGTGAGCTTGTCTTCTGGAAAGGGGGCCGGGAGCAGCAGCTCATTTGCATTTAAAGGGGGACACACAAAAACAGTGTGTTTTGCTCACACCTAAATAGGTGCAAATTTGACAAGCTATAATAAATGATCTGTGGGGTATTTTTAGCTGAAACTTCACAGACACATTCTGGGAACACCAGAGACTTATATTACATCTTTTAAAAGGGACATAATAGATCCTCTTTAATATTCATCCATGTTTGGTAGTTTGAGAGCTCTATAGTAAGGTATAACATTAAAACATTGGAGGAGGAAATGGATAGACATACTTAATCTTCTCTTTATATTATAACAAAACTTTACACATACAATGGCTAAACTCCACACTGTGTGGAACAAACAAAAAAAATAGTCAAATAAACAACAAAAAATAAGTTTCTCATCATCATCAAAAAAAACAAAAAAAAAAAGCGCATAAATAATATAAAAGACAAACTTTTTTTCTTACAACAGATACATTCATATGAAATAATATCTTACTACTACAAAAAATAAATAAGTCATCTAAAGAGTTTTTGCTTTTACTTTTCAAAGTCCTCCCCCAAATGGGATCTTTTCAGCCTTTGAGTTTTCCACCATCCTTGCATAAAAGTCAATCTTTCTTTTCATTCTATTTATTTCCATCCTACTGTCCCTCGTCAGTCTTCTCCAGCTCTGTAAGCAGTCAGTTCGGTGTCCACTTCGAGTCACGCAAAGTCTCTGACCATTCCATCACTGGCCATTTCATTTTTAAAAAATTGTTCTGTTCCCAATTTCATATATGCACATTTGATAAGTGTTTTCTGCTTGAAATGTGTTCAGATCTCCTGCACTGTAGGCTGGATGAGATCTCCAGTCAAGTTTCCAGTAGAGATCCAGGCTGTTTTTTCCTTACAGTCCAGATCAGGCAGTCCCAGCCGTTCCCAACACACCACCGGACCCTCGGAGTCTTCATGTTGCACGGGCTGAACTCCTGTTACACACACACACATAAATAGATACAAAAAATGTATGCACCAGCTCCAGTATGCAGCAGTCTAGTCAGGTAAAATAATATTGCATGATGGGTAATTTACAGTTTGCCAATGCAGTAATTTCCTGAACAGCAAGAGGAAACACTGACTTTCCTCATTCAGAGGGAGTGCAGAGTGAATCAGAGAGCTCTTTATAACACTGAAACTCTCTCACCTCTCTGCTGCTCGAGGGTGGACTTTGTTTCCACAGGCAGACGAGGGGAATTCTGGGAAAGGGGTGGAGCCTTGCCCTTCTCCGCCTCTTCGGCTAAATCTCTCTCCTGGGAGCTGTTGAGCTGTGTGCTGTCATGTCCATGGCAGCGAGACAAAACGGGGTTGAGGGGCATCATTTCGAGCCCGTCGGGTTGGCGCGCTGCCACGCGGTGCATTAGGGGGAGAGTGCCGCCCGAGAAAGTGCCATTGGTTTTCGTGTAACACCTGTCCACAAAACATAAAAGCAAGACGTAACCGATGGCTACTTCACAGCAAACTTTGATTTTCTTGAATCAAACTTAAAACAAAGCATTTGTCCAGAATTGTTCTCATGAAAACAAAGCTATGAATGTAAATGTCTTCAATTTATTAAGCATTTCTTCTCAAATCTTGCATGGACATATTTTGGACCAAAAAGAACCATAAAAGTAGTGCATATGACTTTTGAGTGTGCGTGCGTGCGCATGTTTTTTGGTGATTTATGAGGACACAAATATGTATAATGACATGGGTATAACACTGACATTATGACATAAATATGAAATATGAGGACATGAGAACTTAGTTGAAATAGCTTTAAAAACATACTAAACAATGTTTTATTAAAAATGTAAAAATTCAGAATGTTTTCTGTGACGGGTAGGTTTAGGAGTTGAGTTAGTGTATGGGGGAGAATATACAATTTGCACAGTTTAAAAAATCATTAAGCCTATGGAATATCCTGTGTGTGTGTGAGAGATAGAAAGTTATTTTAGTATCAGAGATACTATTATAGTTTTTATTAATTGTTTAAATTAGTTTTCATTTTAGATACATTTTTTACTAATCTTTTTTTTGTCAAAACAGTTTTTTATTAATTTTTTATTTCAGTTTTAGTTATTATAATTAATCAATTTAAAACTAAATGAAAATGACAAAAGTTTCCTTGAGAAACTAGATGAAATAAAATGTTTTTTTTTAAATATTTTATTTTATTTCATTTAACACTTATTTTATTACAAGTAAAAAAAATGTGTTTTTTTATTATAATCATTCTCATATTATAAGCCGGTAATTATTTTCATGTTACGACCAATAACAAATAAATGAGCAAAATTACAATACTACAATATTTTGTGTAAACAAATTCAAAACTAAATACTTAAAGTTGAAATCAATTGTTTAAAATGTTTCAGTGGAGTAATTTTGATAACGCACAGTATAAACAATTTATATTCATAAGCATTTAATTAAAAAATAAAAAAATTTTAATTCGCAAAGAACACATTCAACAGCGTTATTAAAGATAAAGTTATTAAAGTCTTGATGACGGGAAAGGTCATTTAATATCAAAATATTATATTTCCAAAGGTGTTCTTTTGGAGTTCAACACACTTTTGTTGTATGGAAAAGAGCGGCATGAGCATTTTTCAAAATTTCTCCTTTTATGTTTCACGGAAGAAAGTCATGCATTTCAATTTTCACAGTACGGCTTGAGCCTGCGCACCAGCTGTAACAAGCATCTCCGCTATGTTCAAACTCTGATCGCATCTGAGATCACAGATTTATTTCCGCAAGTCTCTACGGTGCCTGACCAGACTCAACAGCCTGTGTCTCTGTGTGTTTGCACATGCTGATAAGACAGAGAGACTTCAACACACACATACTTACACATAAACACATAAACAAACAATACCTGAGAGTATAATAAATACATATGCAGATAACTGAATGCTCACTCGAGAAGTAATCAAGGATATAAAGTGTACACAGACGCACACAGCTGTACACTGATATCAGCTCCATTCAGAAGGATTTCCCTCCGCTCCCCCGCTGGCCGTGGCTAAATAAACACTCCGCTCATTAAGAGTGTAGCAAGGGTGCGTTCAGTGTAAACTGTTACTGCCGGACACACTAGAGTACACAAACAAGCCTCGTCGAGAGGAGTTGCCATGCGTGTGTGTGTGCGTGTGTGTGTTTAGCCCAGAACAGAATAAGCTCAGGTCAGGGGTGAAATGAGAACCAGATGGAACAGATGATTGGTTTGCTGACTGGAGGCATGCTGAGCAAAACATAATTCTGCAGGCATGTAAACACCAAACATTAACAAGCTACCGGGCTTTACTTTTCAAGTATTACATTTCCCTCTCTCTCACCTGTTGTTGTTGCAGAAGTTTTGACAGCTCATGCAGTCCGAGGAGTCGTTCTGGGGCAGAGCCGTGTACATCCCTCCTCCCTGCCACAACAAACACAACAACAACACTTCTCATTTACCAAACACTACAGTTATACATGACTCTTACTTTCAGTATCAACAGAGTGCACTAACTTTTCTTAAACTTGCTTTTTACTACACTATATCTGACCATAAATTATATCAGGCTAAACTGTATTATACTGTACTATATTACTTTACAACACAACATACTGTATTGTATTATTAAATAGGTAAAAAGGTTGCATTAAGGTTAATGCATTAGCAAAAAATTAACCAACAATGTAAATTCTTTACAGTATTTAATATAAATAAGCTGTTCATTGTTAGTTCAGGTTCATTAACCAATATTAACTAATGCAACTTTTGATTTATTTTAATCAGGTATTAGTAAATGTTGAGATTAACATTAACTGACTGACTAAAAAATGCTTTAGAAATATTTTTATGTAGTTAACTAATGAAACCTTATGGTAAAGAGTTACCTTTAAATATCATTACAATTAATACAAAACTGGGTAACACTTTATTTTACAGTGTCATTGTTACACATGTAGTAACAACTAGAAATGATGCATAATTGCATGCAATTAACCCTAAACCTCTAGTAAGTACATGCAGTTAATTGTTATTACTCAGTTATTAAATGTCTTATTACACTGTAATACTGACACCTTAAAATAATTGAGTACCGATAAAGATTTCTGAAGGATCGTGTGATTAATGATGGAGAAGTAATGGAATAAATTACATTTTAAAATCTATGTAAAAAAAGAAATTTAAATGAGACAACAGTGATTTTAAATAGTAATCATTTTTCACAATATTACTGTTTTATAAATATAGAAATATATCTACTTTCAGAAGGGAGGAGAAAACACTTTCAAGGTTATGCATCCAATCAAACGCAAGTAATTTGGGTAAAACTTCATAATAAGATTCATTAGTTAAACATTAGTTCATATATTAACTAACCATGAGCAATACATTTGTTACTGTATTTACTAATCCTCATTAACGTTAATTAATGAAAATACAGTTGTTCATGTTAGTTCACAGTGCATTAACTAATGTGAACAGTTGAATGTTGAAATTAATATTAACAAAGATGAATAAATGTGCAGTTCATTATTAGTTCATGTTAACTAATGTAGTTAACCTTATTGTAAAGTGTTACCGTAATTTGAGTAAATTCATTTGGAAGAGGCCAATTTAGACAGCATGATGCCGACATGAATCTTCCAAAACCATAAACAAAGTAAAATTAAATATGATCCAGACTATTAAATACGAGTTTGCTGCACTTCATACTCTGAAGACACATTATGGTTTTTTTATGCTTCTGGATGCTGATTGGTCAACACGGCATTCCACAATATAATTGACAACTATGACACAAAAACTGTTTGCCATATCACTGCATGTGAACCAAAACGGCCAACTGAGGCAGGCATTTATCTTGTACTCGATCGCCAGAAACTAAATTCAACTGCACAAACATTTACTCACGTTATGAAGGTGATGAGGGTGTGGGTGATCGTACTCCATGGTGTTGTGGGGCAGAGAGGCGTCATGTGCGTGAGGATGCCCCGGAGGGTACAGGGCTCCCGATCCGTTCAGCAAAGCCAGGCCATTGGGCAATTTGTGGTGGAGGTGATGGCAGGCCTGGGGCATCATGGGAGCGTTGTGTCCACAGCCCGTGTGCACGCTTCCATTCACATGGCTGGAGCCGGGCAGTGTGGAATATTCCAGAACGTAACCGTTCATCTCCGCAGACTGGTACTGGTAATTTGGAGGGTCATATTCTACGGAGAATATTTTTGCGTTAGTATATTTATTATGGGTCCTGTTGTGTGACGAGCTAAACTCCATCTAAAACTATTCACAAATTCTTCTATTATTATTATTACACACAACCAGAATTTAAAGGGTTAGTTCACCCAAAAAATGATCCCGTGATTTGCTCACCCTCAAGCCATCCAAGGTGTATATGACTATCTTCTTTCAGATGAACACAATTTCCTTGCTCCTCCAAGCTTTATAATGGTAGTGAATGGGAGGTGAGATTTTGAAGCCCAAAAAAGTGCATCCATCCATCATAAATATAATCCATAAGGCTCCAGGGAGTTAATAAAGGCCTTCTGAAGCGAAGCGATGGGTTTTTGTAAGAAAAATATCCATATTTAAAACTTAAAATAACAAGCTTCCGGGCAGATGACAATACACATACTGCACAAATCGGTTTACGGCAAATGAGCAAATGAGGAGTAGCTTCTCATCTCTCGCGGTTCAAACAATTAGGGCTGTGCGACAAACTCACGCTGCTCTTATATCAAAATCCTCTGACATTAAAATTTCTCGTTTTAGACTTCTACTTTGACTTTTAGGCTTCTTTTTCGTCATTACATCGTTACTCTTCTGCCTCAACTCGATGTGTACAGCCGTCTGCCGGAAGCTGGTTATTATAGTTGATAAAGTTTTAAATATGGATATTTTTCTTACAAAAACCCATCGCTTTGCTTCAGAAGGACTTTATTTCCCCCCTTGGAGCCATCTGGATTATTTTTATTATAGACGGATACGCTTTTTTTGGCTTCAAAATCGGGGCTCCCATTCACTCCCATTATAAAGCTCAGAGGAGATAGGATATTTTTAAATATATCTCACATTGTTTTTGTCTGAAAGAAGAAAATCATTTACACCTAGGATGGCTTGAGGGTGAGTAAATCATGGGATAATTTTTTCATTTTTAAACTATCCCTTTAATAATTTTATTCAGCAACGATGCATTTAATTGATCAAAAGTTACAGTGAAGACATATATTCCAAATAACTGCTGAACTTTTGATTCATCAAAGTATCCTGAAGAAAAAATGTATCATGGTTTCCACAAAAATATTAAGCAGCAACAGTTTTCAACATTGATAATAATAAATGTTTCTTCTGCAGCAAATCAGCATATCACAATGATTTCTGAAGGATCATGTGACACTGAAAACTGGAGTAATGATGCTGAAAATCCAGCTTTGATCACAGGAATAAATTCAATTTTAAAATATATTAAAAATAGCTATTTTAAGTTGTAATAAACTTTCACACCATTACTGTTTTGAGTGTGTTTGTGATCAAATAAATGCAGCCTTGATGAGCATAAAAGACTTTGTTTAAAAACTTTTTTACTGACCACCAACTTTTTAAGAAAAGACACTATACAGAAAATATACTTCGAAATTACACTCAACGTCAATATTGTACCAAAAAATGCTTAGGAAACAATACACGGATATGAAACATAACATAACGGTTTTGCCAAACACTAGCAGCGAGCTGGAGTGTGCGATGAAAGTTAGCAGGCCCGTTTGTGGCCTATTTTAGGGGGAGGTGTGTCTGTGTTACTACTTATACACACCGCTGTGGCCAGCGCTGTTTACTCTGTTACTCAATCTCATTGAGAGCGGAAAAGAGAGGAAAAAAACAGGGAAAGAAAGAAAACTTCAAAGAGCTGGCAGCCGAGGAGAGGCAATGAAAACCAGGCCTGGATCAGGATCAGGAGCTGGACTCTAACTCAATTTCATAAAGACATTATTGACATAGCATAACCTCTCTTAACCTTACAGAAATACTACATAAACTAAAACAACACAGCGCTGCTGGTCTCATTACGACGTATCTAAATATAATAACAGTAGCTGCAAAAAAAAACAAAGTAACATTTTCCACCCTAAAAATATACATCGTAAGAAAGCAAAATATTGTAATGATTTTTGGACACTACAATGAAGGCAATTCAGTAGTTTTCTAAGTAATCGTTCAGTACACAGTGGCCCCCAAAAGCACACAAAACCTAGGAAGTAAACAGGAAGTGTGGCACTTACTATGAAGACTGTTCTGCTGGCGGTTTCTCCACAAGCACATGACGATAAAGACCAGCAGAATGAGCACCATGACCCCGAGAACACAGCCCACGATCAGGTAGAGCAGGCCGCCCGGCTGGCTGGGTGTATCCACGGGGGAAACCCCTGGAGGGGTTATGGGGCGCTGGCTCGGCACACCTGGAGGTTGTCGGGCTGGAAGAAAAGGAGAACAAAGTGAGTTTGAGGGAATGAAACATCTGGATGTCTTTGAAGAGAATATATCACAAGCTGTACATTTATTAGTTAGTGATTTAGTGCTTTTTTTTTAATTTAGAGAAGGAAATGGTGCTCCGATTCTGACACAGCGAAAAGCTCCTTTTAGCTCCGCTAAACCGCTCCGCTCAAACTACTTAAATGTTTATATGCATATATATGCATATTTTGCAATAAACATTAAATATGTTGTTTCTATATACATGATTATCACCTTTAAATCCATAGTTTTCCATTATTTTTAATTTAATTTGATCATTTGCAATGCTTAATTGGATTGTCAATCTTTCCCTCATTAGAGCCGTTAAGCACCTTCATGTTTTGTCCAATTTTTTTTGCTTCAAATCCAAGTTTGTAATGTTCTGATTCTCACAGTAGCTGGTTGGTTTGGTTCAAAAAAATTCTGCACTCTGGGTGGTTGCTAGGGCATTGCTATCCTGCGATAGATCTTATGTAGCCACGCCCCTTTTCAGAGCTACACTCGTTGCGTTCGGTCTTCCGCTTTGTATTTCCACAGCATGAAGTTAAAATCTTTTGGATGTATGAATGAACCACTTGTTTTAAACCTTCTTCCCAGTTTATTAACATTTATTATGACATCCGCTTCAAACATTACAATGTTCATTATAAAATACTCGTCGCCAACCAACTACACTTCGATAGTGACACCATAGAAATATACAGAGCTACCACAAAAATGGAAGTTCAAAGACAATATTCTAAAGATGGCCGCACGATTGTTTCTCTGGCACATTAGGTCTATAGTGATCTTGCTATGTACTGCTAAGTGTTCTAGGTAGTTGCTAAAGTATTTGGAGTGAATTTACAATATGATTTCTAAATCATAAGAAAGCCCATTCTACTCTATAGATTTTTTTTTTTTTTTCATATTTCTAGTGTGCAGATTGCTTTGAACAGTGCATCTCTCCTCAATTAGCTGAGAAGTAATGGGGAGGGAAAAATTATGAAGGGGTTATATATATATATATATATATATATATATATATATATATATATATATATTATATTATATTATATATATATATATTAGGGGTTTGTTCAAATATATATATATAATATATATATATATATAAAAATAAAACCTATTATATTATTTATATATTATACTAATATATATATATATATATATATATATATATATTATTAACCCCAAGTATAAGCAATAATACAGCAGCACTAACAAGTATATATATATATATATATATTAGTACAATATATAAATAATATAATAGGTTTTATTTTTATATATATATATTTTTTTTTTTTATATATATAGTTATATATATTATTAACCCCAAGTATAAGCAATAATACAGCAGCACTAACAAGTGCTGGCATATTACAATGTATCTGTTGTCAGTCTTAAAGTTTGTGGTAGCAGCAGGTCTGTTTGCACTCTTTGCATTTTTATTTGCTCTGGCTGTGAAAGACGCTCTGGTTTGATTTCAACAGTGTTGCATTAAGGGCAGTTATCAGTGAATGATGTCAAGTAGACGCCGCACAATGTCTCTCTTTGTCTCGCTGCTAATAAAACGATAGCTCGCTTTCCTCTGTAATTACCACAGGGGCTTTATGGGTTCCTGTCTACATGTTAAGTATAGCATTCCTGTGACGGTACTTCAGCCTCTCACCTTTGGTCTCGCAGATCATTACGTTACTATATTCGCTCTCGCCGCCGTCGTTAAAGCACTGCATCTTGATGTCGTAGGACGTCTCAGGTTGGAGTTGACCAATCATATGCCAGAATTTGAAGCCTAAGGGAAGAAGGCGGGAAAAGGAAGGCAATGAGAGTGACTGTTGAATGAGAAGGGCTTTTCTCAAAGCATGTGTTGTTCTCTCCAAACCACAATTCATTTGCTCAATCTCATTTTTCTCTCTTGCGCGGACACACACACTCTCATTCTCACAGTGTCCCAGAAGGATTCAGACAGTTGCTTTGCTGCAGACAGGCTCCTTATAAGGCAGCTTAACGTTTGTTCTGGCCTAGCTCCAGTATTCCCACTGAACACACTCATGCCCTGCCACACACACACACACACACACACACAGATTGTAGCAGCCTCTCGCCACAGACTCACACACACGTATCTCGAGAGCCAGCTCTCTAATTAATGTGTCACAATATTTTATTTGTGTAGCTCACTTCTCTTTTTAATACAGTGAAGGCATACTGTACACTAAACCATCTGCATTATAAAGAGAGTAAAACACAAAACACACGCTTACAGACTCACACAAACATGAAAAATGCATCTCAGGCTGTTTGGTGTAGTGGCGCTGGCAAAAACTGTGCAAAAGCAAACTGTGACATGACAAAAGAAATTATATATACATTGTGAGTTAGCAGTCTAAATCAAACGCAGTGAGAAGTTACCTCAAACGAATACAAATACAATAAGGATAAATGTATTGTGCATAGATTGGCTGTTCACAAAAATAAAAATACAGCACAGCGAATGGAGAATGTTTATGCTGCGAATGAAGTCTGATTCGGGAACAAATGACACAAGGTTTGAATAGCGAGTTGTATTTATATGTGTCTATTAAAAAATCAGTAAAGATTTCACAGCAAAAAGTCAGGTGTACCATGATCCGCAGGTTTTAGCATCAAGCTGAAAACATTATACAGAAGGCATGTAGTAGATTACCTACAAGATTTAAGTTTTGATCATGTCGAGGGCTGAGAACTTCAACATCAACTTTAAGACTATCAGTAGGACACACTCCTGAGATACTTCGGTAAAATCCGAGACTTATTACGTCATCTTATCTGCCCAGCGTGTTTCTGACAGCTTGTTGTTTGGATGGACGAGGGGAGGTTTGAGGGGCCAATGTGAACAGCGAGAAACGGGGTAAAAAGTAAAAATAGGAGGCGGAGGAGAGGCAGTTAACATTCCTCTCAGAAACTCGAATCCTTCTCTGAGGGGTCAGTGTTGGGTTTCAGTTCAGGCCCATTAGTGCGGCAGCCATTTATTAAAAACACATTTTACACCGACTCATTACTCTGAGTGCAGGACTCACAACACATCAATCAACAGATTACGCTTTCCTCGTCCCTCCCCCTCCGAGACAGAATATACATTACACAGTCACACTACACGGCTCTCTGCAATGCTTCATTCTGATTGGTCGATCGTAACACTTATCTGTCAAATATTTGTGTGTATTGACTACTACACTGTATAAATGAAATATTCCCCTTTAGAGTGTAAAAGAAGTAAAAACTTAAAAGTAAAACCATTTCCCCACATGGATTTGTAATGTAATGTTTAAAGTCAGACCTACTGTGAGTTCAGAGGTTGTTAATCGAGGATTGAAGCTTTTCCTCAAGCGATCTGTCGACATTATTTTAACAATTTAAAATGAATCATGTTTAACAGTGCAATTCATGGTGAAAAACTACATTAACCACGATGCTGAACAGAACATTCACCAATCAGAGTCACAGGGAGCAAATTAAGCAAAAAAAAGCTCCACCCACTCCCATGAAGCACTGCGAAAAATAAGAATATTTTTCAATAAATTTGAAATATATTGTTTATGTAGATATAATCAACAAATTTAAATGAATAGTATTTTATTTCATCATTGTTGTCATTCGTAATGCTTCATGGGATTGTAGTTCTTTCCCAATGCGCCATTACGTCCGATTATCCATTTTTGCTTCAAATAAAAGTTGGTAATGTTGTGATTCACCTCATAACTGGGTGGTTTGGTTAATAAAGACTTTTTTTTTTTTAAATCCTATGGAGAAAATTAATGGAAGAAATACTTCCAAAAACACAAACGTGGTTTTTTATACAGCTGTTATTTGTTTCATGTCCGTCATATCTTGTTTTGTTCTTCTCGCATAATGAAACTTCAATATTTCATGTCCGTTTATGTATTTATTATGCAAGTAGCCATGTAAAAAGAGCAAAGACAGACACCATGATCTCACCTTCCACCACATCTCTCTTATAATCACTGTCATTGTCGCTGTCCGTTGGCCGATAGTAGATGTAGAATCCCTGGATGGGGGTGTTATTATTGCTGGAGGGAGTGTACTATGAAAGAAAGTGAAAGAAAAAGCAAATTATATGTTTTTTGTTTCCTCAATATGAACTCGCTAATGATTATACCATCAAAGATAAGAACCTATCTAAAGGTTAACCTGAAGACACATCCTGCTTTACTTAAAGAACCCGTTTCCACCTGGTATTAAGATGCGTTTTGGTCTCAGTTTCAACCACTTCTGTCCTGATTTCTTCTTTAGGGGAGGGATTGATGATTTTTTTTTTCCAGATCTTGTGATCCAATTGACAAAATGAGCTTTCATTTCTGCTCTGACACCAAACGCTGTGAATATGTGTCAGAAATCAGGAATGGTGAGAGAACATTGTGCTTGGTACGTTTTTCCCTCTTCAAACCGATCTTGGGTCTTCAGCTGACAAAGTTTAAATCCCGTCTGGCTAGCGAATTAATGTTTACGCATTAAGTCAGTAGGCGGTCTTCAGTGGCTGTTCGAACGCATTCGACCACATGAGCGTTTCTACTATGAAAGCAATGCAGTCAAATGAGTTTTCAACTACCTCTGGAAGTGGTTGAAAGTAGAAAAGCTCAAAACGCTTTACACCTGTATTTAGCGTCGTCCACATGTGATCCGATCGACATCTTAACACCAGGTGGAAACAGGGCCATAGAGGTCATACTTCTGACCCTTAGAATGATTTTTTTTGACTACTGTACCTTTAAGACTTCTAGACGTCAATTAAATTTGTTATGATTAGCTGACCTTTGAGTTAGTTCATCTGTTTTCATTTATTCACCCTCATGCCGTTCCAAACGTACCGAACAAATCGGCGAACATAAACAGAATCTCAACCGTACTTGCTTGATGCGCGATACAAATATGCTAAAGCTTCCGTATACCATAACTAATGTGTGAGTTGATCAATGTTTATATGTGAATAAAAGCATCAATTCAATCATATAAAGCGATCGAGACTCTTCAGAAATTTTGGAATAAACCTCTCAGTTCATACAGCTTAGATAAAATCTCTATATGAATTTTTTGAATTGTCAAAGTAGTTGTGTGGGCTGTTGAAATCTCTCAGACTTCATTTAAAACATCTTCATTTGTGCTCCAAACATGAACGAAAGTCTTACGGGTTTGGAACAACATGAGGGTGATTAAATGATAACAGAATTTTCATTTTTGGGTGAACTAACACTGGATTTTCAGTCAATAATGACAACGATTTTGCTTGTTGTATGACTTCAGAAGACCTGGAATGTACTGCATAAGTTAAATACATTTATGATATCATTTTGAACTTCCAAAGCTTCAAATACAAGTCAGTGTAAGTGCATGGAAAAGAACAGCCAGTTAATGGCTCAAATTGACTTCTTTTTCCACAAAAGAAAGTCAAATGGGTTAGGAATAAAATGTTATTCACTCCTACTACTGCTTTAAGACACATCAAAACTTTTCTTTCTCAAGCATGTCTTCTAAAAATAGCTCATCTCACTTACTCCGTTCCACTTGTTAGAGCAGGATAAGGCCTCCTAATCTGTACTGAACTGGCCCACACACACACACACACACACACACACACACAAACTTTTTCCAGCAAAACTCCACCAGCCTCTGCCAATTACAAGTTTGATTGGGCATTCTGGGGTGTTTTCTCGGGAGCTGATGGGAAAACCTACTTCACACTGCCTGGAAAAGTGCACGTACAAACACTCTGCTAACGTGCTGAAAAACATTTCTGCACAACTGGCACCGCAGAGAAGAACAAACCGGGGAGGCTTATTGTGGGAGAGCTTGTTATGTGGTTAGTTCTGGACAGTTTTTACACTCTCATTTTCGAATTAAGCATGAAATGTGAGTATAATTAAATTGGCCATTAGATACAAAAGTCATACGTCTAAAACATTAACGCACACACTTGTTTAAACCCCAGAGCTGCTAATGTGAGGTTCAGGGTTTTTCCTTCAACAGGCTCGAAACAGAAAAAATTTTTGTTTGTACAAGTGGCGAGACCCTTTTAAAGATTAATGTGCTAATAATACACATACAGAAGCATGGAATGATAGAAAAACTCATAGTTTATTCAGTGATGAGTTATTGAGTGCCTAACAGAAACTGTTCCAAATCATACTGAGCTGCCTCACTGTCTACTGCCTCTATCATCGGTGTGCGTGTTCACAAGAATACTCACAGTCCAGCGTAACATTATCTGAGTATCACTGACAGCGTCGGTGGATGAGATGTGGGGGCCAGCGACTGGACGGTTCGAGACGGGTGGATTCGACAGGGACACCTGGTATGGCCTGGAGGTGGCGCTGGCAGGGCTTTCACCATAGTTATTCATGGCAATGACACGGAAACGGTATGTGGAACCTGTCATGAAAAGATTTGTTCAGGGCTGGGGAGGTTACTTTTAAAATGTGTTTCACTACAGATTACAAAATACATGCTTTAAAAAGTCATTTGTAACGTATTTCGTTACATTACTCCAGTTTAGTAACTTAATCTAAATACTTTGGAAAACTTTGGAATACTAATAAGTGTGGAACAAACACAAAACAGGTAATTGCACGTTTTTATGTCACAATTCTGACTTCTTCCCTCAGAATTGTGTGATATAAAGTTGCAATTGCGAGTTATAAAGTCAGAATTATGAGATATAAACTCGCAATATTGAGAAAAGTAAAAATTATCAGATATGAACTCACAATATTGAGAAAAGTCAGAATTACGATATAAACTCACAATATTGAGAAAAGTCAGAAATATGAGATATAAACTCACATGCTTAATTCACAATTGCAAGAAAAAAGTCAGTATTGCATCTCCCAATTCTGACTTTATAACTTGCAATTGTGAGTTTAAA
This sequence comes from Opsariichthys bidens, assembly GCA_037194245.1. Classification (NCBI taxonomy): domain Eukaryota; kingdom Metazoa; phylum Chordata; class Actinopteri; order Cypriniformes; family Xenocyprididae; genus Opsariichthys; species Opsariichthys bidens. The sequence goes on along the minus strand of CM074278.1, from coordinate 5,930,010 downwards.
TCTCGCAATTCTGAGAAAAAGAAGTCAGAATTGTGAAATGCAAACTCACAATTGTTAGGAGAAAACAACAAATTGTGAGAAAAAGCTGCAGTGACGAGTGAATAATAAAATGACTCACAAACAACTATCACAAAACATGAAAACAGTCGTGGATCATCAGGTCATGACAGGACAATTAAGTTTATAAATTCAGTCATTTTGTCTTGTTCAGGACAGTCCTAAATAAAAATAACAGAATTTTTATGATCCCTCTTAAAAGTATTAAAATGTTGACGAAACTTAACTCCGCTTTTTCAGACTGTCAGAGAATCACCAATCGCTGTTTAAATGACTCAAAGTAATCACTTTGGTAATCTAAAATACTTTTCAGATACTTTGTAATCTGATTACCACCCATTTAAAATGTAACTGTAATGAAATACAGTTACTCAAATTTTGTATTTTAAATACGTAACCAAGTTACTTGTATTTCGTTACTCCCCAACCCTGGATTTGTTCAACCAAATAAGATTTTTAGATTTTGTAGCCCAAAATTAAACCACTTTTATGCACATTTCACTTAACAGGATTTACACACAGACACAGTTTTTAATTTTCTAGCCAATGAAAAATACCATAACTAGAAGTATTACATTAATATATTAACCCTCACCTGGTTCCAGGTTCCGCACTTCCACAGACAGTTTAAGTGGTGAGATATTATCGGCCGCGACGATCCAGTCACCACTGCGGCCTTGCTTCCTGTATTCCACTCGAAACGCCGTGATTGGAGAGCCACCATTGGCTCGTGGGATCCATGTGACATAGACGGAGCTTTCTGTCGCCATAGAGATAGTTGGGCGATCTGGGGCCTCGGGAACTTGGGGATGAAACCAACCAATCAGAAGTTTGGAAAAAGTAAATGCAATATAAAACCCTAATTATTCTGTTTTCCAAAAATAAACAGCAGCTTTTAAGTCAAGTGCAAAATGTAACCTCAACATCCATCAGTGAAAAGACCGAAAGATAAAATAAACTAAAACACACAACAGACCGACAGCATGCCAGAGTCAATTGAGTACTTACTGAATGGGCTCTGAGCCATAGACACAGAGATGCAAGCAGAGAGAGAAAGACAGCAAAATTTATGTGGCAAATAACAGTGGGCCCGAACCCATTACACACACACACACACACACACACATTCAAACTCTAATTAGAGAAATACATCTCACACATCTGTGAATACCAGAGCATTTTATAACAATACTTCACCCAGAATGATTCTGTCATCATTCTTGCCGTATTTTGTCATGGAACACAAAAGAAAATTTTTTGAAGAACTTTATGCACTCTTAATATAGAGTGGTGGAGGGTTGAAGTGAAAACCCGGAAGAGTAATTCACCACTGGTTCCCTTGAGATTTTCCTAGAGGGTTTTATAATGGGGTTGTTCAGTTTATGAGTAAAATAAAGCCCGTGGTAAACTTAAATTGACAATACTTAGACGTTTTCTTCTACAACATACACTGCACTCACTCACACCCTAAAAATTCTTATCTAGTTACTTAATAGAAACATAACTGTCAAAAATAAACATAACTGCTTAAAAATGCGTGTTTTCAGTATGGGTGTAAATTACATTGTAGAACAGGGAAAGTCGTGGCCCAGTGGTGAGGGAGTCGGGCTTGTAATCTGAAGGTTGCTGGTTCGATTCCTACGCCGGCAGGAATTGAAAGTGGGGATTGTGAATAAACAGCGCTCTCTCCACCTTCGATAGCATGACTAAAGTGCTCTTGAGCAAGGCACCTGACCCCTAATTGCTCCCCTTGTAAGTCGCTTTGGATAGAAGCGTCTGCTAAATGATGAAAAATGTCCAAATATTGTCCGGTTATGTTTACCACAGGCTTTATTTTACTCATTAATAGGAAAACCACATTATAAAACCCCATAGGAAAGTCTTGAAGGATCCAGGGGTGAATAAGATTTCCAGGTTTTGATGTCACACCTGCACCACTCTATGGTGACCATGAAGCTATTTTATGGCTACAGAAGACTCAAAATGAAATAAACATAGGTTTTTGTCATTTTTTTGGAGCTTAACAGGCCATGTTTTCACTATACGGAAAAAGCAGCATGAACATTCTTCAAAATATCTTTTTTTATGTTCTACAGAAGATATGATAGGTAGATTAACATTTCCTCAAGTACATCACTGATCATTAGTAAGCAGAAGTGGTGTAGTGGGGTTTTGGGATGTCCTCTTACCTCTGTCATGTATGACCACTCCATAATAAGTGTTAGTGGTTTTATCTTCCAACGTTTTCTCTGGAAGAGACACAATTGGAGCCTTGGAGGGGTTCTTATTGGGGGAACTTCTCTCTGAGAGGGAGAGTAAGAAAAAAAATTGATTGGATTTTTAAAGTCAAAACAGCATGATCACTAAGATTATTAAAATAACACCTTTCAAAAGTTAAGGCTACTTTTATGTGCCCAGAAATACAGTCAAAAACACTAACATTGCGATTGTGAATTTAACTGTTTTCTAATATACTTTGTCATTTATTCCTGTAATGTTAAAGCTCTTGTGCCACATGATCCTTCAGAAATCACTCTAATATGCTTATTTTATTTTTGTGGAAACCGTGGCATTTTTTCAGGATTTTTTTTTTATGAAAAAAAGAACAATTTTTGGAAATAAAAACAATTATTATTATTATTATTATAGCAAAAAAATACCAAAACACAATCCGTTGTCTTTTGAAATTGGCTTCAGAAAAGAGAAAATAAGCTTCAGTTGGGTGTAATGCAGATTGTTCTCACCCTTTCCGGTGCGGAAGGTCAGCATGGCGGGCTGACCCTCTCCTGCAGCGTTGCGGGCCACCATCAGAACCTCATACAGGCTGGACGGCTCCAGCTCAGACAGGGGCAGAGACTTCTCACTGCCTGGCACGCGCACAGTGTGCCAGTTCCCCACCACATTCCCCATGTCGTCCACCTACAGGAGCATACGGCACATGCGCAATCAGGTTACGGTCTCCCCATATGCGGAGATCTCATGCGCACGGTTGTACCGCTTCAACCCTCATATTCTGCGCTTGACTTTGCACATACTGTACGTAAAGTTCAACAAAGAACAGTAACTTCTTTCTTGTTCTCCTACTCTGAATCATGACAAAAGATCAACCCACTCAACTACTCCTGAGAGCACAAGCTATGTCACTTTTTCCTGAGCCAATGTGACAAGCGCTGCCAATGCAATCTTGAAAAGAACCAGAGCAGTTTTATTAGCCAAGGGAGCTTATTATTGAAGAAAACACAGGCTTTTGAAGAGGAAATGACCAACTTCTTACCAAAATGCTCTTGGCTGGCAGAGACTGCTGAATTGTGTTAACACTGACTTTGCAGTAAAATGCACAGGGCGTTGTTACGAGTATGTGCTCATTCTCGAATCTAATAGCCATAAATCTGACCTTATAACCAATGCCAAGGGAAAAGAAGAGGGTGGAGCGAGATTCAATCATTCTTGACGGGGTAATAATAGCCTACACTTTGTGCCTCACTTAAGTAAAATATTAATAACGGAAAATACATAGGCATAATTTATGATTTCTTACCTTGCGGTATTTTACAAAGTATGCATTGATAGGGATGCCCCAGTCTCGACCTGCTCGCCACTCTAGATCATACATGTTGGGTTTGTGCGTTTGCGGTGGACTGATTATGATTGGCGCTTCTGGCGTAGGTTTGTCGTTGATTCTTTCAGTGGGCGGTACTATAGTTTCTCCAAGCCCCTCCTCACCCATGGAGAGGAAGACCTCATCACCCTCATCACTCTGGATAGGGTGGACGGAAGGCTGCGTCTCCATGGGAGCTCCAGACATGGAACTAGACTGGGGTTCTGTAGAGGAAAAAAAAAAATTATAATTACAATTTTCATCATAAATTTATATATATATATATATATATTTCAGAATTATACTAATTAGATATAGATATATAATTTTTTTTAAAATATATACACAAATACACACATTTTCAAATAGGTGAAAGGCGAAGTTGTTAAAGTGTAATTACAACTAATAGTAGAGTAGTATTATATTTTAACTAACTTTTTATTACTATAGGGTTAAGGTTAAGTTAAAAATTAGTTGCTTGTAATTAAGCATAAATTTCAGTTATTACTCTAGCAAATGCATGTAACGTGAAACTACACATTAAAATGTTACCAGTTTACCTTTCAAGTATCAGTACAGTACTGTACTTTATATAGAATTGTTAAACAGAGCTATAGTACTTTGCGATATTCAAGGCTGGAAACTTTTACATTTTCAACTTTAACTTTTCCTTTGCCATTAAAATAAAAAGCAGAGAACCTGCGAAGGAATGTTTAATAACACTCCATTATTAATTTTAGTTATTTTTATTAAACCCCACCAGTCCACTTGGTAATCCGTGCTATTTAGAAGAAACATTACTTCTGACACTGGTTTGGCAGTCGATCATCTGACTTTGAGAACTTGGATTTAGTGAAAATCGACATAAACTTGCACACATGTGGATTTCTTTCATTTGTGAGTGGCCTTGCGCTGTGCGTATTGTATACACATTACAACATTCAAGTCACCGCAAAGTAAGTGTCAGATAGCAACTGAATAGTTCCAGCTAAACAGCTGAAAAGCAGTTGTAGGAGAGGTGAGGTTTGTTGCTGGTTCTTGGGGTCTCAGATTTTGGGTGTATGGCACTGGTTTGCCTTACAAAACAAACAGCCTCAGAGTCAGTAACACTAGAGCTCAAACTGGGCCCGCTGCCAGCCACCACACATTCCACCCATCGGCCATTAAAATACCACAGCGAATGCACCAGCTCGCATACCCACCTTCCAATCATGTCCTGCTTGAGCCATAGGGCAAGCCCTGAATTCTTTAATGGTAAGCCAGTCTTACACCTGGCATTTGAAAAGAATGAACAGAAGTAGACTTTTACATTTCTCAAGAAAATATGCGTGACAATAGCAATGCTAGGACTGTTGCTAGGACAGGGACTGGCAAACTCGGTCCTTGAGGCCCACTGTCCTGCAGAGTTTATCTCTAACCCTGATAAAACTCATCTGCTTGTAAGCCTTCAAGTAATCCTAAAGACTAGGGGTGTGACAAGATATCGCACCACGAGATCTCGCGAGATTAAAATGTGATGAGATTTCTCGACGAGGTGAAAAGGTCACCCCAATCTAAGTCACTATAGCATTCTGGACCGACTTTGGTTCCTCCTTCAGAGTAAGTCTATGGACCTATCCCCACAGTTGCGGCAGAGGCCACTTGAAAGAGCATGTATGCGACAGAATAATAATAATATAATTCCTTACATTTATATAGAGCTTTTCTGGGTACTCGAAGCGCTTTACATATGGAAGGGGGATGCCCACCACACACCAGCTTATTGTTGGAGAGGAGACAGAGTGATGAAGCCAATCTGTATGGGGATGATTAGAAGGCCATGATGGACAGAAGCCAGGATGCCGGGGTTATACCCTGACTCTTTTCAAAAGACATCCTGGGGTTTTTAACGACCACAGAGAGTCAGAAACTCGGTTTAAAGTCTCATCCAAAGGACGGTGTTTTTTGACAGCATAGTGCCCCCATCACTATACTGGGGCGTTAGGACCCACACAGACCACAGGGTGAGCACCCCCTGCTGGCCTCACTAACACCTCATCCAGCAGCAACCTAGTTTTCCCAGAAGGTCTCCCATCCAGGTACGAACAAGGCTCAGCCCTGCTTGGCTTCAGTGGGAAACCAGTCTTGGGCTACAGGGTGATATGGCTGCTGGCAGAAAGCAAGTGTGCAAGATTATCCCAGATAGGACAACATGGAAGCTCAGTGCCCTTAATGCAGACTAAATTTCTACACACCTACTTGAACTCTTGGGCCTAAACACTACATGTATGTAAAGTGCAAAGATCGAAAGTGTGGGTATTGGGACTGGCCCACAGTCATTTCTTTTTTCGACCATTCTATCATCTACCAGGTCGATTTAAAGTATTATTCCACATTATTCTATAGCACAAACAGTACTCGAGCCAAATCTTAGGTTATATTTACTTCAGTTTCGGGTTTGTTCAAATCCCTTATCGTAAGAATGAGCGATAGTAATAGTGACGCTGTCTTAGCGCCTTAACAAATACCACTAATGAAAGCAAGATACAGTAAATATTGTTTTGACGCTTTGATCTAGTCTTTTTCTCTGTACAGTAGGTCTTTCTCCTTTGTGACTCACATGTGCTCAATCATTAATGATTGGGTATAATATAAACATTACAAGGGAGAGGCAGAGACAGAAAGCGATTTTGAGAGGAACAGAAAGGCCTCAGACTGCGCTCGGGCTGTACGTCATCCCGACTCATCCACTCTCAGGAAGAGGCCTTAAAATTGATTTCATTCTCTACTAGGAAAACAGACAAAAAAATATTGATGACTCACAGGGGCACATACAAATTCCTATCCAATCAAATGCTCTCTAGAATGATTAAGCCCCTCCCTCAGCCTTTGAATAGCAGCATCAAGTAGCAAATCACAGTTCATGGTTGTGACAAACTAAAGCCTATAAAAAAAATCCAAGGAAATTAAACAGTCAAGAACAGGAAATTAAACTGCTCTCATCAAAAAATTTCACGGGGTCTTAAAGACCAAGTCTAATCAGCATCCTACGCAAAACAGCTTATCGCGTCGAATGCCGTTTATTCCCTTTCCGGAAGCGTATGGATCGCATATCTTTCTCAAATCCTGCCGTTAAACATAAACAACTCTGCTTTTACACTGACCTGAATTTTATCAGTGCAAAATAAATCACCCTTGTAGCTGAGCCAGGAAAAAAGTGATACGAGCCAACATTTGGAAAAGACCTCAGTCATGTTTTATCTATTCTGAAGTCTACATATCTCTAAGCTTATCAATCATGTTTGGAGAGACACAGCAAGGCTGAGGAATAGCCTCAGAGGAGGGCAGGGGAGGGTTGTGTGTGAGAGATGTGTATTAATAAATATAGGGCTAGTTGTGTGTGATGTTGACAGCTGGGTGGTCTGGTCCTCGTCATAACCTTGTGTAGTTACTCCTTACATTCCGCTGTCCAAGAGCTTATCCCCAACAGCACGCACAAAGCTCACTCTCACAGCCTTCTCATTGCCAGCCAAATACACCCACCTCAACTCCCCCTTCTCCAACAAAACTCCAGCTAAACTCTCTGCCCTGCTGGAAGGATATAATGTCCCAACTCACTGTACAGTAAACCTGTATCTTCTGCCAATCACCGTTTTAAATGTGTGTATGTGTGTGTGCATAATGAAACCCACCACCAAAGTTCTAAGGGTGTTTTGGGTAGTTGCCAAGTTTTTTGCTAGGGCGTTCTGCATGGTTGGAGCATCGGCTTACCAGCTTGAATACTGAGTCTTCCCGCCGATTGTGCAGAGCTAATGCCGTTGTCAAACAGGCACTGGTAGATTCCCTGATCTTCAACCATTACTGAAGATATATGAAGGGAGAGGCCAGAGATTTGAAGGCGGGGTAAAGAAGAGAGAGGGGCGGAGTTGTGCAGCCATGTGATGTTGGGGGTTGGACTTCCACTGGCAGCACAGGTAAATCTCACAGAGGAGCCCACAGTCACAGCCTGGTCTGACAAACCTCGCAGGACGCTTATTTGCGCTGTAAAGAGGACAAGCGTTATTCTAAACATAATGAAACTAGCCCACATGATGAACGACTACTGGTGGAAAAATGGGACATTCCTTCTTAATATTACCGTCATCTGATAATTCTGTTCCTTATGCATGTATGCATAAAGAAACAAAATGGCTAAACAGGTTTCATTACTGAGCAAATATGCACGAGTTTCCAAATTTTACATAACGTTTCATTTTTTTCTGCCTATTTCCCAAGTAGGAAATTGGAAATTCTGACTTTCCCAGTTGAAAAAGAATAATTCAGAGCCATCATACATAGAGCATTGGTTGAAAACGCCATATAAAATGGCTGAGCAACTTGAGAAGATCCTGAACTACACTTAGCTTAGCCCTAAGCTGCCCTAAACCTTGGTAACATGATGGGATATTAATAATAATTCCTTACCAAGCACATTCACAGTGTAGTTGACACTGACCACAGCTCCACGGTCAGTCAGAACAGAGCAGCAATAATGTCCTCCATCACTAATTTGAATGTCACTCAAAACTAGGTTGCTATGCAACAACATCCATTTGGAGTTCAATGAAAGCTCCACCCCATCTTTAATCCATTTGACTTTAGAAGAAAGACTTCCTGATACGACACACTCGAGGGTTAGAGATCCAGATTGATCCACTGTAAGATTGAGAGGGGTGATGGGATAGACAATCCTCACAGGTGAAGAGGTTTCTGAATCTACAGAAAGAGAGTGCAGAAGTTTTAATAGTCGTCTTCCCATCATTCTTTCAGATATATTGCATCATATTAATTTATTAAATTAATATTATGATATCTTTTGATAACTTCTATTATAACATTTAGGACAGTGTCGATACACCTATCTCCTGATTTCATACCATCACGATACGATATGTATTGCGATTTTTTTAAGAATTGCGATTCTATAAGTATTACGATTCGATATTGCAATGTATTGCACTTAACACTAGAGCATGGGGGAATTTTAATCATACACCTATACAGACTGTACATGACGTATAAGAGTCATATTTACAAAAATAATTCATCACATCTTCCTGAGTTTTATTTCAGAAGCATCATGCATTGCAGCACTACGTTCTCTTGAATAAATGATTCAACGAAAAACACATTTTTAACAGTCATCACCTAGTGGTGAAACAATGTAATAATACAGTCGTTATTTGAGGCGCCGTTTTCAAAAGGTGTTAACTATTTTCATGGCTACCGTAGACATTTCTGATTATATTCGTAACATAAACTTTTATTCCAGTACTTCTATGATCATTCAACTATCACAGAAATAATGATACTATGACGTTGAAATAATGACAACTGCTCTCTCTGGATCACCAACACAGATTTGAATGTTGCGATATGACTCTGCGATATGTTTAATAGACAGACGAATTGTCTTAGGAAGAAGATCACCTGGGTGTTTGATTCGAGATCACAATCTTTTAAAGATTAATCATGAAGCTCTACTGTCACTATCTCTCTCAGTATTGATATCTGACACAAAACATCTATGAGTACCATGAGGGTTTTTCAGTGAATTCATTACTAAATCATATTCAATAGGCCGGTGACGCAATTGATAATGAGCGTCAGCTGCGCACTGCACCGGTCTCGTATCTCTCACGGAGGAGCTCCGGAAGCATAAAAGAGGAGCGACGACAGTGAAGGACGAGAGAGGACCAGGCCTGGATTTTATGTTGTGTTTTATTATGTTTGTTTGGGAAAATTTATTTTTGTTTTGTTGTTTGTTTATTTTGATATCAAAGTTACATTGAATGTTCGCCGGTTCCCACCTCCTTCTCCCCCTTCTTACGAGCTGTGTTACATTGGTGCCATAACCCGGGAGGAAAGAGGGACATGCTGTCGAAGAGCCCTCGCTGCTGAGGAGGTCGGGCAGCGCGGGAGAGTGGAGACCGCGAGTGGCTGCCCGAGGCGGTGGAGCTGGAGCGATTGAGCAACCGGTGGGACGGAGAGCTCGCTGCCGTGCTCCTGGGACGAGGTGGGATGGCTGCCGTCCAAGAGGGAACGGAGGAGTCTCCGCCGTTCGCCATGGGCCAGAGCCTGCTGCCATGATGGGGCGGAGCAGGGAAAGGGGGACTCGCTGCCGTCCACCGAGCGTCCAGTACCATCGCATGGCTGGCTGAGGACCGAGTGGCAGTGTGTCCGGGAAACGGACGAAGAATTTTTTTTTTCTTCTCTCCCCTCTCTCGTCGTTGTCGCTCCTTGTGCTTCCGTCTCCTTTTCTCTCGTATCGTCTGTCCTTACCCCCAGGTAAGTCTTACGCCGAGACTGGCCCCCGGGGGGAGTAAGCACAGTCCCGGGAGTACCCCCCGGCCTGCGAGGGGCGATGGGGGTATGTGACGAGCAGGGCAGGCGAGAGCCATGAGGTAACGGCGCGAGGCCGGTGATACGATTGATAATGAGCGTCAGCTGCGCACTGAACCGGTCTCGTATCTCTCACGGAGGAGCTCCGGAAGCATAAAAGAGGAGCGATGACAGTAAAGGACGAGAGAGGACCAGGCCTTTATTTTATGTTATGTTTTATTATGTTTGTTTGGGCGGCAGTCGCCCGTGACGAACTGCCTCCATTTTATTTTCGTTTTGTTGTTTTTTTATTTTGATACGTTTGCCGGTTCCCACCTCCTTCTTCCCGTTCTTACGAACTGTGTTACAGTAGCTGACAGACACAAATAAATCAATGTATGGGAAACATTTTAATTCGATTCTGGAATAAAAATTTTTTTTTAGAAAAAATCGATTTTAAAAAATCACGATAGTTAGGTGAATCGTTTTTTTCCCCCAGCCCTACTAACAATAGAAAAAAAACCTCTCAGAATTTATACCTGCTGATTTTTACAGTAGCATAATTTATAGAGTATGAACTATGTGGGAAATCAGAAGTATAACTCTCAAATCTTCGTGATAACTAGAGATAAAACTAATAGAGTTTGCTCAACCAACCTTTGACTATGAGTTTAGTGCCATGAGCCTCTACTTGAGTCTCTCGGGTTAGAGGATTATAAGCACCACACTTATACATGCCCTGATGATCTGAAGACACGGACACAATCTGAAGGTTCCCAGAGGGCAGGATTAAATACTCATCTGAAAAACAGACAAAAATAAATAAACTTTCGAATTGTTGAATTGTATCTTCACGTGCTTCTGGAGGGTATGGCATTTGAGGCCATTTCGCCAGCACCTGTAGACTGTTCCAGCCATTTCCCCCGTATCCGGAAGCGTGGCAGAGCAGGCGGATTGCTTCGAGGAAGTGGGCATTCAATAACAGCAGTGTCTCCCTTATTTACAGTAAATGATCTCCGATGGGTCTCCGCAAACTCCTCAATATCTGAATGAAGAAATCAAAAGAGCACTCAATCACCTCACAGCAATATGCAAAAGAACTCAGAAGAACATTATCCTACTTTTCAGATGACTACCTATGAGGTAAACTTTAAGTTGAAGAAGGAAGCTGTGGAGTGAGGTGAGAGTCATGAAACTAGCACAGACTGTCAATTATACAGTTCGCCAATCATTATACAGAATATCTAACCAAAAAATGTGGCAACTGGCCGATCAGAATCAAACATTTGTGAGAGCTGTGGAATAAACTGGTATATTCATTCGTAGCAGCAGCACTTCACACAAAGACCTTCTGTCAATGAGGTGTTTATATTGGATTGTGAGTGGCAGAGAACATGTGCTTTCCACTGAATAATGCAGCCTTATCTGCAACCCTGATCAGGCCCTGGGTCGACTGCACAGGGGTTTGTCCGATAGGGCGACCTTCCCGGCATCAGCTCTCAGTACGACACAGGAAACCCCTGGGCTCATTAAGGATACTGCTGAAGAGGTGTCTGGATAAGTGCCAGACAGAAAAGAAAGACCCATTTCCTTCCTTTCCAACACTCATCTATGGTTGGCTATTCTAACAGTGTTAATGGCTCGAGAAATCCGCCTTCTGATACTTCCTGCCTTTCTTCACCAGCAACCTCTTTGAAGTGCATTCTTGTAGGAGTGTTGCTCTTACAGCTGTGCTGAGAGTGTATTTGTCAGCATACTATGCTTGTGATTATGTGCGCCTACCTGCAATGAGCACTTGTGCATGCCGGCTGATGATGGAGCCCGTCTCGGAGTGAGCCAAGCACTGGTAGGAGCCCGTGAGAGACGGTTGTAGGGATGAGAGTGATAGGGAGCCTGGACTAACTTCCACTCCAGACTGGTGGCTGGAGTCTAGTGGTCGACCCTGAAACAGCCAGCTGAGTCTGGCTGTAGCTGGACGCGCCGCACAACGCAGGTGGACCGCTCCGCCCTGCTTCTGAACCACAGAGAGAGGCTCCACACGAAAAGACAGAGATAGAACAGCTGAAGAAGCGAGACGGACAAAGAAAAGAAAGGGAATAAATCAACAGATCACAATCTATAAATATTCTACTTTCAAGCCAACTGAGAAGACTAGTTTGGACCAATAGCCCTGTTCCCACTGCAGGAACTTTCCCCAGGAACTAAGGACTTTGGGGTGCTACTCTGTATGTTTTGACCACAGGAACCAGGGTCTAAAAGTTGTGTGTGAAAATTCTCCCCTCAAAAAGTCCTTAATCGCATTACATTTTCAAAGTTCAGGACTTGGGCACTGAACATGCCGATTGGTTTACTCCACGCAGCATTTTATTTCAACCACCCTTAAAGTCTGTTGCCGTGCGTGCAGTAAGAGTTGTTTGCTATTCAAATCTACAATAGAGTTTAAAAATATGACCGATGGACCGACGGCGAGTTTCAGGCTTTATATGTGGAGGACGAAATCAAGCGGGAGCTGGAAAGTTGTGTGCAGTCCAAAGTCACCGGATTTATCTTCACGGTACTTTAAACTGTGATGGAAACGCAGGCAGCAACAGGTCTGGGGGAAAATAAGTTCCTGGGACAAATTGTTTCCAGGTTATTTCAGGGGAAAAAAGGCTATTGTACTCGGTTTCAAATCCAATTGCTTGACACAAGAGTGTGCAAATAATTGTGTGCTAGCATTTTTTATTATTATTATTGTGTTACTCACGTGGGCAATTGAGGAGGAGGGTATGGCACACACACAACACAGCGGACAATAATCTCAGGCCACCGTCCTCCATGACGCTGTTTCACCTCTGTGCACTAACCTGGGGCCTAACACACACCCCCTCCACACAAACTCCACACCTGAAACACAAAGACAATTCAGAAATATTTAAAAAAAAAAACATTCAAGGCCAATACAATGCCTGAAAAAGCAGAACATGGTTAATGACATAGTTTAACCTGGTTCAATCATCAATAATGACAACAACAAAGGCTTTTACCAGCCAGACATGCAATATGCAGACTTTTGCCAAATTTTTTGTTGATTGTGGAGGAAAATCTTCATAATTCTGTAAAATACTTTTAAATAAGGTAAATTGTGTCATTTGAGCTGTGAGAACTATAGCTAGCAGAAAGAATAATCAAAAATAACTAATAAAACAATGTCCATTTTAATAGGATGTTGTGGGTGATTGCTAACTGGCCTGAACCAAAAGAGATACTTGGACTCTTCCAAATAGGGCTGGACGACTATGGCAAAAATCATAATTTTTGATTATTTGGTTGAAACTGTAATTGGGATTATTAATTATGATCATCACAATGTACATTGAATGATATTTTAAATAGTTTTATACCATTGTTTGAAGCAACTGCATGTCATTTTTATATGAAAATAAGAAATTTGATTAATTATGTAGCCCTACTTCCAAGATATTATTTTGCTTGCTCCTTCAATGCAAGTCTACGGGCTTTTTTTGGCTCATATCATCATTCGCCAGTATGGTTACTTGAAAAGGCCATAGCACACCTCTCCTCAAAAAGAAACACAAATGCTGACATCCATAGCATAAACGAGAGAGATAAAGTATGCAGAAGTTTAATACTAGGCTAAACTACCCACATATAGGCCTAGTCTTTATATAGATACCGTGTTGCACTGTTTTATCTTTCATCTGTAGCTTGCTGAGGAGTTACAACACCAAACATTTTACAGTTAATCCTAGACAATTCTTTCAATAATCTTTACGACACATCCCTTATACAAGCCTTGATCTCACACAGCCTTCCACCGATGAGAAATGTCTTTCTGTTGATCTACGACCCATTCCCACAGAGTGCTTCTCCAGTGAAACAGAAATTCCTGAACCTCTATGCCCCATCACCCATCCTCAACCTACAATCCTTCTTCTCCCTTGCACTCTTTTGCCCCTTTCATTTCTGCCCATCTCTGATGAACTGAATTCGAGGGGTCTGCTTGTGGTCTACTCTTAATATCACTATCCTGTCACAGTGCGCTGCTTTCTCACAGACTCACTGTAGCCTGAAGAGTCTACACATGGAGTTCACACACTCACAAACAATCTCAAACGCCCTAAAAGGAAGACAAGGGGAGCGCCCAAAGGGTGAGACATGGAAAGGAGTGAAAGGAGCGTAATTAGGAGCATTCCTCTTTGCTTTTGAACCCATCCCTCCCCTAGCGCCAGTCCTCTGTATCGGGGCTGCGTTAATCCGGAGGGCCTTTGATCACAGGCTCCTGGTCTGTGAGTGTAGTTTGGGCCAGGGGCTGGCGGACAATGGTCACCCAGCTGTGATATTCACACTGGGTGCCATGGTGCTCTGTGCCCGGCCCAACATCACCCCAAAGGACAGGCCACTCGACTGGGTCAAATTAAAGAGGTGATGTCTGGGTGGGACCACTAGACCTGAACAGGCCTGTGACAGGACACGCACACTCAAATTTACTCACACTCAAGCATACTAATACTTTCTCCTGTGTTGCTTATTTTTCTTCAGCAGTGCTTGCTGACAAGCATCATTATTAGCTATTATAACTATTTCTTATAATGTGCTAAAGACATGATAGCTCAAATTATGCACTTTGTTGAGTAGAGTCCTAGTATTTGGACAATAAAAAAAGCTAAATTTAAAAAATTACAATGAGGCACGAGTTATATCTTGAGACCAAACTTGGGAGTGGGCTCTTTTGTCAACCACCTGGCAACCACTTAAAACACCCTACAATCCACATAACAACGCCCTAGCAACCATTCATAACACCTCACAACAATGTGCTATAAATAACACAAGAACATATTAGCAACCACACTGTCAACTACCCAAAACACCTTAACTTTATGACACAGGCTTTGGATGAGTGTTGGAAATAAAAATGTAGCTAACTGTTGCATTTTAAATGAATCTACTATCCCAACATGGGACAAAATACAACAATGGGACAAAAACACTCTGCAAGCATTAACCATGCACATACATACTGTACATATCGTCTCCCCCGCCCCCCACAGAACCACTCAGAGGAAGACGAAGTAGGAAACACAGGAAATAATAAACTCTCCCAGCCTCCCGCTCACGCCCCCCTCTAAACCAGTGGTCAAGGGTCAGCGGAGAGCAGAAAGTCAGCGGGTGTCTGCCAGTCATAGCCCCACCCCTTGGGGTCACCCCAAAAAACAGGGTGAGAAAAGGGGGGCAGTGTCTGCACTTGACAAACACAAAATACACCATGACAGGCAAGACAGACGGGCCTTAAAAAAATCTACACACTTCTGAAAACAAATTCTAGAAAAAAAAAGAAAAAAACAGATATCAAGAGGAAATGTGTGTGTAGTGACTATAAACATGTGTGTGTTCACGGTTCATCAGCCTAAGGATTTTAAGTGTAGCGTGACTGTGTCCATGAGTCCCAACAAGCCCTCTGCAGTACCCCCATACCATCAGTAGAAACAATCTTCTCACTCCCAGAATAATAACATATAATTACAACAATAACGACAGCCTTGAATGAAGCATACAAAGATGAGCAACATCGTTCCATGTGTACGAATGTGTGCTAAGGTGATGGTATGTACCCTTGGAGGGGTTGATATAACCCTGGATTAAGATATCTGTTGTAAGGAGTGATGCTGTGCCTCCTGCTATCTCTGCAACAGATCTGCCAAGAAGAGGAAGCACAAGCATCATTCCTGTGTTTTATCTCTATGCTTTTGACATCCGCCTGTATGTGCTGAGCTCAGGGCAGAGAGACACTTTGTAGGATATCTGCCGTCCTCCATCAGACAGAGAGAGAGAGGCAGCTACTACTAGATGCAGGCAAGAGAGACAGCAGGGAATTAGAGCAGACTAGAGCCTTCAATAACAGAGATATAAGTATAGCGAGAGAGAGACAGAGCGGGTAACGGAGTGCCAAGACATGTCTGATGGCAGAAGGGAAAGGAAGTCCCCTATACCTGCTAAAGATCTTCATCATACAGGCCACATAAAAAGATTAAGGGCAAAGGGAAAGCATTGGAGAAGGAAGAAAGGGGCTAACAGAGAGAATTACGAACATTAACCTCGCAGTGCCTCTATTTAGAACTACTGATGACTCGAGTGAAAATGTTTGAACCTATAACTGAGAAAGCTTTACTCTTTCCCATCTATTCCTTGCTGGAAGAACCTGCCTAAAAGTATGGAACAGCTAGTTACCATAAATTACCAGCTTTGGCCAACTAGAAACCCACACCGTCAGAAGATACATCTGGCTCAATATTCCAACATTAACACACGCGGAACCTTCTTGTTAACTTCTTAATCAGCTCTATTAAACAATTTACTAAAGATTAAGGATATTTGTAATGTTACTGTTAGTAAATCATACACAGCTGATGTCTAGTGTTTTTGTCCTACAAAGTGACTTGCTTAAACTAACATGAATTTTCTATTGGTCAAGCTAGTGGGCAAGAGCATGCATATTTCCAACAAACTCTGGATTGTGAAGCTGGTTTACCAACAAAGTCTTTTCTTAAGCTAGTTATGGAGTCCGGTGAGGACCATAACATTCTAGCATCCCATTCCATCCCAAAACACATGTGCTGGTCAGTATGGGTATTCTATCTCTAGCAAATTCGCTACCCTAGAGTCTCCAAAAATTGTGGAAGACACCTCTTACATGCCTCTCTCCATTCTGTTTTTGCATTTACAAACTTGAGTGAGGACTTCCACAAGCCAGAAGAGAAGATTCACACACACTTGAGTGCTTTTCTGAGAGGCTTCCAGTGAGCTTGATCCCACAGCAGTCCAACCATCCCATAGGCAGTTGATGATCATAAATCTGTCCTTATCAGTTGTCAGAGCAAAAACTGTTTTTCCTTTCTGTTTTCTCTCTGGAATGAGGGAGTAAATCCAGGGTCATACCTGAGATCCTGCCAAAGTGCAGGGAAGGAAGACAGACTCATCTCCTCAGGATGTCTACAAGCATATGTCCTTAAAAATTATATCTTCTACAGTTTTACAAAGACTATTCCAGACATTATTTTATGTGTAGTATAGAATGCCTGAAAATAAAAGGAGGGTCTGATACCCTGTTATCTTTACGTGACACATAGCCTCTAGAATAACATTCTGTTGGAATGTTGTGGTGCCCTTGCAGCAAGATGGATGCAGTGTAAGCAGAAAATGACACAGGATGACAGCAAGGAATATAAACATTCTGACAAAACCCTAGGGGTGTGTGTGTATAAAAGGGTGGGAAGTGGCACTTGCAGTCCTATATATATGTGTATATATATATATATATATATATATATATATATATATATTATATATATATATATATATATATATATATATGAAAAAGGTATGAATGAGAATAGATGAGTCTTTCTCTGCAGGCAGTGATTTAAGTGTCGTCTGCCCAGATCCCTGTCATTTTGAATAAACATGGATCCCACCGGGCTCTAAAGAACAGGTCACGACTGGTACAAAGCTAGAGGCCTGAACTTCATAGCTAGGAAACGAAGCAAGCAAGCAGTGGAAGATTCACAAAATTCACAAATACTTGTCTTAAGAAACAAACAAATAAGGGGTATGGCTATTGTCATTAGGGATTGCAGGATATAACCAAAAATAGAATACACAAAGCAGCAAAAACATGAAGGGCACTACGATGAGAAAGAGACCGAAAGACAAAGAACAGAAGACACCATGAAACCAGGATAAGAGCACATGAGTGAATATCTTTTCTGATAGTCTGATCTGACCCTATGTGGCGAGGTTGATACTCCTGCCATATCCTAAACCTGTCCACACTTGCCCCCCTCAAACACTGACAGAGGAGCCGCTCTCCACACATTCCACAGAGAGAGAGAGGTGAAAGAGAACAAATAAAGCAGTACAGAGGTAACAAAAATAAAATAAGAAAAATATGTCACAAAAAGAGAGGTGGGAGTGATTGGAGTAAGCCCCTCAACAGAGGCAAAGACAAAAAAGTGAGACAGAAAGAACAGGGAGAATGTGAGGAAGGGAGAGCCAGTGGGGGAAAAAGGGGATTCATTGGGAGGTGAATACTTGCCAAACCTCAGCTCATTCCCCCAGATAATGCCTGACAGATAAACTCATACTGTGTGAACCTTGCTTGTAATCCTCCCAGTCAACTGACAATGTCTTGACTTGGTGCAATCAGAGAGACCTGGCAGACTAGATCAGGAGACAGAGAAGGACTGAGAGACTGGAAATGGGGGTGGGAACCAAGGCCCAGCATGGATGGTCTGAGTGGGGCTATAACAGGCTACTATTGGTCCAAGTGGCAGGAAAGAGGGCAGCTCCAGGCCATGCAGATGGGACTAATGAATGGAAATACTGGGCCTCTGAACTGAGCAGTGATTAAAGGGAGCAAACATTATTAAAAAGGGAGAGGAAGAGGAAGAGCAGAGAGAATCAGAGACATCTGTGAGGTACTAAACATTAAAATTGGACCAATTGCTCTTTCTTTTACCGTGAACAGAGACGGGAATCAAACTGCAGTTAGGCAGTGCCTATCAGTAAAAGGCTGCAGTGCCAAAGAAAAGGCAAACAGAGGATAACTTTCAACTGCTCTCTTCAATGCCGTGAAAGAGTGTGTCAGCAAGTATGTGTATAGAGAGTGATTATGTCAGGAGTTTGATCGTACTTTGCAGGACTGGCCTCCCCAGTCATAAAACGCAGCTTTCCTCTGTTGACAGGAAATCACGTCAGAGTCCACAAAGTGTGGACGACCTTGGGGTGAGATATTCGTGGGGTGACGGGGCACAGCCTGTGAGACTGCAGTGTGGTTAACAGAGAAAGGAAAGATGGGAGGAGAGAAGAGAGGAATGAGAACAGAGGCCCCAGGGATCAGACAGTCACCTCTAACAAAGCACTGTTTACCAAGAACACACATCTCCTTCCCTCCTCTCTCCTCCCAGGGGGGTTTTCAGAAGCAACAACCCTGTCTACCTCCGCCTCCTTCCCATGAGTGCCAGGCCTCAGACCAGGGAGACAGTGCTAATTCCTGCCTCGGGCTGCTTGGCCTTGGTCACAAACCCTCCACACACAGATCGCCCGGTGAGACAGAGTGGGAGGGAGACCCTTAGACTCAGTACAGTACAGAAGAACCCTCTTAATTGGAGTTTGTTCTGTGCTGTCTTGTTTGCCTGGGAATAGAAGGAGGAGGTAGTCTGGAAAGGGAGTTGTTGAGAGAGGAGGGGTGCAGAGGTAAGGGGGCCGTTTCCCAAGGTTTTCAACAACAGGGATTAAGCAGAGGACTGAAACTCAATAGGGTCGTCTCGGACCCTGGAAATGGATCTCAGGGTATCATGCCACAGAAGGCCACAGCCAAAACTGTGGAAAAGCAACACGCATAGCTAACAACACCCACAGAAATGTGGTAGCTACAGAATATCCTTCCAGCTGAGTTCACAGCTACTCAGAACCCTCGAGGGGACGTTTGCACATAGGAAGGGTAATTCTAATGGAAAGGAGGAATGTTAGAGACATGAGAGACAGCAGTTCTGTCTGCCCAGAGGGTATGCTGAGAGACAAAGTTGATAGGCAGGCTGTGCCAAGAGTGTCTGATTCATCAGGGAAGCAGTGGAGGATGAGAGCGAGTGTGTATGGGTGGAGGTTAGAGTCAGCAGAGCATTAGATGACTCCTCCAGTAGTTGCCAAGCACTCGAATTCCAAAAGCTTTGACTTGAGAAGAGAGTAACATGTCAGAGCTGTGGCCTAGTTGTTTGCACATGGTCCAGACATGTTGAGCTATGGTTGCGCATGTGGGAAATGCAGGTTTGAATTTGGAATGTACAGCATTCTCTGTACATACTCTTTTGCCAATTTAAAAGTCTTGCCCTTTTAGAGAAAGACTTCAATTTTCAGTAGAACAACGACAGCAGAAAAGTTGGAGGCAGCAAGTGGTTTTCCATCTCATGTCTGCATATCTCTGTTCTCTTTGCTCACTCTTTCGCTCTCTCTGCTTCAGCTTAGATTCAGTCCTCCCTCGCCCTCCTGGATTCCATCACCTCTCCATCACCATGGCAACTAAGCTGGACATGCAGCTACACAACAGGTCCTGCTTAGTATCCCAACGATAGGTCTTTGGCCTCAAACCAAATGCACTCAAAGAGCAGGGACATATATTAGAGCTGCAATTCAGAGCATGCACAAAACAAAAACAAGATGACAGCAGGACTTGAAATCATCACTGGAAAATAATGAAGATCAGGAACGTCGCTCTAAAAACACCCAAGACTGTAAGAGACAAAATTCATAAGTAGGCACGTCCTGTGAACTCACTCAAGAAAATTTTTAAAAGGTAAACATATCAAGATTCTTTGTGAATATTTGATTAGGTTAAGAGGATTGCACTGTGCCTTTTCTACCATTGTTTTTTTCTGAATTGAAGAATTAGTCTCATAGAAAAAAACAAAAACAAATAAGATCTAAGAGGCTGTGAGGGCTGAATTATTCTTTCTGAGTGTGTTGAACCCCCCTCCCCTCCCCTCCAAAAAAACATGAGGCCAACTCTCTGCCTTGTATGTACAAGCTTGAGGGCTCTGAAATAAATATCCACTCCAAACACCGCTTGTGACTGAATCTATTTAGGTTGTCTAAATGTTTATCTGTCTTGTCTTGTAGTCCTCTGCAAGCCAAGAGGTCATGTTTTCTAGCGCTTCCAAAATAACAAAACAAATTGTGTGGTGCGAGTTCAACAAACGTGCTTGTCTGGATTGCTATCACTGGCTTCATGTCAGATTGTTAAACTCTCGGTTGTGTTGGGCTTCAGCCGTTCTGTTATCCTCTTATACCAACATAACCTTAGTAAAATGTCAAAATAATAATAATAATAATAAATAATACAGCTTACATTCAGTACATTTCCAATACACCTTCCCACTACTGGGAGGACAGGGGTGGCACATTGGTTTCAGCAGATGGTGAAAGCTTATAAAAGGCCTCATTCAGAGTACAAATGGATTAGGTTTTACAGACACAGACCAGGAAGCTTGTCTGTCCCAGAATCATAAATATTATGCATCTCCCATCCTGTATCTTAATATAATCTGGGCTGTTCTAAAGAGATGGGTCAAAGGCGTAACAATGCAGGGCCTTCTTTGGGCTAACCCCTGTAATTAATTCCTGTTTCCTGAAGCAGCTGAAAAAGACTATAAATGACCGTTTAACTCCGTTCCCCAGAGGGGCTGCCTCTTCCCACATTGCGAAGCTCAAAATGGCACTTGCAACCACAGGCAACTACAGTAGTAGTAGTACCCACAGTGCCTTAGGCTCTGATACACCAGTTATGCAGACCTTCCAAACAAACAGTCTGTTTGTCAGGAGCAAGGGGGGAGCCAGCCGTGGCCGCTTTTGACTTAATATAGTCCTGCTGATCTGTTGCCTGGCTTGGGCTGTAGAGAAAACCCATGTCAGATGTCGCTTATGGGCTCCAGTGTTTGAAATAGAAAGCTGCGGTGTAGCTGGGCTGGTACTAAACAAGTAGAAAATCAAGAAAGAGTTCTGACTGCTCTCAGGGCCGGACTGAGAACAGGAGCTGATGAAGAAGGGTCTGTTCAGGAAGTCTGAAAGAAATTAATCTTGGAAACAGGAAGGTGCTGAGGATGCAGAAAATCTCTCCAACATTCTGCACAAGGTCAGGGCTCTCCTGTCTTTTTAAAATGTGGGAACTGTTAGCGGTGAGTAAAGTTTAGAAATTCATATCACGCATTGTCATAGGTGAGGATTCTCTAATTGTCCCAAATACTGGGAAATTAAAAATGCAACGTCCTGAGAAATTCATTCAATAAGTATAAATAGATGAATAAATATCAAACATGCTTATTCTGGATTAGCTATAACTTTTTTTCTACTTAGAAATAACTAATCTGAAAAGACACTAGAGGTTTCTTAAAACAGAACTGCCTCCTTTTATAAAGGTATAGCAAGGAAATTTCACTAAAGAAAGCTGTTAAAGCAATGTCAGATGTTACATAAACTCATCAATCTGCTAAAACAAGATTAGATTACAGTGAAAATATAGTCCTTCTTTGATGACTTGTTTAAATGGCAACACCCATCATAGGAGTAAACTTCCTGTACTGTTGTGTTGTTACCTTACATACAAGAGTCAAAGTACACCTCTGATGCTCTGATAGTTAAACTATTGGAATAGACTCTACATGTCATTTACTTTTCCCTTGGTCTCGATAAAAGTAATTATTTTAGTTCTGGCTTTGCAATGACGCAAAGGTGAAATGACAAAGCTGAAGAGGAAAATATTCTGATATCTGGCTCATAGGTGAGCAGAAAGTAGAGCTTTTCTGTTCAGTACGCCAATTAATTATGCATAAAAAGGAGTAGATTTTAAGGATGGGTCTACATTTTCTGCTTACCTCCAAGGACATAAACTATGATGTGCAATGAATCACGCGAAACAAATTCTTATTGTTACCTCAGACCAGTGGGAGACGACCTTGGCGTATAGTGAATTCCATTGTGTTAGGATCATCTTTTTAGAGCAAAATTTGCTCTAATCTGTTACAATCTGTTGAGCGAGAAGCAGACCCCGTGTGATATACCGTTCGGTTGATGTACATAGCTGCTGGACGGTATCCATCACCACTACCAGGGCCTTAAATCACAGAAAAGCTTTAGCAGCCAGCCGTAATCCTTCTCCAGTTCTTATGGCACTGGCGGCTGTCAGCTAACCCGAACTAATGAGACCTGGACTTCAGGGATTAAAGGCAATTATTCCGGGTGGTGGACCGACTCAGTATCACTACAGTTATGGTATGTGTAATGTACCATCATAAAATCCACCAACTCTATGAAACATCCTTTATCCTATTCGAAGTCAGACGTCACGGTCACAATCAAAAATAACCTCAAATTTGTTTGGTGGTTCTTCTAATCAGAATGGGGCTGATTAAGTATGCAGTGTGATGGTATGCTTGCCTCCATCGCATGACCACATCTGTCCTGTCTGCATGGAATGAGGGTAGGGCAATATACTGAATATCCACCATATTCTCACAATTTCATAAAATTAAGCAATACAATGCAAATGGTAAAATGGTAAATAGACTGCATTTATATAGCGCTTTCACAGACCTATGGCCATCTTGCTCATGGACACCTGGACACTTGGTCAAGTGGAACCTGGGGTTGAAACACCAACCTTGGGTACAAACATATGTGACAAACTATATTAAAATATAAATTAGCCCTATGTATAACTTCTACGGCCAACAGCTAATCTTGGAATAGTGCAGAGAGCAAAGTTCATAGCCCAAAGCTAAATAAACCTTCTAACCACATAAACCTACCAAACCGCTTTCATCCCTCCCTACCCGGGGTGGGGGTAAAAAAAAAAAAG
The DNA here is from genome assembly GCA_037194245.1 of Opsariichthys bidens. Classification (NCBI taxonomy): domain Eukaryota; kingdom Metazoa; phylum Chordata; class Actinopteri; order Cypriniformes; family Xenocyprididae; genus Opsariichthys; species Opsariichthys bidens. The sequence goes on along the minus strand of CM074278.1, from coordinate 5,906,608 downwards.
CTGCCTAACATCTGTTGGGCAACAGAGGCAAGGCAGAGGATGACTCTCTAAATACTGCCTGCAGTGCCCCAGTACCGACTCTCCAACTTTCTCTCTTTCGTTCAAGTCTCCCACGCCAACACGCCCGGACTGCCGCTCAAAGCTACTCAAACTCATTCATCACTCATTTTTAATGTGCATTTACATTCTGTCCTGCCCACAACCCAAACACACAGATGGAACTTAAAAAATAGCAGAAAACATCTGAATTGCTCAATCCAATTTAATGAAAACTCGCCCGCCTCTTCCTCCCCAGACCGATCTCTCTCAACAACCACAGTCCTTACTAGTGAGACAAGGTTTGTGCTTGCATTCGTATCGATCTAAAGCAGTTTCCAACCCATAAACTTTGACAAAATACGACAGACCACCAGAATGACTGGAAAGGCCATCACTAGGTCCGAATCATTACACATGCTTACATTCAAATTGCCCACTTAGCATACCTTTTCAACAGCCCCATGTGTTTATCATTACCCAGAACTCTCTAAACGGCCAAACATTATTCTAGCGCTCTAAATAGAACCGCAGCGTTTAGCTCCAGTCTGCAATGGATAGCCAATGCCCTTCTAATGATTTATAAATGCTAGTAATTTAATGAAGGAACACTGATGGGTCAAGACTTTACAATCACAAAATGTCATCAAGTCACTTAATTAGGAAGCTAAGAGGGCTTTGATCACAAACGTCAAAAGAAACAAAATGGGAAAATAGGCTAAAAGCAACCGAAGACGAGTATTTATCTATTCAAATGCCTTTTCGCAAGTTGTGACCTTAGAAACTAGTAATCCTCCGACTGAAGAATGGGTGAGTTAACAGGAAATGCTTTCTCGTTTCCCCTCTCCTGGACAAGGCTAAAATTGAGAGTCTCTGAGCACGGGTTCTCCCACCTGTGGCCCAAAGAGTAAATGAAAAATATTCAGAATGCTGCTTTCTGGAACATCAACTCTTCCAGAGCCCCTATGTAAGAAAAGTCTGTTTGAAACAGTGAAGCCATACGGGCATTATTCTTGTAGCAGGCAGAAAATGGAGATGTGGGAGCTTAATAAACACTATCAGTAAACGATCAAAGGAGACAGAGGAAGACGACCGGAAAACTTCCTTCTCATCCTTCTCTTTTTAACCTGATAAAAAAATAATAATAATAGGGATGGCGAAACATCTCCATTAAGGTATATTCAAAGACACACACTTGTCCGTGGAGGGGCATTATCAATTATTTTATCAGAACTGTATTTTTCTAGCAACAAAACCCTAAACTTTAACTGGAAAAGTTATAAAAAGTAGGGACTCAAATTAAATGTGTTCATTTACATTACTTTGTGATCAAACCGATTCCCTAGAATTTATGAATGAATCCGTTTCTAATGCTACACATTTCATTATTATTTCAGCTCACTCGGCTTTAAACTATGTGTGCAATTCAATATAAAATAAAAACTCCGAGAAAGATTTACTGTAAAAGTTACCATTTTGAAAACAGCTCCGCCATTGTTGAACTGAAAAAGTACGTTATTACATTTCTACTAGCTCTGATAACAGAAAAAACAAAAACTACTTCCCAAGATGACGGGAAAAGTGACATCCTGAACTGTATAATCACATGGAAAGCGAGAACAAACCAAAAATACGACCAAAACTGAAACTTTCTATCACAGCAAAACATATAAAACACAACTCAAGCTGTATATATTTGCGGTTTAAAACTCTAAACATTGTTTTATCTCTAACCAGACTGACAGGAAACGATTTAGACAGCTCCAACTGTGCAAAGTGAGATTTTATTATGTAGTGATTATGTTTATGATGAGATGATAAGCATATGTTTAACCCATCAGCACAGTCGTCTTTCTCATCACACTTTTTTCTGAGAAAAAATATCCAGAGCCAACAGGTGAAAGAGAACAAGTTGGATTATACGTGGCCTGGACAAAAATAAAGACATGATAAAAGTTCACTCCGCTGTCCTACAGTCTCCCATCCCTTGTCTACGCCTTTCACACATCCCATAAAATACCGCAACATAACTGCACTGCAATTTTCAGCTAAATGTATGGTTTGGTAAAAAGCTGTGAATGGAGCAAAATTTTAATTGAAAAAAAAGGCACATTTGTACTTTCATTCATTGCACTTGCCTCTTCCTGGAAAGCACTTTTGAAATCTTTTATTGTGTTGGTATCTTGAGACGATCGCTCCGTCTCTTTCTCTCCGGAGCAGAAAGCATGAGGGCTTTGTTACCCAGCAGTCATGTTGTCCTAACCTCTCTGATCACACAAAAGCCACTCACATGCCACATGTAGGCATCCATTTACGCCTCTTTAGAAGCAGAAGATCAAAAGAGTCATTACGCCCACAGGAGGAACAATACAGAGATACAAACCTCTATCTGCTCCCGGAATCAAAAACAAAAGTATGCAAATAAACAATCTACAAAAGCCTAGTCAGTTACCAAAGATATGACAACTCCTCAAATATAGGTCAATCTATTACACTGTCATGAGATTTAATATGAATTTGGGTATATGAAATGCACAGAGCTGAACTTTATACAAATATAAACACATTTCCTTAAAATATTTGTAAATTCTGGCATTTTGAAATATACTCATATTGGAAATTTAACTAGCGAGTCATTGTGTCAGTTACTTATTTGATGTTATTTAAAATGCAAAATAACCAATTCTCTCTTTTTCTGTTTTGTCGTCTTTCATTCTAGTGCTATTTATTTTCCAGACACAAAAAAACCCACGGATTCTGTCTCACAGGTATCTCATTTCAAAGAGCCGAGTGTTTGGGGTCTGACTAGTACATATTGTGGGGTTTGTTTGCATCAAGAAATGGCGATTATCAAGCTGCAATAGAGGTGAAGAGATACCTTTCCATGTTAATAAAGACATACAATTAAAAACACATTTATTACATAAGGAGTGCATGTCAACTGCATGGCAACAAAAAGCGACTATGCACACTATTCAATGTTTTAATTTACACACAATAATATGCATTCAGAGCGTCCCTATAAGACGCACAAGAGCTAACAATACAGACAAAACACTTGTCACAGAGGAAAACATTTGCAATAGTTTTATGATTTCATAGATGAATATGAGCACCCCCATCATGTTGAGCTCATACGGTCACAGTTATGATTAAAGTCACTGTCTTAAGTCAACTTAGGAAATCTGAAGTGGTTTCATTCATGGCATAAAAAGTTTTTTTTTTTTTTTTTTTTTTTTTTTTTTTAACGCAGGAGTAGTTTTAACAGTTTTACTCTAGAAACTTTCAAAACGCTTCATACATTCCAGCATAAAATCTGTTAAACTTACACTTGGTTTACACACTTCAGACTTTGCTCATAAACTTTTAACTTCTTTGTTTGTTTTTACATCCTCCACAACTTTACAATTACACTTCACCCTTTGTAATACAGCCTGTAACACTCAAATAGTTTGTTTTGACTCTTGAAACTTGATTTGCACACTCTTGACATTTTGGAAAGAGTTGTTTATGTATGCCAAAACAAAACCTTTTCACTTGGAACTTTACATTTTGACATCTCCACGGTTTACAGTGAGGTCGAGTTTGGTTGTAAAACTCTTCTCACATCTAAACGTTCAGAGGGGACAAAGATTCCAGAGCTAAAATAATGTTTAACTCTTGGCACTTTACACTTTCTCCTCATCTATGGTGTTTGCAGTGCAGACAGCTGCGTCTCGTGCAGGATAAATAAGTGAATACACATGAACTCTGTTACACTTTTCAGCAGAAGAAGCTCTTCGCGCTGCATGTCCGTGGCGGTGTGAAGTCTCTCCAAATTGTCTTACCTTTTACAGGAGGGCAAAAGCTGCGGGCAGCCGGACGCACTAGCAGTGAAACACATTCTCTTGATGGCAGATCCGTACGGGGCCCTCCATTAGACGCGGGCGCAAAGTGCAAAACAACGGGGGGAAAAAAAGAGTAACGATATGCCGTTTCGCTCACTTTCTGTCCAGGACGTTATGGACGCGTGATCGCCGCGGAGTCAAAGTACGTGCTCAAACCTCCAGATCCCGGTGAAGTTCGTAGTAAGTGAACCCTACTCGTCTAACTGTTTAACCATGTCTTCTCTTCTCCTGCACTAGTTCACTCTCTCTCCACTTACTACTACTGTCTTTTTCTACACACACGGAGAGAGAGAGGGATCATATTGCTCAGCAGCTCGTCAGAGCAGGAATGTTCCAGCCCAGCAGCAGCAGGGCAGAGCTTCAGAATGCAGGGGGTTGCCCTACTACCTCAGTGTGTGTGTGTGTGTGTGTGTGTACTTAATGAATATTAGCAACATGCCCGCCACCATCATCCTTAGCCTGCATTTGTCTGACTGGAATTATTTTCACTTCAGTATTTATTTACATTTCATTTAGTGATATTTATATGTTTGGTTTTAACAAAAATGATACTAGGCTTATCTGTCTGTCTGTCTTCTGATACTATCTATCTGTCTGTCTGTCTGTCTGTCTGTCTTCTGGTAGTATCTATCTATCTATCTATCTATCTATCTATCTATCTATCTATCTATCTATCTATCTGTCTATCTGTCTGTCTGTCTGTGTCTGTCTATCTGTCTGTCTGTCTGTCTGTCTTCTGATACTATCTATCTATCTGTCTGTCTGTTTTCTGATAGTATCTATCTATCTATCTATCTATCTGTCTGTTTTCTGATAGTATCTATCTATCTATCTATCTATCTATCTATCTATCTATCTATCTATCTATCTATCTATCTGTCTATCTGTCTGTCTGTCTGTGTCTGTCTATCTATCTATCTATCTGTCTATCTGTCTGTCTGTCTGTGTCTGTCTATCTGTCTGTCTGTCTGTCTGTCTTCTGATACTATCTATCTATCTGTCTGTCTGTTTTCTGATAGTATCTATCTATCTATCTATCTATCTGTCTGTTTTCTGATAGTATCTATCTATCTATCTATCTATCTGTTTTCTGATAGTATCTATCTATCTGTCTGTCTGTCTGTCTGTCTTCTGATACTATCTATCTGTCTGTCTGTTTTCTGATAGTATCTATCTATCTGTCTGTTTTCTGATAGTATCTATCTATCTATCTATGTCTATCTGTCTGTCTGTCTTCTGATACTATCTGTCTGTCTGTCTTCTGATACTATCTATCTATCTGTCTGTCTGTTTTCTGATAGTATCTATCTATCTATCTATCTATCTATCTATCTATCTATCTATCTGTCTGTCTGTCTGTCTGTCTTCTGATACTATCTATCTATCTGTCTGTCTGTCTGTCTATCTATCTGTCTATCTGTCTGTCTGTCTGTCTTCCGATAGTATCTATCTGTCTGTCTATCTGTCTGTGTCTATCTTTCTGTCTGTCTGTCTTCTGATAGTATCTATCTGTCTGTCTATCTGTCTGTGTCTGTCTTTCTGTCTGTCTGTCTGTCTTCTGATAGTATCTATCTGTCTGTCTATCTGTCTGTGTCTGTCTTTCTGTCTGTCTGTCTGTCTGTCTTCTGATAGTATCTATCTGTCTCTCTATCTGTCTGTGTCGGTCTATCTGTCTGTCTATCTGTCTGTCTATCTGTCTGTCTGTCTGTCTTCTGATAGTATCTATCTGTCTGTCTATCTGTCTGTGTCTGTCTTTCTGTCTGTCTGTCTTCTGATAGTATCTATCTATCTATCTGTCTGTCTATCTATCTGTCTGTCTGTCTTCTGATAGTATCTATCTGTCTGTCTATCTGTCTTCTGATAGTATCTATCTGTCTGTCTATCTGTCTGTCTATCTGTCTGTCTATCTGTCTGTCTGTCTGTCTGTCTGTCTGTCTTCTGATACTATATCTATCTATCTATCTATCTATCTATCTATCTATCTATCTATCTATCTATCTATCTATCTATCTATCTATCTATCTGTCTGTCTGTCTGTCTGTCTGTCTTCTGATAGCATTTTTTTCATTCTCTGAATTCTCTTATCCTCACCAAGGCTGCATTTATTTAATAAAAAATACAATAAAAACAGTAATATTGTAAAATATTATTAAAAATTTAAAGAACTGTTCTTTCTCTTTTTGTTTTCTATTTGAATATATTTTAAAATGTAATTTATTGCTGTGATGCAAAGCTGAATTTTCAGCATCATTACTTCAGTCTTCAGTGTCACATGATCCTTCAGAAATCATTCTAATATGATGATGTGATGGTCAAGAAACATTTCTTCTTCTTATTATTATCAATATTGAAAACACTTGTGTTGCTTAACATTTTTGTGGAAATAGTGTTTTTTTTCTGGATTCTTTGATGAATAGAAAGTTCAATGAACATCATTTATATGTATTTATTAAATGTGTTTATTAAATCACTTACTTAATAGAAGTCTTTTGAAACATTATAAATGTCTTCAATGTCACTTTTGATCAATTTAATTATTTGAAAACTGATGTTTACTTTTTTTTTTTTTAATCTTACCATAAATGTTGTAATGGTACTGAGAATGTCTATCAATTGTCTATCAACTGAGAAGGTCTATCAAATTCCAAGTCTATTCCTTTTTTTATTTTAAAAAGTTTAAATAGTCTTAAAGAACTGAATAATCCCTACAGACAGTACAAATGTCCAAATAAAAACACAGAACATTGCTCACTTAAAAATGGCCATTTATTTATTTTGTCACACAACTAAATGTTTCAAAATTTCACTGATCTACATCTAATTTCATATTTTTCCCATTGCTCTAAACCTGTGAAAGGTGAACCTTTACTGAGCTTAGCTGACAGTTGCGATTGGCAGTTGGTGTCCCTGTTTGCATGCCTCCATAATCCTCAGCAATGCAGGAGTTTTCAGGAAGAATGTGATATATTTGTACAGAGCACATTCCTCAGTCATTCACCAACAAGGACAGTTACAAAAAAGGACAGAGTTTTAAAAGACCATAACATGGATTAAGAACAGCATGCGACTATTGCGTTTGCTTTTACAGCGCCTGCCTTGTTTGAGTAGCTACATCCTGTGGGTCATTTTTTGGGGCTCATGTTCATTGGTTGGACGTAGCTTATGTTGTTTGGCCGGGACTAATTTGTGAGATGATGGTGTGTGTGTGGGGGGGGGGGGATGAGTTCAGGTGTGGGAGGAACGGCTGGCTGGTTAGTTTGTGTGTGTGTGTGTGTGTGTGTGTGTGTGTGTGTGTGTGTGTGTGTGTGTGTACAGCCAGAATGTGCTGTGTGCCTGAGCTTGTGTGTGAAACAGTTAACTGTTCTGTGTATGGGCATGTGTAAATAACATAATCATCTTTGGACATGTAATCATTGGACTAGGCCAGTGATGGGATGGCCCACCCGGACCGGAGGACAGCAGGTGCTGCCTGCCTTCTGTCAGCCCATTCCAGTGGAAGGTGTGATTCAATTCCTCCCAGGTCTGCCGAGAAACATGCTGTTTGTGGTCTCGGCAAAGCCGAACGGCCTGTAGATTCCTGACAGCAGAGAGAGAGAGAGAGAGAGAGAGAGAGAGAGAGAGAGAGAGAGAGAGAGAGAGAGAGAGAGAGAGAGAGAGAGAGAGAGAGAGCTGTTGGAGTGTGAAGGCCCTCTTATCTGACAACTGCTGCTTTTTATTCAGCTTGAGAGGATCTGGACATGCCAACATGCCACCGGCTCCCCACTTTACTCCCCTTTGATTTTTATTTGAAACAGATTTACAGCTGTTATCAATACTAAAATATTGTGAAATAATCAAATTTAAACTTTTTAGTGGTGGTTGCATCACTATTATTATTGCTCATATATGGTTAGTGATTGAACAAGTATTAAGATTTGGCATTTAACTCCTTCCATGCTGTGAGTGTTGACACAGTCATGGACACATCAATCCTTACATTAAAAAAATTAATATTAAAAAATATAATCATATCAATACATGTAATAACTTAAAAAAAAAAAATAAACACTTAGTTACATTCAAAAGAACATTATTATACTCTAGTAAATAATAACAAAGCTTAATATGACCATTTTTGGTAGTTAATAGGTTTTTGTGGCGTTTGATATAATATAAAAAAAAAAATTTGTTGGTTTAACTTAAAAAAGTAAGTTACCTTGTTGCCTTAATGACTTTAAATTAAAAATTTAAGAAACTTTTAACAGAAACTTAAAATATTATGTTATCTGAACCACATTAATTATCTAAGTTGATTTGACAAAAGAAAAAATGTTGTGATAAATCATGAAAATATTTTATTAAGTGTGCATACACTACTGGTCAAATTCATTAGTCAAAGGAAATTATGGTTTTTGAGGAAAACATTCCAGAATTTTTCTCCATATAGTGGACATCAATGGCTACCAACGGATTGAACAAGGTAATAAGGGACTTACCTAACGAAAAAATATATGTATGTTTTTTTAACCTCAAATGTATCATTTGTATCACATGTATCAAAATCTTGCACTGCTCTGTATTGTGTCACGAATAATAATACAACCTATTGGAGAGGCCGTGCGTGATGTAAGTGGAAGTACTATAGTAGAGTGAAAAAGCATGTTCGCTTTGTAGACACTTGCTCAGTACTTTCACCTTTCCAATGTGATTACGTAATGCGTGGCACATCACAGAGCCAGTGCAAGACGAGCGTTTGTGGTTATACATACATACATATATATGATGTATGTAAGATCCTCATCTGGGATCATGTAGAGCTCTTTGAAGCTGCAATGAAGCTGCAATTTGGACCTTCAACCCGTTGGTAGCCTTTGAAGTCTACTATATGGAGAAAATCCTGGAATTTTCCTCAAAAGCCTTCAGTTTTTTTGTTTTTTCGTTTTTTTTTTGACTGAAGAAATAAAGACAAACATCTTGGATGACATGGTGAGTAAATTATCAGGAAATTTTAATTCTGAAGCGAACTAATCCTTTAAATTATCATCTTCTATAATCGTTGTTAACGAATGTAAAACAAAGGAGTATAGTCAGTATTGGCTTTTTAATATTAATGGCCATATTTACCCATTATAACCCCACAAATCACAAAAATTTTCTAAAATTTTATACAGGTATTTGTAAAGATATCAATTATTCTTGATAGTACTTGTAGTTGGATCAAAAAGTACAATGTATCACCCACAAGACTCCCCAATAAAAGAGGTAGAAAATTTTTAAATATGGAAACTGAGCCATATCTAGAAACCAGCATATAATTTTGATGTGGGGTCTTTTGAATTTGCCCTGTAAGTAAACATGCTAAAAACCAGCTCAGGACACCTTAGCGACTGCATAGCGACACCCACTTAACCACCACCTTCAACAGCTTGACAACACCAAGCACCACTCACATTTTCTTACATGTAGCAATAGCTTTAATGTATCTACACTCAGGTTTATTGGCATCAGTGATCCCAAGAAGAGCCTTTAACATCAATGGAACCTTTCCATTGAACAAAAGGTGGGAAAATGGATGGATGGACAGACACTTTTATCCAAAGCGAGTTACAAGTGAGGCAATTAGGGGTCAGGTGCCTTGCTCAAGGGCACCTTAGTCATGGTATCGAAGGTGGAGAGAGTGTTGTTTATTCACAATCCCCACTTTCAATTCCTGTCAACGTGGGAATCGAACCAGCAACCTTCAGGTGAAAAGCCCAACTCATTCACCATTAGGCCACAACTACCCTCTATGGCCCCTCTATGGCATCACTATGAAAACACCCAAATGGAACCATTATTTTTAAGAGTGTAGGTTCCAATTATCCTGACATATGTGGTTCTGGACCTGATTTTAAAAAAAAATTCCAGCCCATATTATCGGCCTTTGCTCCAACCGTTCCTCTCACCTCTGTGCAGCTGAGCACATTGTGCTTTTCGTGTTCTTGAATGGGATTTTGTCAAGGAAAAAAGCTCAGCCCAAGCCAAGAGCAGCATGCTGTCCGTGAGCCCTGCGCTGGCTCTAAAGGCCTCTCAATTGGGCTGCATGGATTCAACAGGTCCTGGAATGAAATCAAAGGTGTTAGCATGAACCAGACTCCTGGAGAGTTGGCGTAGACCTTTCCACACTCTGGTCATGTATGTTACATCTCTCTGTTCAAGCCGGAGATCTTTCCTCCTCTAGTTCATTACCTCTATTTTGCCCTCGTTTTCTCAGGCTTTGTGTTTTGGGCTGCCGGGAGTGTGTGCGTGCACGTGAGAAAGAGAGAGCTACCGCTCAGAGGAGAGGGGGTTCGAGGGGAATAATTTGACACAGTCTCATGTGAAAGGCCAGAAAGCGGGCAGTCCACAGCAAGCAGGGGTCTTCACACAAAAGAGTTCGGAGGGGGTCAGGCACAGCAGTGCGAGACTTAGAGAGGCCGGAGCCATGCTGGGAAGTGAAGCCGGCTACACGGATTCCTCTCTGGCCCTGCAGTCTCGGTTTCTCATACCAACATGTCAGTTCAGAATGAGTAACCATTCTGATGGCCATGCGTGCTTCTGAAAAGCTTTTATTTTATTCGTAACGGTAAGTTATGAACTAATCTTAGTGTTTAGTAATGTTTTGACTTTTTAGTGACTTTTTAAAGTCGACACTGTTTTGGAACTTAATAATTTGTTGCATATTTTTATGCAAGAATCAACATATTTGAGTGTTGGCTCTGGAACTATTTGATCTTGTGGTTGTTACCATAACGCATGTTAATTGTCTCTTATTTAGCATGTAAATTTAATAAACAAATAAGATATTATTTGTCACTGATTTGTGTACAATCAAAACAACAACAACAACAAAGGCGTAGCTTATGGGAACTGTTGTCTTCAACTCCACCACTGATTTAAATCAGTCAGATGGGAATCGTTTATCATGTTCATGGATTATGTAAAGTAGTAGTTTTATAAATGTTGCGCTTGGTGACATGATTTTATTTCATTATAATGAATTAACCACAAGTAAAACAAGGTTTAACATTAAATTGGTTCATAGATGTTACTGCATTTGTCCAATTCATTGGTGTGATAAAGCTGTGCAGTTTTATGTGTTCAAAACAATCATAGTAAAAGTACAGTTGAACGTACCCTCATCATTTGGAAAAATGCTGATTAATATTTATGTATAACTGTATTAATTTACATTGTTTATCTCGTCAGGTGAAGTGTATGGCAATGTCAACAAACTAATCACAAAGCAAATGCAATAACGCTGTCCTTAATAAACATTACTGTACAGAATGAAACTCATACGCAGTTTTGGCATTTGACACATTTGATGTAGTGACAGTATTTCACTAAAGCTACAGTATAAAACAAAATTACAGCCAACAGTTCATAACATGCCTTGAAGAATTCGCAGTGAACATCACCTGACCATTTTTCACATCATATGCATAAACAAGAACAAGATATTCAAACAATAAGACCAACACTGTTGATCGATGCAATAATCACAAGTTTTCTGTCAGTAAATGAATCCAGATAGTTCCTCACCTGTCTATTAAAACACATGCAAGATCAGCATCTCTGTCTAGTTAAAGTTTGTCGTGAAGTTCTCTCCATTTAAGAAATGCGACACCGATGTTGATCCTCGTTTTATTTCTCTTCTTGTCCCAAAATCTTCTTGTGTCATTTGGTTGACCTGTACGTTGACGTTTATGGGACTTGTGTTTGTTGACAGAAGCAGCTGCAAACAGTAAAGAATAATTGTGTTCCATAACGTCCTTGATAGACTTTTACAACTACTATTTCCGCATGAGACTGTGTTGTTATGGTTTCTACGGCAGTAAAAGCGGAAACCGAGGGTAACGCGGATATGACGTCGCTGACAGGCTATTCCCACACACGTTGGTTAAAATCACAATTTTCTCATGATTTACAAAGAGTTGGAAACATTTGGGAAATTGTAAGTACTCAACTGAACAAAATATATAACAATGGCCTAGTGGTTTTTGGATATTTTATAGCAAAAATTTTACATTTTGCACCTTTAAACAGGTCTTTCCCTTCACTAAAAACACATAAAATAACACTTTGGGCCCTTTTTTGACAATCTAAGCACATGGTTTGAAGCTCATGGCACAGGTGCACTCAGGGCATGTCTAAATCTTCTTTTGATTGTTTAACAATGGAAAAAATGGTTGGCGTGTCAGACGCATGGTCCAAAAGGGTTGTACCTAGTCTCTTAATGAGTCATGGGTGTGTTTTGGATGTAACGTGCAATACACCAAACAGAGTCATCTCTCATTCCCTATAAATATCAGCTGTGCTTGCACCATGGCGGATTCGCTATTTACCTAGCGTCACATTGCACCGGGTGCAATGAAATTATAGGGCCCTTAATTTCAACATATATTTTCTATTGCTGTCAAATCGATTAATCGCAATCAATCGCATCTAACATAAAAGTTTGTTCATATATATATATATATATATATATATATATTGTTGATGTACTGATAAACATTATATTGTCAATAGAACTCGTCAAAATAATGTTTGCAACTTAAAAGATTTATTTATATCAATAAATTGGCAATTTTACGGTAATAGATCCTCTGAATTTCTTTTTAGTGTGTATGCAAATGAGGTAAAAAATTTGAGGTCATATTATACCATAAAATCAAAAGAAAAGAAAAATTGCTTAAAAATGAGAAATTGTAGCTTATTTTTTCATGACATTTTACCAAATGAATGTAATTTTATTTTATAGTAATGCAAATAAAAAACAATTAAATATTTAGTAATTAAGATGCTAAAGTTTTTTAATTTATTTATTTATTTTTAAACATTTAATTCAATGAAATATGATCTAGACATTGCAATTCACACCTGCCTATTTAGTGTAACAGTAATAAAACTCAAACAGACTCAAAAATAAGACCCTTCAGATTCCACCTCCTAACTTCAAGCACCTTAAAATTAGCCACTGTATCCCAAATCCCTCACACCCCCTTCTGTCAGGTGCTCAATGCACAGTTCTGTTTATTGTTTGCTTTGTGTGAGTGTGCGTCCCGGGATAATCAGGATCTGATCACTGTCAACAGAGTGTTTACGAGCTGCAAAGCAAGACAGGGTGGTGTTGACTTTTCCTGCGGGGGCTGTGATGCTCCACTGTCTCTCCTCCTCTCCCACTATCAAAAGGTCGTTAGAGATAGCTGGAGTGCCATCAGGGCTTTTGGGATAGACTCAGGGGTCAGAGGTCAGAGTACACAACTAAATCAAACCTGGGAGAATCCTCAACCTCACACAGGAATGTGTGTCCTGAGGTCAAAGGTTAGCTTATTAAATCCTGCCCAGAAAAACTGTCGTACTGTACGGCTTTGGATTTCAATGTTTATGAATTTCTAACACAAATAATAGAAATATAAAGTTACTTTGAATATATTGTTTTGAGAAGAATAGAATAAAGTTGGTTTATCTGAAAGTAGCGTTGTCACAAGTACCGACTGCGATACCAAGTCGGTACTGAAATTTTAAAAAGTGACGCTTTGAACGGATTCGTAAACACCTGTAATTAGAAACTGTGTTCACGCGCTCATCAGTCTGTGATTGGCTGCAAAATTACATTTTTCATACTTTGAGATAGTGTTGTCAAAAGTACCGACTCCAATACCAATTACCAATTGGTAATTTACCAATTACCAATAATTTTGCAGCAGCATAAATGGATCAAATAAACATAAAATACTATCCAATCCTTTTTCCAACCTGATGCGATTTATTTTGCATTGTGAAACAGGATATTCGTGGTTGTATCCATGCAAAATTGATTGGATCATTCAAATTTCTCAGTATATAACGGGTGGTCAGAGGAGAAGGATTCAAAAGTGACATCAGACAAGATTAAAAAGTTGTTACTGTTTGATAAACGCTACAAATACAAATATTTTAATAATGGATTATGCATAGTAAGACCAGAGAAGTGCATTGAAGTACATTTCATGCTGGTTTAAGGTTACTAAAATTTTTTAATTAACAAAAATTTAAACAAACCAAAAACAAACAGAAAATACTGCATACAGAGCTAACATACTAATATACACTCATAAAGAAGCTGATATCCCACAATAAAAACTATATTTTTAAACTAGTTTTGAACACGCATACTGGGCTTATATATTTATATATTATTATATTATATTATATTTATATTACTGGGCCATATAATTATATTATATTATATTATATTATATTATATTATATTATATTATATTATATTATATTATATTATATTATATTGTGCGCAATTGAGCTCAGTTCTTGAATATTAAACCCATTTTATAAAAGTCGCAGTACATAGTATGTAAAGAAACTCCCTTTACTGTTGTACAACACGCGTAACCAATATCCCTCTGGAAGGCCATATATCTCTTAACTTAGACAGGTGTGTGTGTGTGTGTGTGTGAGAGAGAGAGAGAGAACACCACGACCCCCCCACCCCCCACCCATCTGGTTTGTGCATCACTGGCTGAGATTGTATTATCCATTCTGGCCTCTCAGGGAATTTCATCAGTATGTTACATCTCACTTATTCACTCATCTCTCCGCACTCTGTTCTTTCTCACACACATACTCGCATGCATTCTTTCGGCCTCAAACATAAGTCATTCTTTCACATACATGAACCCCACTTCTTTCCCTTGAGAGTCTGCAGAGTGTTCGCCTTATCTTTATGTTCGCAGCAAAAACAACTACAACTAGCGATTTAAGGCATCATAGGTGCGCTTCTAACACAAAAGCTGTTGTAAGTTATGCTACATTGTAAGATACCTTGGCCAAATTCTAAAGCAGCATCAACTCTACTTCAGTCAGAAGGCAATGCACACAGTAAAAACCCCAGAGTTAAATCAACTCTGCTCAAATAACATTTGGTCCCTCTCTAAATAGTGTTAAAGTAACACTTTAACTAGTGTTAAAGTAACACTCTTCAGAATTTGAATGTCTTTTATCTTCAGTTGATTTCATCTAAGGCTGTGGCTGAGGTCAGTTGTAGTTCTTGTGTTTCTCTATTCTTTAGTGATTCTGCTTGTTAACAGCAGGTGTTCATCATTAATGTTCAATCATCACTTAATTAATTGTTTAATTATCTCATTAACTTTAACTCTGCTTCAGTGTTACTTTAACACTATTTAGAGAGGGACCAAATGTTATCTGAGCAGAGTTGATTTAACTCTGGGGTTCTTACTGTGCACTGCTATAACTTTGAATCTGAACATTCTAGATATAGGCAGAAACTTTTGTGCTAATTCTCTGAAGAGGAGACGGAATTGATTTCAACAGACTATAGCATTAGCTTGTTGCTAAGCTAAAGGCACAATCCGCTGATACCAACAAATTTATGTAATACAAATAAGTTTGGGTGAAATATTGCACTGACCTACATTTTATCAAAACTTTCAGGTTTGTATGAAATATAAGCTTATAATCAACATTTCTTATTTAGTCCAACCAACCCAACCTCATTAGAAAAAGTAATTATTTTACAAGATAGCGATTTTGTGTGAATTTGTATGAAAATATATGATTTCTAGGAAGATGGTAAGCATGAATGGCATCCCAAGTGGAGCGTAAGCAGACCGTACAAAAACGTATCAATGACCAACGCACCAATTTGCCAGAACATAAAATAGTTGCAAATTGCCATAAGAGTGTGTCGGTCCACCATGTTGGATTAATTTTTTTTCACTGAGCTTGTTGCAATGCATTTTGGGATTCTTTTAGATGGACACATGTAACGCACTTGTGAAATTTAACCACAGGCATATTCTTGTGTGTGATCTCGAAGTTTCCCAGAATGCAACTGAGTAACATATACATGCAGCAGCTATACATTTTTTTGCTGTCTTTTCCTCTCTGGAGGACATTACATGGATATTGTAGACAGGGTATCATTAAAGATAAGCTGGAAAGGGATGACACAACAGGGCTCATCTGTGATGGAGTGAGTGAATGTGGAACGAGGGAATAGGAGGGGAAGGAAGCAGGTAAAGAGAGTGATCAGTCACAGGGTGCAGTAATGTCTCCTTCAGTCCCGCAGTGTCGACCTCTCTGCTGATTTATAGCGCAGCGCTGCTGAGAACATCACAACACACTCACTCGCACGGCTACATGTGTGTGAGAACATGTGGAGAGACACACATGGAAGTAAGTATATGCCGTGGGGGGACAGGAAGGAGTATAAACACATACACACAACTGTCTGCTGTTCTTAAACTGGGCCAAAACTATATCAGTGTTCAGGCCTCTTTGATTTCATACATGTATATTGTTCTGTTGCATTTCTGGTATGTTCCAGTTTTGTCTCTCTCTGGTCTAGATAAATCACAAAATAAAATGTGGCGGGTGTTACTGTCAAGCCGTTCTTGTAATTGATTTTTGAAGATGGATATCATGTAATACATTCCTCCAAAATCCCAATTTAACTCCTGGTTGAGACTATCTGCAGTAAAGTACTGTTTACAAAGTACTATATCAAACTTCGCCAATGGGAGTTACATCAGTAACCAGAAGTTCATCCTTCTAGAGAAGTAATGCACCAGTAAAATTAATAGCTTAAAAAACATATATCTTTTTGCAATTAATAGTGCTTTACCAAAAGATGAGCAAATTTTCTCTATAAATTTTTTACAGTAATAATTAAAAAATGTATCGTTAGATGGAAAAGCTCTCTGATTATTCTATGTTAGCCACTTGACAAAACAGTGTTGTCTGTGAGGCACAGTAAAAACATGGTACTCGTGGTAAATCAAGAAAACAAGCGATTCAAACAATAAGACTAATCGTGTTGAGCTGTATAACAATGATTAGTTGCTAACCGGTCTAATAAAACATATAATATATTAAAGAGTCTTTGGTGTTTCCGTGGTTTCTACAAAAAGTAAAACTGGAAATCGAGGGTAACACCGATTTAACGTCATTGACAGGCGACGAAATGACACTAAAATTGCTGATTTCTCTGGATTTAAACATTGTTGGAAATTTTTGGGATAACGTAAGTAAACAAGTCAAAATGTATAACATTGTTCCAGTGGTTTTTGGATATTTTGATCTAAAAATCTAACATATTGTGCCTTTAATCATATACACTACTGTACTGTTTTTGAGAGAAATTAATAGTTTCATTTAGCATTGCTACAAATAATTTCTATTTTAAATAAATGCAGTTCTTTTGAACTATCTAATCATCAAAGAATCCACAAAAATATTAAGCAGCACACCTGTTGTCAACATCGATAATAATAGGCTAATAAAAGTTTTTTGAGCACCTAATCAGCATAATAAAATGATTTCTGAAAGATCCTGTGACTGATTATTGTTCAAATAAATGCAGCCTTGGTGAGCAAAGAGACTTCTTTCTAAAACACTAACCAGAAGCTTTTCAGACTTTTCAAACTTTTCCACAAATTCGATTAGAAGCTCATAAACACGCACACACGCATACTTTGGGTTTTCATGTTTTATGGGGACCTTCCATAGATATAATGGTTTTATTCTGTACAAACTGTATATTCTATATAGCTTTCTGTATTTTTACATTTTCAAAAAATAATCTGTTAGTATTATTTATATGCGGTTTTCCTCATGTTGGGACCAAAAAATGTCCCAACAAGGACAAGGATTTTGGATATTTTTCTAGGCATTTTAACGTAGGGTATACCTGAACCACACACACACACACACACACACACATAAAGAATCTCATTCAAACTCTTATTCACACCGTTGCTGATGCTAACAAACTTTTCTTAAAACCTTCATTCATTTGCAAAACCATGTAATTGGTTGGTTAGAGAGCACATCACATAGACAAACACTCACACACACATATGCTAATACTGTTTCAGACACTCCTTCTTCTAATTGAACCGCTAATCCCTCAGACTGAAGTATTGCCTTCTTTTCCTCACATCTGTGAGCTGATGACACTCCATAACACCCCCGCTACAAATACCTGCTCATGATCTCTGTATGAACCTAACCTGAGGGTGCAATCGAAGGGAGCACAGAGAGTGAAGTGATTAGATGACATCGGTTACGAGCTGTCAGGCAGCCGGCGAATGGCAATCTAATAAAAGCAATAAAGGAAGCTAAATACCGTCGTGCTTGTGACTCTGAATGGGCTGAACATGAGTGGGATTACTGCTCACACACTCAGAGAGAGCGCTTATCGGCTCTCATTCACACCCATCAGAGGTGGCTGGGTGTTGTCATGGTAACAGGAAGTGAGAGTCAAGCCTTCAAGATGGCCACCAGCTTGTAAAGGGGCGCATTCCTTAGTGCAGGGGTGTCCCGTTGGGTCTGTGTGTGGTTGACGGGAGGAGGAGGTGATTTTAGTGAGTATTTACTCCAAAAGGGACACTGTATAAATAGTAACTGCTGCTGTTTTAAGAACTTCCTGTCACTAGGTATTCCATAAAACAGTAGTTAAACAAACAATGGCTTTTCCATCGGGCCTCAACCATGTCGTAGCTCCGTACGGGACTGAGGGAAGAGTGTCCAGCCCAGGAACTCTCATCTACTGCACTGAAGTGTGTGTTTTCATGATACATCTGTCAATAAAGATAGTATTCACAGATTTTAAAAATAAAATACACACATATATATATATATATATATATGTGTGTGTGTGTGGTGTGTGTGTGTGTGTGTATGTATCAAAAATCTATGACTACTAAATCTATCCAATGATGTAGTGAAGCTCTGCTGATGTATAGTGTATGTCTTTATTGACAGATTACATAATGCGTGGCGCATTGCAGAGAGAATAAAAAGTATGTCATTTTTAATTTTATTTAGAAAATGACAGATCGTTTTGCTAGAGAAGACCCGATCCTCATCTGGAATCATGTAGAGCCCTTTGAAGCTGCATTGAAACTGCAATTTGGACTTTCAACCCGTTGGTAACTGTTGAAGTCCACTATATGGAGAAACGTCCTGGAACCATAATTTCTTTTCGACTCTAGAAAGAAAGACAAAAATCTTGGATGACACGGGGGTAAGTAAATAATCGGGAAATTCAAATTCTGAATTGAAATAATCCTTCAATAAACTCTCATGTGCAAAGAAAGTAATATCTGCACAACTTTTATTTTTCATTATTCTGTTTATTTTGTACTATTTTAACACAAGAGATGCTTTTCAGTTTTTTAGCTGTGACCAAATACATTGTTTTTATTAGCCCTGTAAAAAAATATGACCTGTGCAAGAAAGGATTCTGTTTACTTCTTAGTGCTTAAAACACTAAAGGAGGCTGTACTGTAACTACCTCAGGGAGGGTTAAATGCCACCAGGTGGAACACACTGCAATTTGCACTACAGATTTTTCCAAATAAATGAAAAGAAACCTAGCATTGGGGATGTTGCTTTTTCCTGTTGGCCCAAACTCGTATCAAGCCGTGTGTGACCCCAAAACCAAGGTACGTACTGAACATCGTTACACCCCTAATACTGTATATATAATAGAATCTGCTTAGGCAATGAGAGTAATAATAAATATATAAAAGTAAAGTATACAATCTGTAGGTTAAAATTTACTTTGACCTTTTTTTAATAAAATATTTTAAATGTTTTTATTGCGTATTTCTGCGTGAAAATATATTCATAACGAACAGACATCTTCTCATGTATTGCACACCCTGCTTGCCAGGTAGTGAGACCAAATGTTTTCTTTGCCCATTAAATATGATTCTTTCTCCGGTCTACGCCGTTGGTAGCAGTATTCCCAGCTGCTGAGTGAATGTCACGCGTGTTTACTCAGTGTTATGCTGCAGGCCTGTTGCTCAGAGTTTTGGTTGGACAGGGATATGGCACGCTGGATGGGGTTGAGAAGCAATAACATATGCAAACATGCAAGCGTTGCAGTGACTGTGAATACAGACATGAATGCATGCTTATTGCAACAACAAATAGAAAGCATAGAATTTGAGTGAATGTTTTCTCTTTTGAGCTTTTAAAATGTAATTTTTGTTCCATTATTGACATAATTTCAGAAAACAAATAACGTAAATTTCAAAATGTCTTAGTATTTGGTTTGTCTCTTTTGCTTTAACGACCGCAGCAATAGTAGCTGAAGACTATCTGTACAAAGGAAACCACATGATCAATGTCACAAATGTGCTTATTTGATCAGTGAGCTAGGGCCAAATCATTTTACATCCTAACGTTTTCAATATCCTAAATTTTCTGCTTACTTCCAAGATTAAATAATAAAATACTGATGTCCTCTCTTCCTCCAGACTCTGGGACCCTGATTTCCAAAGGAAATGCAAAATTTACTTTCATCAGAGAACATAACTTTGGACCAATCAGCAGCAGTCCAGACCTTTTTGTCTTTAGCCCAGGTGAGATGCTTCTGACACTGTCTGTTGTTCAAGAGTGGCTTGATACAAGGAATGTGACAGCTGAAACCCATGTCTTGCATACGTCTGTGCGTAGTGGTTCTTGAAGCACTGACTCCAGCAGCAGTCCACTCTTTGTGAATCTCCCCCACATTTTTGAATGGGTTTTGTTTCACAGTCCTCTCCAGGGTGCACTTATCCCTATTGCTTGTATCACTTTTTTTCTACCACATCTTTTCCTTCCCTTCACCTCTCTATTAATCTGCTTGGAAACAGAGCTCTGTGAACAGCCAGCCTAATTTGCAATGACCTTTTGTGTCTTGCCCTCCTTGTGCAAGGTGTCAATGGTCGTTTTTTGGACAACTGTCAAGTCAGCAGCCCATTATTGTGTAGCCAACAGAACTACACTGAGAGACCATTTAAAGGCCTTTGCAGGTGTTTTGAGTTAATTAGCTGATTAGAGTGTGGCACCAGGTGTCTTCAATATTGAACCTTTTCACAATATTCAAATTTTCTGAGATACTGAATTTGGGATTTTCCTTAGTTGTCAGTTATAATAATCAAAATTAAAAGAAATAAACATTTGAAATATATAAGTCTGTGTGTAATGAATGAATGTAATACGCAAGTTTCACTTTTTGAATGGAATTAGTGAAATAAATCAACTTTTTGACGATTTTCTAATTATATGACCAGCCCCTGTAAACCCTGATACTGTGTGATGTCTATATTCATATACCATGGCATTTAAATGTCTAAATCTTTTAAACAATAATAAGGCATTGCCATCATTGTGCACAGTGTTTAAAAACATGGTATTACCATGGTATTTCTCTTTTAAGTTTTAAGAGTTTTAAGAGTGAGGAAGTGTAAGGAGAGAGGTCAGAACATGTTGGCGACGAAAGATTCCCTTCAACAGGATGTGAGGCAGAAATCCTAGGCAGATGTGAAACCGGAGACTCGGACTGATGTCTTCATAATAATCTCCATTTGCTCTCTCCCACTGTCTCTCTGTAATGGTCTCATCTGTGCTTTCTCTCTTTCTCTCAGCCTCACTCACCACCAGAGAGACCCGCTCAACCCGTGGACAATCGGTTCCAGCCTTCCAGGCCATTGCGCCTGTTTCAGCCCCATTCTCTGTGCCTGTTCCTAGGGCATAAATTGCAACTCCCTGGGGGTTGATAGAGAGACAGCCGGCCATAGAAAAAAGAGATGAAACTGTCTGAAGAAGCTTCTGTTTCAAATTAGTTTTGCAGGACAGAAGGTCACCAAGAAAAACAACTCAAAAAGCCCCTGATAGTCCTTGTATTTATTTAATATCTCTGCATATGAGATAGGATCACTTGCCCATTGGCCGAGCGCAAGAACAGACTAAACATTGACCGGACTCTCTTGTTGTCTGCTGGAAACACAGGCTTGAGTAGTCCAGGCTTATGGTGTCCTGATTGGGGCATTGAAAGTAAGTTTACAGGCCTGTTAAAAGTAAATAAAGAGCGCTTTCCACTGAGGCACGTATTTCACGGCCTTCAGTACCTCAGTCTCGTTTTCTCTCTCTTGTGCCTTTGCTTTCATTCACAGTATTTCATAGCCCACCCAGCATGAATATTGCTGTAACCCTGCTTCTCTCGAAAACAGTGCTGTCCTGACATCTCTGTAAAACTACTACAGAGTCAGGTCAGGTAACTGGCTAAACAGAACTTTTTTCAGCACCCGGCTGTATAAGCCGCGAAATGGAGGTACAACCAAACAACGTCTAGTGGCTTCTTGGCACAGCCTAATTGTGTCTTTGTGGAGAATAGGATGGTCTTAAGGTAATACCGTAGCTACATTTATAATAAAATTAGCTAGGGGGCAAGTCATTAGCACATAGCTATTCCACTCATAATGAGTAATGCAATACTTTTTTCAGGATTTTGTATTGGACCTCAAACCAACACAGTACGGAATTTGTTTATTGTACAAAAATCGAATTCTGATGAAACGGGGTTGGTAGATTAATCTTTTCCTTCAAGAAATTTGATTTCAGATTTTTTGCTGTTTTCACAGTTTTAAGGATGTTGTTTTGGCTTTCACATTGGAAATTTGACCCCCGGCACAAATCGGGTGAAATAGAGACGAGGTAAGGCAAGAGACAGGACAGTCTCTCATCCTGGTGCAGGATAGATTG
Source organism: Opsariichthys bidens (assembly GCA_037194245.1). Lineage (NCBI taxonomy): Eukaryota > Metazoa > Chordata > Actinopteri > Cypriniformes > Xenocyprididae > Opsariichthys > Opsariichthys bidens. The sequence continues at coordinate 5,884,130 of CM074278.1, read as the reverse complement.
ATGGTGCTGCTGGGAGCCGTCAGAGGAAGGGAGTTATTGAGATGATCCAGGGCGAGAGGCTAAGCATTCTGGGTGAAAAGGGTAACAGGCACCCACAAATCAGGGAATCATGGCCCCTTTGACATAGTCCTGTCTCTGTATTCCCTCTCCTTTTTTACATGTCAAATCATTGCTGATTACAGAAACAACAAGTTTCAACCTTATTTTGCTTTAAGGTCTGATTATGACTTTCAAAAGTATCATGATTTGACTATCACAGCCTCAGTGGCTCATGGGAGATGTATGTCATCTATGCATGGAGGAAGCATCCAGACGTTCCTCAAATGTAAAATTGATTCCAGTGGTGCAGTTTTGGTGTTTGGGGGGACGTGACTGTCCAAACAAATTCTCTATGGCAACCCTGCCGATCATTGTACAGCCACAAACCCAAGCCCTCTACCATAAAAACAACACTGCATTCAGATGCACCATCCTCTAACAATTAGACAAGCTTACAGCCCCCATAAATAAGCCGAAATGAACCTGATCACACACTTAACCTTTAGGGAAACTGATGGGGAACATCTTTATCACGGCTTTACCAGGACTTTAGACAGGCTCTTATTTTCAGAGATATCTAATTCTCTTCCAAAGTTCTTCACAAAAATGTGCTCTAAATCGGACTAGACTTTATGTGGTTGTCAAAACTATGAAAGCCTACATTGTAGATTCTTCAGTAAGATAAATGGAGCTTTGAAGAATCAATATAAAGATGTTTAAAGGGTACCTATTATGACCCTTTTACAAGATGTAATATAAGTCTCTGTTGTCCCCTGAATGTGTCTGTGAAGTTTCAACTAAAAATACCCCACAGATCATTTATTATAGCTTGTCAAATTTGCTCCTATTTGTGTGTGTCCCTTTTAATGCAAATGAGCTGCTGCTCCCGGCCCCCTTTCCAGAAGAGGGCGGAGCTTTAACAGCTCACGCTTGCTCAACAACAACAACAAAGCTGGAAAATCTCACGCAACCAAAATGTCAGTCTTCAGTAACGGTGTTCAGCCTTACATTGTTCAAACCGGAGTCGAACACTGATGGAGAGACTCAGGAAGAAGTTTAACTTTTACAAAGCAACTGGATGTTTCTGAACGGTTAGTAGATAAATTTATGTAGTTGCTGTGGAGTTGATTCAACTCATAGACTAGTATGTGTCGTCATGTGAATCTTTTGTGAAAATCCAAGCGATGAATTGACCCTTGTCATTGAACTTCGAGCGTCGTAACTTTGCAGAAGTTTTTTTATGCTCAAACAGCAACATTACACACTAACTAAAGTTAAAAAGTAAAATCATAATTAACAATCCCTTTAACTAAATATCTTCTCTTTTTTTGTAAAAAAAGGTTCTTCTATAGCTTCATGGGAACTTGAAATGATTCTCCTATAGCCAAGGTCTTTAAAACTCTTTCTGAAACATTTATTTTCAAGAGTGTAGCTCTCTTGCATTCCAGCTGCTGGAAATGAAAAATAAATTGCTTTGCAGTTTTGGCCCACATTATCATCAAAAGTCCTGTTCCACACCTACAATGTGTCTCTCTCAAGAGTTACGGCACATAGTCCTAATCTCCTTTTTTCCATTAATTCACTTGGCCTGTATTAGAGCCAGCCTCTCTGGGCCCACTCTCACCACCTTTGACCTGTGTTCTAAACCGCTTGTCCTCTTGCCTCATTAAGAGGCGAGTGTTCACACCTTTTACCATGTTGGGCCCAGCTGTGAGTTGCACCACATTTAGAAGTCACATAGCCTACATCGGCCTAGTTCTTGCACTCAGGAAGGGGCAGCGGGGTGTCCTAGAGTGCCCTAGCTTCTCTGATCTCAGCTTGGCGAGCAATAAATCAGTCTGGAAAGGTTACGAAGGGAAAACCCTCATTAAATTAAGGTAATAAATGGAGAGAGAGAGAGATGTTTGGTGGCTGGTGTGACGGAAACTAAAGAGTGGTAGCAGATATGCAGGTAAGAGCGCACAGTAGCCTATTAGCTGGTTGTAGAGGTAACGCTTTTAAGAAGACTTTCATATCACACAGATGACTTTATGTACTGTGTCAGAAATGTGCATTGACAGCACATGTGTGAAAGTGTGCAATGAAGTAATGGCATTTTTTTTAGATCAAAATCGTGTTTATGGAGTTGGAACTGGTGTTAGCTTGTTTTGTCATTTTCCTCAGTTCAGATGTAATAATCGTCCTTTGTCCATTTAAAATGTTGGCCCATCCTTTGGGCCAAAATGTGCTTAGTGAATTAGTGATGGGCTTTTATCCAACCATCAAATAGGAGCTTGTATTTAATAAATCTTGTATTGATTTAGTGCATATTTTCCTGGAGGTCAAGCCTAGTGCAATGGCCAAAACCTCAACTACCGTCACATAGACAGACCCAAAGTGTTTCCCTTGAAATTCAGGATCTTTTACCCACACACAATAAAACAAACATGCTAATATTCATTGGCTGGGTTGGGCTGGTCACAGCAGGAAAGCTAATACTAGACTGTGTGGTTTGGCTGTGCTGGAGCGGATTAGCGACTAGTGAGAAGTGTGAAAGGACTCCAGTCTTCCCGTTCTTATCTCCGGCTGCTATCCAACCTCAGGGATCAGGGCAGTCCAGGCCTGGCCAAAAAGCCTACTTTCACCGAATTGAGAGTGAAAGAAGGTTGGACAAAAGGGATGAAAGAAGAAGGGTATCATGTCTGTATCCTTCCTCCCCTCTTGAGCAGTTCCTCCCTCAGCCTAACGGTCTCGCTTTCCACAGCTTCCACTTCCTCTCTTTCCAGCATGCCGGCTGGTGGCACCATGACTGGTGGTTGACTGATAATCTCAGTTGTGATGTAATCTAAGAGATTTAGTGTCTTTGGCCATAGTACAGAGGATATTTTTTACCAGAAAAGTTTACTGGAGATATAAATGCCGATGAGGGTTTTCTTCAAGGAAACCTACAGTATCATGCCCTTCTTCAAAGTCTTGATTTTGTTTTTAGGGTCTACTACAATAGGTTCTCATGCTTGAATGTTCAAAAAACACACCATTTTTCACATTATTTACATTGTTGCAGCACCTCTTTTCCCAGTCTGTTTGTAACAAAATGTTTAGTCCCGGTCTCTATGAATCCACTACTTCTGAAAAGTGCAATGCACTCTGATTAGTTGGCTGGACCAATGTGTTGTGATTGGTCAAGTGCTTTGAGCATGTTTCAGAAATGTCACGCCCCTTACCATAACCCCATGTTTCAACACACTTCTAACAGACTTAACCAGACTCAATTCACCCTTGGCCCTTTTTTTGCATGTGCCTTGGGTGGAAATTACTTTAATGAGGGATATTGCGACATGTATGTTCTTGGGAGAAAACTCAAGACTACAATCACGGCATTTCAGGGAGTTCAGAAACAATGCTTAATGATATAGAGGATAACTCCCTTTGAAGTGGACTTTGTAAATATCAGCTTTTTAATGGTCAAACAGCAACATAATAGGATACCTTTCAAGAAATTGGTTTGAAATTATTAATTAAAATATTCACACAAACTCTGTCATTATTTATTTGCCCTTGTGTCATTCCAAGCCTGTGTGACAATTCTTTCTGTCATCGAACACAAGAGCAGAAGTTTAATTGTGTTGTAACACAAAGAGTTAGTTATATGGAAAAGAGCACCTTGAACATTCTGCCAAGTCTCTCCTTCAGTGTTTCACAGAAGAAAGAAAGACATACAGGTTTCGAACTACATGAGGGTGAAAAAAATATGAATGAATTTTCATTATTGCGATGACCAACTCCTTTAAAGTGTTAGTTCACCCCAAAATGAGAATGATCCCATAATTTACTCATCCTCAAGCCATGCCAGGTGTATATGACTTTCTTGTTTCAGCCACACACAATTGGAGTTATATTAAAAAATATCCTGTCACTTCCAAGCTTTATAATGGGAGTGAATAGCAACTGAGATTTTGAAGCGCATCCATCCATCATACAAGTAATCCATACGGCTCCAGGGTGTTTCTCCGACATCCTTCGTCAAATGCTAGAACTCCGCTAAAGCTAGTGATTACAGTTTATAAAGTTATAATTATGGATACTTTTCTTACAAAAAAGCATCGCTTTGCTTCAGAAGGCCTTTATCAATCCCTTGGAGAATAAATTACTTGTTTGATGGATGGATGTCTTTTTTGGGCTTCAAAATCTCAGTTCCTACTCACTAGAAAACTGGGAAGAGCCTGGATATTTTTAAATATATCTCTGATTGTGTTCGGCTGAAAGAAGATAGTCATATACACCTAGGATGCCTTGAGGATGAGTAAATAATGGGATAATTTTCATTTTTGGGTGAACTATCCCTTTAACAAATTTGCACAAAAAAAAAAACATTATCTCTTACTAAAGTCACTTTTAGTCCTTTTTCTGCTCATTCTCATCTTTCTGAATCACACACTTATCTGCATAACTTCCTGTGTGGGACGTACCGGTCACTATAGGAGGAGTCAGAAACATGTTATCACATATCCAGAAACTGAAACACCTTATTGTCATTCTGTACTCATTTGAAGTGCTTGAGGAAATGGAAGGTAACAGAAACGTGTGGTATAGTTTCAGACTCTCGCTATTGAGAAATGTTTTTCCTCCCTGAAAATTTAATCAAAGTACAGGAAACGAAGAGGGGAGGAAAGAGAGAAGGAAAGTGAAAGAGAGTTGAGTGGAGATTGGAAAAGAAGAGAAGGCTGTTATTCCCGTTCATGGCGTCCTGTAGCGGAATGGTTGGGTGATATATAGGTGACAGGAATGGCAGTTGGTTTTCATTAGGTTCTCTGCCTTTGACGTTCAACAACTTCCCCCCCCCCCCCCCCCCCATCTCTCTCTGAGTTTCACTCAGTTTCAGTCTTTTGCTCAAATTGTGCAGGTGACAAAAGCGGTTCTCATTATAAAGTTGATAAACCTCGAGATGTTCTTTTGCAATCGCTTTTTTTTTTGGGCTTTCCAACCTTCACACAGACAAGCACACTCTCTCTCTGTCTCTCTCTCTCTCTCTGGAAAGGTACAAAATTGTTCCTGCCGGAGGGGTGCTTTTTTCCTCCTGTGTATTTTTTTAATATCCTCTTCAGACTTGAAGTCTCCTCCTAGCCTTTTTTTCTTTTAAATAAACCCTGTCATCTACCCTGTGGGGGCTACTCTGGAATTCAACTTCAATATAAGATCTGTACCTATACACGCTAATGTGCGCCAAGCCTATGTGTGTTAAAATGAATCTTAGGCCCAGGGGGGAAGTAGGGGCCTGGTGGCAGCAGGCAGGAATATGGGAACAGGGTGGGACTGGAGCTTTGTTTGTTGCCCTCTCCACATACCGATGCAAAATTGAACACCAATAAAATAAGGCCCAGATGTGCCTTCCTGGCTCGGACTTCAATTGCTGGCGACCCTGGGTGGAGCTCTGGTCATGTGCCATTAAGAGGTGGACGGGCTCTCTGGGGCTTGTTATCTCTCAAATGCGGCTGGCTGCATGGATGCCAGCTCCGGCCCGATAACCACATCCAGAGCATCTTTCTTCTTTTGCCCTCTTTCTCCTTTCATATCCTTATCGGCAAAGTTAGTCACGCCATGCCGTACCTACTCTGAAAAATGTCTTCAAAGCTGTTATGTGTGTGTGTTGCTGGTTGATTGTAAACGGTTAAGACAAGTCTTCGCTGCTCTGTGCAATTACTGACCTCCGACCTGGGGCTTAAGAGCTGACAAAATGACACTGTTCGTTACATTCATGAGGAACGTATGGCCTTACAGCAAAACCGGTGCATGTTTTAATCCTCACAAAATGTAAAAATATAAGACAGGACATAAAGGGAGTTGACCAATAACATAAAAGAGTATCCATCCAATCTGGTTTAAAACACATTCGCCAAGTTCTTAGAAACAAACACTTTTTGATTATTAATGATTATTGATTTTGGTTTTAGCAATAAAATGGAACAAGTAAGGCTTTAATTTAAAGGGTTATTTCACCAAAAAATGAAAAATTTGTCATTAATTACTCACCCTCGTGTCGTTCCAAACCCGTAAGACTTTCATTCATCTTTGGATCACAAGTAAAGATATTTTAAATTTTATCCTCCATCTCTGACATAGAACCTGGAAGCGCTGGACGTAAACAGGAAAATGACACAGAAGAGAAGATATTGTTGAATAAAGTCGTTTTTTTTTTTGTTGTTGTTGTTTGTTTTGAAAATGAAGATTTCAAAAGGAAAGTTTATCAAGAATGCGAATCTAGAAGGACATTAAGATGTCTTGAATACTTACTTAGTTACATGCACACAAACTTTGGAAAAGGAATATTTATGGCACTCATACAGATATGTTCTGTGCAATTGAGATGATAGAAAAAAGTACATTTCGAGTTTCAACATTATTTGTTCTTCAGATATTCCTCTTTAAAAAGTATCATCTATATGCAAAGTGACCCATATTTGGGTTTTGACCGCTGAAAATGTGTCCAATTTATTCACGGAGCCACATTAAGGACTCTGTATCTCTGAGATTGAACCATCGAGTGACTTCAAAAAGAAGATACCAAAAGGAAAGTTTGTTAAGAACCAAAATCTGAAAGGATATTAAGATATCTTCAATGCTACTTGAGTAACAGGCATGCAAACATAAGTGCTTTTTCCCATTTTTGAACTGTCACCATTGGCATATGAAGACACAACGATTGCTAAAGTCAACAGATTTTACCCCTGTAAATTGGCTCCATATCTCATTTTGACCCCTCAACGAAATCTTGTATTACTCAGTAAATATACATCTGTGACATTTAATATTTTGCCTTTCATCACTATTTATGTTTGTCTTATAATTTGGTTGATTTGACATGGAATGACCTTTTTTTCTAACAAATCAAAAAAATTGACTTTGCAAGTAGTCAAACACTATATACGCTGTGTATTTCATTATATCACACATCTAGGCTGCCTGGTTCTGATTATTAAATGATTTGCCACCATGAGTGCATCCTACATCTGTTTTCCTTCTGAATAAGAAAACAACACAAACGCTATAAAATGATCCATAATTCTTACAAGGACGCTCATTTATAAAGCCCCGTTGGCACTGCGAATGTTTCTATTCAGTGTGTTTTTTGAGTCATTGCATGCGGAATGGAGGGTGTGGCGCTAACTTTAAGCTAACTGTGGTTGGGTGGGTGGGATAGTATAGATGCCAGCGGTGTGTGACCTCAGTGGCAAATGCTTGTGTGTGATAACTTAAGTGGCTCTCTTTTTGCCCCAACATCGCCAGAGGAAGAGTGCATTGTGGGAATTCTTTAAAATAGCGACCGGCAGCGATTTGCTGAGATAAGGTATCTCTGCTTAGCCTGCCAGAGACTCCATGTTCCCCATTAGACCTGAGGCTTTAATCAGACCTACCAAAATTACGTAGATTTTCCTGGCTTCACTGACTCAGTGTCTCTCTCCTGTGATTTTGTCCTTGCAAATTGCTCTGTGTCTGTACGCGGACATCTGCTTAACGTTTCTGTCTCATGCGAGTGCGAGTGGGAAAATGCACTTAATAATAGACAATGTAAACAAGCTGATTTACAAACAGCACAACACAGAGGCAGCAAATACATGTAGGGTAGTCAAATCGGTTTTGTTTTTCATTTGAAGTCTTAGACGATTAATACCGTTTGTCTGGGTTACATAAATAACTGTCCTGTAAACTATTAGACATCGCTTGCAAGACTTCATTAAAACCTGACATGTTGTCATCGGACTGGAACCTTAAACTCTAGTTCTTATTAATTGTTTGTAAACAGCTGCATAAAATTGAATATATTAATGAAATATGTTAAAAGGATAGTTTACCCAAAAAGGAAAATTATCTCATGATTTACTCAGCCTCATCCTCATATGACTATCTTCTTTCAGTCGAACACAATCGGAGATATATTTAAAAATATAGTGAATGAGATAGTCATATACACCTAGGACGGCTTGAGCGTGAGTAAACCATGGATTAATTTGCATTTTGTTTGTTTGTTTGTTTAAAAAAAGAAATACCCTGTTTAGAGGTCCCCAGATGGGACATTTATCTAAAGTAAAGTCATTTGAATATCTGTATGTGACTTAATCATCAGAGAAACTTCAAGTCAGCAACAAAAACACTCAAGATTACTGTGTTCGTTAAGTGTGAGAAAAACTGTAGTTATTTCAGATCCATATTTGCATTGTAATTACATGTTGATGCAATGGTGGAGTCTATTGTTAAGTTAGTTAGTGAGTGAGGAACACTGCTACACAAAATTATGGTAATTACGATTATATTTGAATCGATTAACTTGCCTAATGTAAACCGAATATATAAAAAGAGTCAATATGGCTCTGATTAAGAATCCCATATTTTACATGGCTCACTGAAATACTTGATTCTGATTGGTCAATCCAGTATTCTTCACATATAATTACCGCTATTCTGTACTAAAATTGACCAGGCAACTGATTTCCTGAGTAGCTGTGCTTGTTTCATGTCATTCTGCAAACTCTTTCGTCTCCCATAATAAAAGAATAATAAAAGAATAATTCAATTAATTCAATATTTCATTTCCATTTTCTACTTGTTTGGCAAGTATCCATGTATTAATCTACACTCTGGATAATTTAAAGTGAGCTGGTCATTATCCCATAATAAACCCCTTAAGCTTGATGCAAGATCTTGAGTTTATTTTGAAATAATGACTAACAGACTGTACATAATCCCTTACATATTGATAGCTAGCACATGTGTGCTAATATGTTGTGCCATGGTGCTCACGTGGGAATTGTGAGTTTGAGTCTCGCTTGCGTCACTTCACACTACGCCTATTAAAAAAGATGGCAAAAGGCCTCTTAAAAAATGTTATTTGCATTTTAATAAGCTTCTCTGTCTACCTAAACTTGGTCCTGGGTGTTGTAAACCTAATTGACAGATGTTCAGACTGGCTCAATAATTGTTGTATTATTGATTTTTTTCATGCACGTACATTAAAAATGTATGAAATATGTGATAAATTCTGCTAAGATCCCATTGTTTTGGTATCACATCCAAATTTCCAGAATGGCTGTAAGGTGCGGGTATATGAAGAGTGTGAGATGTGGTGTGTGTGTGAGTATGCATTAGCTCTTAAGCAAGTGTGTATGTGACTGCCTGTGGGGTGAGTATGTAGAGTTGGAATCTTCCAAGCCCCCTGCTGCAGCCGGAACATCTGCCCGCTCTGCGGAACCAATCAGAGCGCCGAGCCCAAGGCCGTGACGAATCAGGCTGCTTGGTGATCTTTTCATGGAATCCTGGGGTGGAGCTGGAACAAAGGCCGCCATCTCCCCCCACTCCCCTCTTCTTCCCCCAGCCTCCCCACACCCTTCCGGCTTTGATATCTTAGACCCCCACATGGGGAAATCACCTCCCCCTCACTCCGTAATCCCACGGATCATGACAGAAAAATGACGGACTTAGGGTCCCCAGTCAGATGGCACATATGAAAGCTTGTCTGCTTCACTCATCCAAGACTCTCTGCAAGCCTTTGATATTGCCTTATGAATGTTCGGACAGGAATATGTTTTGAGCTTCACTTATTTATTAGCCTGATACTCTACGAAATGAAGATCAGTTACTTACATAACTATGTCTTTTGAGACTATTTCAGTGCATTTTTTTACAGTAACAGTCTACTTTTTTTAACTTTCTCCACCGGTGTAACTTCCAGTGCTTTTGTTATCCAAAAGAATGTCATATCATTGAATTATCCATACCTTAACACCACGGTGCATGATAAAAGGTAACTTTTCCACCCGTAACAATGATAAACAATGAGTAACAGGGTTTTGGAATGGTTTCTATTTCTGCGATATCTGGAACATTACAGAAATGGAAATCTGGACATTCTGGAAACAAGTAAACTAAGTGTTGGAATGTGCTTTGTATAATCTTAATATTGTTTCATTATAATTTGAATATCATTGTGCATCGTCACTTTAACATCTATAACGAAATTGACGATGGATAATATAGGCTAAAGATTGTATCAGTCAATAAGTATCTATTAAAATGGCTTTTAATTTGATCATTTAAGTGATGATTGTCTGTGATTTGGGATTGTGTCAAGTCTGGCAAAATTGTGATACACGCAATTAACTGCTTACTTCAATTAATCTGCATATGATGGCATTAATTTGATTCATTGATAGCCCAAGGAAAAATGTTTTATATCACATTGTTTGTTCAGTAAATCATTTTCTCTCTCTTATATGCAAAGTCAGATTTATTTGAAAGAATTTATTCATTCCTACATCAATCGATTTAATTTTGTAAAGCAAATGGAAATCGAGAGAAATTCACCATTCTGAATCAATTCATTTGAGCACCTGTGTAGGAGTCTGCAAAAAAATGCAATCAATTGAAAATGCTTTATATCGCTTTGATTGTTGTAAACGCTTTTCACTCTCTCATAAAGTCACATTCATTCAATTTGGATGATTCATGTACATTAATCGATTCACTTTTTGTAAACAAGATCATTTGTGTAAATCAAGAGAGACGCAACATAAGGAATCAAATCATTTGAGGTTCTGCATAGAAGTCTCTACGCACATTTTTGGAGCAAAAAATTTTGGATATACGCTATTTTCGATATTTTAGCAATCTATACTTTGATGCCTTCCAGATAAATAAATGAAATCATTTACTTTACTTCGCTTCAGCTTAGTAAGCTTCTTTTGTTCAAAGCTTGTGCAGTTGCTGACTACTTTTTGTAGGGTAGTTTGAGTCTAATTTAACTGCTTTAAGTTATGGGTTATCTGTCAAACTATAGTTTCAAAGTATCTTCCCCAACACTGGATTACAGATCCATTCATCATCCCCCACAATACCATCATCTCATCATCCTACCTGAGCGCAAGAGTGACGACGACTGAGATAAACCACAACAGTCTTACCTGGGGGAAAGGTGAATTTGATAGCTCAATAGTTAATAGATAAAGACACAGAGGGCATACACACAGCACAGACATGAAAGAGAGTCACATTTCATCCCAAATGTGAGAGAAAGACCAAGACAAAGAGAAAGAGAGAGCGAGAGAGAGAGAGAGGGAAGGACAGATCCTTTATAATCTGACCATGCAAAGAAAAACTGAATGACAATGGCATGTGCCCTTATAGAGGACATTGGTTTCTCCACAGACGGATACAAACAGACAGAAGGAAGAAGCGTCTCCAGAGTCGTGTGGGCAGACAGGCGACAGGCCGTAGACACTCTCTCCTCAGGCCCGTCCACGCTACTGAGCTAATGACATGCTTCTCTAGCGACATCTGAGGAGCTGGCAGCCGGGCAAAGAAGGAGAAGTTGGACTAAAGGGGAGAAATCCTCAAGGTAATTATGAGATGGTGTAATGGGGGGTGGAGATTTGAGGCAGAGGACACAACTGAGACATGGCATCATTCCCAGGAACACCCGCGGTGGGTTGTGGGCTTCTCCAGCACTCTACTGTAACGTGTCAGAGATCGCATGCTTCACCAGAGATATGTTACGTTTGTAACCCATTTTGTCTTTCTTTCTGCCTTTCTTATTCATTTTAACCTTCTCTGCAAATGTAAAGTTAAGGGGGTTTGTTTTTATTTATTTTATTTTATTTGTCCAGGCTCACTTGGAGCACCAAAAAAAAAAAAAAAAACTGAATAAGTTATGACAAAAATACAACATAAAGAGAAACAAGCTGAAAAGAACTTCTCATCAAAAGTGTGTTAATGCAATAATGTAATGTAATGTTTCCACAAAAATATTAAGCAGCAAATATTGTTTTCATTATTATTAATAATAATAATAATAAATACCAAAATAAGCATATTAAAATGATTTCTCAAGGATCATGTGACACTGCAGAATGGATTAATGATGCTGAAAATTTAGCATTGAATAAATTAGATTTGAAAACATATTAAAAGGAAAAAATTGTATTAATATTACTGTTTTATTGTATTTCTGACCAAATAAATGCAGCTTTGGTGAGACTTGCATCAGTGTTAAAAAAATATTATGAAACGGTTAGTTCCAGTCCTTGATTCTGATTAGTAACAATAAAACACGGCTATGCTCGGTTCAACCAACAGTTTTATGTATCACTGCACAAAACCCTTAGCAACCAGTTATCTAGACATATATTTGTTCTCATTGATACTGTTCACTGAAGCTTGTATTACCTGCATCTATATAGCATTTCAATTTAAATGTCAGCTGCGATATCTTGTCCTTTTAACAGTTTCCCGTTTCACGGGGTTTCCCGTGCCCTGATACTGACAGCAATAGCGTTCACAATGTATCAATCCTTTCAAAATAAATGTCTTCGCTACTGACTGACTCACTCAAACAAACAGTCTTTGTCACCTTCTGACTTTTCCAAGTCTGTTTTTAGTTGACCTCCATGATATGAGGCATTCTGTTGCTGTTCAGTCAGGTACTATTTTTTACTGATTTTACTTCATAAAAGTTGCATCGATATATACATATATTTGCTTTAATATTTGTACGTATGGAATAACCCTCTGTGAAGCCGTGGTTTACAGCGAATTTATAACAGCTTTTAGGCAGTCCATTCCATGTCGTTCCTAACAACACCCCATAGCTGTTATAAATTCACCATAAACCACGGCTTCACTGGGCATATTGCTTTATTTGACTGGTAGAGTGTACTTATATAAAAATTTCATCTGAACTTGACAGTGGTAGAGAATATAACAACTCTGAAATATTAGTAATATATATATAAAAAAAATATTGTTTTACATGTGGAATGATTATATGAATGAAGAGGCTGTGGTTTACAGTGACTTTATAACAGCTTAGGCACGATGTGAAGCAGCTCAAATTGCTCAAGAAGTTAGAAAGGTGTCAGAATATTCGGTGCATCAGTTTATTGTGGATGGGGCTGCATAGCCGCAGACCGGTCAGGGTGTCCACGGTGACCCCTGTCCACCATCGAAAGCACTAACAGTGGGCAAGTGAGCATCAGAACTGGATCACAATGGAAGAAGGTAGTCTGGTCTGATGAATCACATTTATTTTACATCACGTGGATGGCCGGGTGAGCGTGGGTCACTTACCTGGGGAACACATGGCAGTGTGATGTTTTGGGCAATGTTCTGCTGGGAAATCTTGGGTCCTGCCATCCACGTGGATGATACCCATACCATCTACCTAAGCATTGTTGCTGACCGTGAACACCCTTTCATGGAAACGGTATTCCCTGGCGGCTACGGCCTCTTTCAGCAGGATAATACGCCCTGCCACAAATAAAAAATGCTCCAGGAATGGTTTGAGGAGCACAACGACGAGTTTGAGGTGTTGACTTGGCCTCCAAATTCCTCAGATCTTAATCCAATCGAGCATCTGTGGGATGTGCTGAACACACAACTAACCGTTTTATATGTTCAGTAAAGCAAATATTCTGCAGAAGGTACAGCTTTAACCTACTATAATTGTGCAGTTGTCAAGCTTCATTTTTTATTAAATTTAATTTCATTTAAATAACAAAGACACAAATTGCTTTTTGTGAAAGTTTATGAATCTTTTCTGCTCGAGCCTCCTCACTTTGAACATCTTCGGCCAAAAGCCGTCCTCACAAGAACATTTGCTCGCAAACACGCTTCATAACAGCATTTAAGGGGGCCGTTTTAAAACAGATGAGGTAATGTGTTGCTCTGACATAGAGCGAGTCTCCATTTTACAACAGCCTCATTCATGCAAGCAGTGAATAAAACTGCTCTTTGTCTGCAAGCGTGCACACACACACACACACACAAACTTCATAAACTTCATTTCGTTTACGTCGATACTAATCATGCAAATGCCTGATGCTAGTCTGAAGGTTAGCGTTTTACAGCCAGATTTAGCCAGTGAGGTAAAGCTATGCTAATGGCTATAATAGTTGTTCCCTGAGGCCCCTGTGTGCTCAACATGGTGCTGATTTGATCTTTCTGATTAGCCTGTCAGTATGGAAGCAAGACAAATGCATCCCTCACAGCAGAAGCATTCGGTTGATGGCAGTGGAAAACCGGCCATCGCCGAATGGCACGTTCACCCTGCTGTCAGACCCAGCTGCGGCCCAGTGCAGCCTGGGTAAACAGGTGCCTAATGGGGCCCAATCTGAACTAGCATACTCATCATTAGCGCTCAGCTCTGCTCATTAGCCAATCTTCTGCTCCTTTCATCTGCTGTTCCTTGTCAGCTCCAATTTAGCTAATTGGAGTTTCTGGTGAAGAGGCACTGACCCTCCACCCTTTAACCCCACCGCCCCTCTACAGACACCCCGCGCCGGCCCCACGCTGGCCCCGCCGCCAGGCCTCATCCGAAAATGACAGTTCACAGACAACTGTTTCTCTTTTTCTCTCTCTCAGTCTCACTCATTCATATAAACTTCTGCTATCTTGGTATCTAGAATGAATGATGAGCAGAAAGTGCTGCTCGAAGACTAGACTAGTGGTCCGTTAATGTTCCAGGCTGCTTTATGAACCAGTGAAACTGGTCATTCAGCATGGTCATTCTGGTGAAATCAGTCAGCCAAGACATTCTTGCTGCTTAAAGGCCCTGCTGTAAGTTCTTTTTCATCTTTTTCCTATCATGCATCCCTTGGGGGTAAATAGAAGTACCTTTGCAGTGACATCCCGATGCCACTCACACTGCTGAGAGTGGCGTTTAGATGAATATATAAATATGTGCTGCGCACTTTTCTCTAAATAACAAAATAAACACAACAAAAAAAGACAACGGTGTGAAAACAGCAGTTAAGAAAGCATCTGATTATAGCGGTGTGGATACATTTGCACAAGCTCTGTAATTCAGCACTCCAACCAAGTCATGTCATGTTTATTTATACAGTACTTTCAACAATAGATATAAAGCAAGCAGTTTTGCAGCATTAAACATGAAAAAACACTGTCAGTATCACTTTCGATTGGAATTAACTTCAATTTCTAGAATAAAGCAGCTCTCACGTGTGTTAATGTTTTTAATTGCATCTGACCTCGACAGACGGAATAGAAAAAAACGAACAAAAGAAAGACGGAGCCTCAAAGCCACACCTACCTATTACACAATCGCCACAGAACAATGGCGTTAAACTCAATTCTGGTAGTTTGAAGGTGTTTACCTGCCGGAAAGAACTTTTCTGAAAAGCTCACATTTGGAAAACTATATTTCGCACTCCTGAAATGAACTCCAAATGAACTTGGCACGACTTTTCGAATTTTTCAGTTTCACTTAAATGATATCGAAGCCTTGAAAAATTGTCATCAATCACTCACCTTCTTGTCGTTCCAAAACTGTAAGAAACCCAAAGAAACATATTTTAATGAAATTGGAGAGATTTCTTTATCTCCATTGACAGTCCACACAACTACCACTTTGATGCTTCAAAAAGTTCATAAGGAGATCATAAAACTAATCCATATAAATTGAGTGGTTTAGTCCAAATTTTCTGAAGAAACTCAATCGCTTTATATGATGAACAGATTAAATTTAGGTTTTTATTCACATACAAACATTGATCAGCAAACATAAACAGAATCTCAACAGTTGACGCATGAAAACAAACCTCATTGGTTGTTATGTCCAAAACACCATGGCAATGCCTTAGTTCTAAAAAGCTTGTTTGTGCTCACAAATAACAAACCATTGTACTCATACCAACAACTTTTAAGCTGCGTAATCTAATGCTGTCAATCAAATACATATTAACCAAATTATTTACATGGTTATTATTTAAGAATTTAATTTGCATATTACACTGTTTGCTGAGGAAAGCCAACAAATAAACATAATTTAAGATAGTATTGCGGTAGACATGTAAATCATTAAATAGACAAAAAGTTGCTTCAGAAGTCAGTATATTGTTTGTTTTATCTCATAGTGAACATAAGTTTATCAAATTTACAATTATTTTAATTACTTACACTAAATTAATTACAAAACTGATAGCTCTAGCATACAAAATACCAGGCTACAAAAAAATTGTATAGTTATTCATTGGAAACAACAAGAGAAATTTAGTCTAAAAAGATTTATCGCTGTACGGAATAGAAGGTGGAGAAATGGGGAAAGCAGAAAAGAAGAAGATATGAAGGAAGAAGTAGACAGGGAGAGTGGGAGGGGCTTTTTGTCTTAAAAAGGAAAATGATGGACAGAGAGAGAGAGACTGGGCGGAGAGAGAGAGAGAGAGAAGGCACGGTGGCTGGTGGGTAATTTATAGCACAGAAAGGCTTGCAGGGTGAAAAACATTATTTTAGCGGCCCCCACATCCTAATAGAAGCCAGATGTGCAAGGATTAACAAAGACCATTCCCCCGTCTCCCTCTCTTTCTGTCTTTGTCCTTCTTTGTGTATCTCTCTCTCTCTCTCTCCTCATTTATCTCGTTCAGTCTCAAAGTTCTTGTTTCTCATTAGCTCTAAATTTTAAGGCCATACAGAGTGAGTGTCATTGTAAATTTGTGTGCTGGACTCAGGACGTCGAGGTCAGGTCTCGTTCACCCCGACTGAAAAGAATCTTTGTCTCGTCCTCATCGTAATGATGCTCGCTGATGTCACCTTATTCCATTCCATTGCTGACGACAGCAGTTACTAAGGTACACTCTCTTGCATGGCAACAAAATAATCTAACACGCCGGCCAAAACAAAGACGTTTTATGGGATGATGTCACTGCATTCATATTCTGTTATACATTCCGAAACACTGTTAATATACGTGTAGTGTGCCATACACCGATAAACAGTCATTGAGTCCATAATCAACCCAGTTGTTTATGAATTTGTGGTGACATATTTACACACTCGCACAATCGGCTCCATTCAACACAAAATGGAGCAAAAAAAACGTTGACTGACTTGTTTGGCGTAAAATAACCTTCCTGCTGGGAAAACAGCTTAACCCAGCCTAAGGGGTTATCCACATAAGATGCATTTGGTGTTCCATCTTCTGCAAACATCTCGCTGTTTTTCTAGCATCTTGTCCAATGAGCACCACTTTAATGAGACTTATCAAGTTAGTTAATTCTATTCCAATCAGATACAATCGGTTGGCTGGTCTTGGCTGGTTTACCTCCCAAGCCAGGCTGGTGTTCTGTTAGTTTAGATCAGGGGTGTCCAGTCCTGCTCCTGGAGGGCCACTGTCCTGCAAAGTTTAGCTCTAACCCCAATTAAACACACCTGAACCAGCTAATCTTAATAGGCATACTAGAAACTTCCAGGCAGGTGTGTTGAGGAAAGCTGGAGCTAAACTCTGCAGGACAGACTTTGGACAACCCTGGTTTAGATTCTCAGCTAGCTAAACTAGACGAACCTGACCAGCAGAGACCAATTTGGTGGCCAGAAATACCAGCAAGCCTGTTTAAGCTGTTTGGCTTATGGAGTAATATCTACCGTACAGGACACAAATTCATAAATAATAACAATTAATACGAATAGAACTTAGTTGATATTGAATTTTACACCAATGAAAACAAGGATGTGAGGGATAGACCTTCAATCTTTGCATTGTACAAAGGTTCTAAATTACATGCAAATTTTCAAAAATCACAACTTTCAAACCTGTTTTTTGGAAAGACGTTTCATCAGCTGAACAATCGATATGTTGTTAAACAACAGTACAACTCACTGAACAAGCTACCCTGAGGTCTATTATTGGAAAACTCATCAAGTTACACTTCAGGGGTACAAAACTCAGTTCCTGGAGGGCCACAGCCCTGCAGAGTTTAGTAAAAATGACATGTTAAGGCCAAGTATGGTAACCCAAACTCAGAATTCGTCCTCTGCATTGAACCCATCCAAGTTAGTGCACACACATTAGTAGTAGTGAGTAGTAAACACACACTGCAAACAAACCGTGGCCCATTTTGCTGTGGGGCCCAGGGAGTGTTAGGTGCCTTGCTCAAGAGCACCTCAGTCATTTTCCTGCTCGTATCGAGAATCAAACCCACAACCTTTGGGTTACCAGTCTGGCTCTCTAACCATTAGGCCTGCCCCAATTCTTCTAACCCTGCTCCAACACACATATATCTGTAGTTTTCAAATAAGCCTGAAGGACTTGATTAGATGGATCAGGTGCATTTAATTAGGGTTGGAGCTAGGGCTGTAGGTGCATTCGTGCCATGTTATAATTACCGTAATGATTCTGAACCGTAGAAAAGCTTTCACATGTTTGTAGAACTTATAATCACAATTTAAAGTCATAATTTTCCGAGAGCTACGACTTGTTCCACCAGACCACTGCAGAGATGCGTTAAGATGTGTTCGACTGGCTGTGAAGACTGTATGACATCAAAGTACAGTGAGAGCAATTCGAAAGCATAGTATCAGAGAGTCTGGGTTACAGTAGCCTGCAGTCCATTGGTGAGTGAAACTTGACCAACCTGACCAGTGAAAGCCAATTTGGTGGCCAGAAAGACCACACTGTACTTCTATCCTGTCAAAAATTAACTATGGCGCCAAACTGGTTACAGTCGCCTGCAGTCCATTGGTGAGTGGCACTGTTAGTGAGCCTGAAAGGGGTTTAGAGCATGACATTGTGTGGTTTTGTGTTTATATACAGTATACACATAAGTGTGTGAGAGAGAAAGAAAGGGGTATTGGATATTCAGTGAGTGTAAGATGAGCTCTCTGATCTCAGTTTGGCACTCCTGCTGCCCAGCTGTCCCTCTGCCACTGCCGCCCACACCGCTCCGCTCCAGACCCCTCTAATAACCCCCTAAAACACCTTACATCAAGTACTACACCAAAACAGCCCTCATCTAAACCCATGACCAACCCAAAACCACTCTTTGTCTACAACTACTCCCATCACCTGAGCTGCCCGGTCTCTGCACAGGTAAGAAATCTGATTTCTTCAGATGGAGAGGAAACAATAGACAAACGGGGCTATGCAAAAGACTCGTAATAATTGCAATTGTAAGATCTTTGTCCTTTTATCCTGAAATGTCTCAAGTGGCCAGACCTTCTGGCACCTTATTGTCATTATATGAAAGGATCACAAGAGGAATATATTGCCAGGTTAACCATAAGTGCCTTTGGACTCAAAATCCATGATGTATTTAAATATAGAATTATTTAATCATTGTTTTCCATGTCACCAGTCATCATTTTTTGTCTATTTCATTACTGCATTGCTTGTATCACATATAGTACAACAATGACAGTCGTTCTGTTGACTAGAAAGGAAAATGTTGAGGGAACCATATCCTAAATTATTTAAAGAATTTATGCTTTCTCTGAAGACCACTAATAATGTTTGTAAAGGCTTCTTTCACCAAATACAGTCATAATTTAGTTTTGCATGACCATTTTCCACCCTCTCGCTGATCTTAGGGCTACAGTGATGGTTCACAAAAAATTAAAATTCTGTCATCATTTATTCTCCCTCATGTTGTTCTGAACCCATTTGACTTTCTTTCATCCGTGAAACTCAGTAGAGTGTTGTAGCAGAACATTTTCCATTCATTGAAAGTAAATGAGAACTAGAGCTGTCAAGCTCCAGAAAGAACAGAAAATAGTCCATATAACTGATGCAGTATTGGAAATGCTCAAAGTCTGCTGTACCTTTCAAATCGCCTTTACAACGTTGTGCCAAGTTTGATTTAAATAACGTCAAAAATCATTGAGTTATGAGTTTCGTGGTGAAACAACTTAAATATACACAAATGTGTTCAATGTTTGAACGCTACTACGAAGGAGATGAGTTTCAGTTTCAGTAACTATTAAACTTGAGTCATCAGAGTTATTATATGACTATTTTTCATCGAGTTAGAGGAACTTAATAAATTGTAGCAAAAACACACTTTTTAAGTCACTCAAACTACAGGAGTTGTAGCCCTGGAACCAATTAATCTTATCTATTCCAGTTCAAATCAACAGCTATCATAGTACACTAACATATTTTATTTACCAAAAAGACAAGGTCAAACGCCGTCCGAGGTTGCAGGTCAAGAGGCATAAAGCTATATGAATGAGATCTGACTTCAGACTCACTTGCAAATACTTTATTATCTAATGTTTCAGCTGAAACCCTTTGTCAAGGTGTCCTTTGCCGAAACGTTGGATAATAAAGTATTTGTAAGTTAGTGTGCAGTCATATCTCATTCACATAAACACATTTTATTTAACATGTATATTTAATGAACAAGAGATTAGTTGTCACTGGCATTAGCAGAATCATTGCTTATAGAGTCAATGTTGTGTTTACTTTCATAGATCTACTTTTCAGCACAAGGGTAACCACAAAAACTTCTACAATACAGAAACTCATTTTAATTTGTCGAACATAACAGCATTAAACACTATAAACTATTAAAGAACACAGACGCAGTCAATTTATTAACATAGTGACCAATGCAATCTAACAAGAGCAGCGCAAATAAGCAGAGCTGATATGGGTCGACACAGGCGCCACTTGTTACATGTATAATCTGACAAACATGTAGACAGTCACACATATATAGCTGTGAATTCAGGTTGATTGGGACACCTTTTCCAATTCATCTCAATGAATTCCTGAATTCACCCTATATAATTAACGTCTTCCTCTGGCATTCCAAAGAAATTAATATGACTGGATATTTCTCCCTTCTCGCTCTCTGCGGCCTAAATTCTCTGCGTGCAAAACAGTTGCAGCCATGTCGCAAAATGGGTTAAGACATGCTTTTTTTTTTAATGCCGTTAAATAATGGTGCAAGTACACTTCACTAAAAACAAATAAATGAACAGTTTTCCTTATCCAGTCCTATGCAATGCATACTGGTAGAAATCCACGGCCTGAAACCAAAGTTATCAAGACAATTTCAGTAAGTTAGTACAACCTAATTTTTAAAAAATAAAAACTAACAATAAACGGAGCAATTCCAAGAGGATCCTCGCACTTTGGGGCCTTAATTAATGCAGAAATTACAGATGATATTAAGTTGATGTAATGATCAACATTATTATGTCAACAGACCTCTACAAAAGATTTGCAACTTAAAAGGTTTAATTAAAACAATAAATTAGAATTTTTAACTCGCAACCCTGCATTTATTTAAGTTGTGGTAACAAGTCCCCTGAATTACTTTTTAGAGTGTAAACAATAACAGAATTTGAATTTTTGGGAGACTCATTCTGATTGGCTCGGTAGCAGGGCTGATGTCTGGGGAGGGACGGTTCATGGGGAGGGCATACAGTCTGATTGCAGGGGGCTAGTAATGGAGGGCAGTTAGGGGGCAGATGGGAAATGCCAGGGCCGCAGACGGACAGCCAGGCCTCTCTGCAGGCCCGCAGAGCTGTATGGTGTGACAGCCCTCGGATAAACTGAGCCAAGTTAACCAACAGCTCTCCATGTCGGACAGGGCAGAAGGTGAAGCTTTCAGACATGACCGGGGTGAAATTATAAGGCCAATCAGAATCACATACTTACCTTTCCTGCTGCTTCCAATTCCAATGGTTTCTGTTTCAGCATTTTCCCAACTTTTGTGAAATTCTGTGTAAGCTGGTCAGGTCATTTTATGTATCTGACTGTGTGCTTGTGCCACATCGGCAATGCTGCTATGTGGCGCCACCGGTCCTGGACTGAGCCAAAGAGAGAGGGAGAGAATGACTTTTTGTGTGTGTGTCAGTGTGTTTGTGCCAGGACAGAGTCTTGGCTTTGCCTTCGGGGAACATAATGGCATTCCAAAGTACTGGCACAATTTCAGTGCAAAGAGAGCAACAGGGGAAAATATGTCTGGATTACTTTGACGCTCTGACAGTTGGTCTATTTGACTTTTAAACACATACACCAACACAATAGAGAACAGGCCTGTAGGAAAGTGTGCAAACCGTCATCAGTGTTGGGCCTCTTATGATTGCGGACAATAAATCTGTGTTTGAACTACCCTTTCTTCACCTCCATCAACAGACGGATCACTTTTACTGGTAAAAGTAGCAGCTGGGTAACACACTCCCCTTAGGCTAGAAAAACCAGAGACAGAGAGAGTCAGAGAGATAGATAAAGGAGATGGATATCACTGCACATAAAGAGTCTTCAAAACTGGAGAGCTTTAGAAACTGAATACAGTTACAGTCAGACACTTATGTTCTAGTATGTGTGTCTGTACTCTTTGCATGAGGTCATAGGTTTATTGCTGAGCCTGTGTCAATGCCAGTATAATATGAAAGAGGTCATATCATTAGATATTATTCTTGATCTTTTGAAAAAAGAGCTTTTTGGAAACCTGAAAAGTTCTGCTACAGTTCAAAAAGACTTTACAGAAACCGAGCCACAAAAAAAATGGCTTGTTCCAAACTTGATGTTCGGACAGATGAATGTGTCAGCATATCAAAAAGGAGGAGGTTGGATAGATGATAATATTCCTACAACAAAAGAACTAAACTTAAGGGTTACAACTGTGAGCGTTTGCTCAATATTGTGCTGTTTCTGGCTGTGTGTAGCACCTACAGCTCTGCAGATCCTTCTAAAGGTTATTTTTATCATTTTTAACAAGGTTATTAAATATTTTAGAGTGTATTGTTTTGTGAATCTGTGAAAATGTCATGGAGATTTGCAGTGACAGTAAAAAAAAAAAAAGAAAAAAGAAAAAAAACTGGACTCACCAGCAAACCTACAAAATTTCTCCAGAATTTTTCACTTAAAGAATATTTTCTGTCTTAAGTTTAATTGAAGTTTTAGTAATTATTTTTGAAATTTTTTTATGCGTCTATAGTTATTAGGTTTAAGGCTTATTTTTTGGTTTTATGTTTTGTTTGTTATAGTTCAAGATAAGTTTTAAAGACCCAAAGTAGATGCGTTCTCTGAGTCAGATAGAGGCCTGAAATAGTTGTGAGAAAAATTATGTTTAAAAAAAAAATTACATAGTTTTAAACATCAGAGAAAAAAATACAAAGATAATTTTGTATTATATATATATATATATATATATATATATATATATATATATATATATATAGTAGTGGTTAAAAGTGATGTCTAGAGATTTGTTTTTAATGACCCTACAAGTTTGATGTAGTTGTCAAAATATGAGAAAATAATATTTAAAAAAAATTACCACAAAATTATTAGTTATTAATATTTTTTTGGTTCTCTCTTGGTTTTTTTTTGTTGTTTTTTTCATATGTTCATAATTTGAAAGCCTGGTCAAAAATTATATCCATTTGTTTCATTGCATTATTACAAATAAAACAACGACAAGCACAACTACACTATGTTTACTATGTTTATCTTTCAATTTTAGATAATATTTGAATAAAGGATAAAGATGTCCATTTTCCACTACTGTATAATTAATTCATTTCTTCTTATTTGTGAAGACATTTTTCTCAGTTTCAATGCACAGGTTTTTTTTTGTTTTTTTGTTTTTTGTTTTTAATTCTCCAGGTGCAGTGGGAGTCAAAGGTCGGCTCTTTATAAAGAGGAGGGCAAGGGGTCAAGGCCTGTACTCCATGGAATTTTGTGTGTCACTATAGCGATCACAATAGCGAAGGTGGAATGACAGGTATCCCTCAAGGGCAGTAAACACGAGATATACTCTAGCGTTGGTGGGGTCCAGAGCAGAGGCCCACGCTGAGACCCCTCAGCATAACTCAAAACAGGAAGCACATGAGGAGAAGACAAGGACAGAGAATAATACAAACAGAGAAATGGGCTACAGGCTATTACACTCTGACAAAGAGAGATGGATTGAGTTTCAGACTGATACATTTATCAAAATACCCGTATGCATGAAAAGTAAAATGATGGACACAAGATAATTCCAAAACAGCAGAATGTTGTGAGCTGTGTGATTTGATCCACTGCTGAGATCAAAGGGAAGGAAAACAGAGGAAATGGCAATAGAATAAAGAACTGCAAACAGGATTCCGAAGTGGAGTAGGCGATTTCATGAACTCTATTCCAGGATCTAGTTAGCTGCCTAACTAGGTGTAAAGCATTTTCTTAAAGATATTTGGCCAAACTTTAAAACATTCCTTACAAAAAAGATGTGTGCTATTACAGTCTAAAAAACATGGTTCTGTAAAGGTTTTCTGTTTAAAACCATATCCTCTTGAAGAGTTGTGAAAAGGTTCTTTTTTTGTTTTTCAACAATGTCTCCAGTGTAAGAATGCTATCTGAGTTGCTGCCTCTATATGTTTATTGTTAAATCTGTTACTTATGCGCTTCCATGTCAGTTAAGCTGCTGCATAAATGGTAGCTCTCTATGTAGATACTATATAAAGCTCACTAAGAACTATAGAAAATGAATGAGACAAACCATTGTGAAAAAGAAGTGCACTTAATTGTATTGAATGTGCACTTCAAATCTTAAAAGCATATGGACACTTTCATGACTATACTTAAGACACTTTCTTAACACACTTAAGTACACTTTTAAAAAGTGTCAAATTAAGGCCTGGTTTTACAGACAGGGCTTAGACTAAGCCATGATCAGGTAGCTTTTATAAACGTGCCATTGAAAAAAAAAAAGCATTACTGGTTTGCATCTCGAGACAAACATATATTTTAAGATACGTCAGAGCAAGTTGCTTTCAGTTAAAACAGCTCAAACTTGCATTTTAGTCTAGGATTAACTTGAGCCTTGTCTGTGACACCAGGGGTAAAAGTTTTATTCTAAACTACATGTTCAATCATTGTTTTACAAATTTCAAAGACAATAGAAGTAATTGTGAAATTGAATATAAAGATGTAATACATCAGAGGGTCAAAAAACACTCTTAAGTTGTACTAATTGCTTTTAATATAAATGTAAACTATAAAATATTTTCATTTAATTGTAAATAGCATAAGTGTCAGAAAACATTACACTCAGTTCACACTTAAGTATATTATTTCTTTAATAGCTCTTTTTTTTTTAAAGTATGCTAAAGTCAAATCTATGTCTTTTACACAAAGAAAACGCAACACAAAATATTGTAAAGAAGAGGACAAGAGGCCTTTTTTCTGAAACAGAGGAGGAAACCAGGCCTAGGAGGAGAGGAGAGGGGGAGGAGTTCAGCATTACACCTGGATATTGTTGTGGAACACTGAAGCACACAGACTGTTTCAATAAAAACTAATGTCGGTTATACTAATAGCCCCCTCGCTGTGGTGCAATGGAAAAATATCTCTAATATTTCTCACAAAGTCAAAGAATTGTGAAGTGTGAAATCTAGGTCACGAACTATACTACACTTGCCAAATATGAAAGCCTTAAAAATCAATGAGGCAATGCTAATATTGGCCAGTTTAAATACTTATATGTTAGCAGTGTGAGTCAAAAATGACTGTATGGCTTATTTCGAACATATATGACGTCACACAGCAAGTGTAAGTAGTAATGTTTGAGAATTAAAACTCTCCAATGATACTATGTAGTGGATAAGGCATTATTTTGGTTTTATTTGGTTACTATGCCATTGCTAGGGGGTTCTGGGCGCCTGGCCCAAGTCAAATGAGTCCACCTTCAAGTCTTTATGACATTTCGGTCCCTAGATATGGCTTCAGTGTAAGTCTATAGGATTTTTGAAGTTTATTATTTAAAGGGATAGTTCACCCAAAAGTTCAATTCCGTCATTAATCACTGTGATGTCGCTCTAAACCCAAAAGACTTTTGTTCGGAACACAGATGAAGAACTTTTTGATGAAATCTGATCACTGACAGCAACTGACACTTTTACACTTTAAAAAGTTCATAAAGAGATCGTAAAAATAATCTTTGGTTCAAATTTTCTGAAGAGACATGATCGCTTCATATGGTGAACAGAGTGAATTTAGGCTTTTATTCACATATAAACATTGATCAGCGAACATGAGCAGAACCTCATCCGATCCTGCGTAACCCGTTCTCGTTCTCGAGCGGGACGTGCTTGAGCGTCAGTTTACCACAACTTATGTGTGAGGTGATGGATGTTTATATGTGAATAAAAGCCTAAATTCAATCATGTCTCTTCATTTTCGATTTGGATTACATTTACGATCACTTTATCGACTTTCTGAAGCGTCAAAGTGGTAGTTCATAGCTGACTACGGAGGGACAGAAAGCTCTCAGATTTCATTAAAAATATCTTAATTTGAGTTCCAGAGACGAACAAAAGTCTTGCAGGTTTAGAATGACATGAGGGTGAGTAATTAATGACAGAATTTTCATTTTTGGGTGAACTAACTCTTTAAGTTTAGGGGTTTCTTCATATAAGTACGGTATGAGCCATAAGAAGAACAATGCTCTCCTTATAATATACCCTTAATAATCTTTGTTTTATGACTAATTTCAGGGCCATTGTTGTCAAATACAATACTGATTAGAAAGCGAGAAAGAAAAGAGCCTGTGAAAAAGGAGCCGACGGCTCTATCAGCGGGCTGTCAGGTGATCCAGCCACAGGTAAGAGCTTCAGGTGTGTACAAAATAAAACCCCTGGCATTGAGGGGCTCTTTCATGCAGAGTGGGGGATGGAAGGGTCATATCACCCTCAGGGCAGGTCAGGACTCTTGACTCATGACCCCGCTCTGAAAGAAGGGAATGCAGGAGACGAGGGAGGGACAAGTCCGAGCACGGGCTTCATGAAACCTAGAAGGCGACATGGAAAGAACAAAAGAGACTTGACTCAACACTTGACAAGAGAAATATTTTATTTGTCTGACATACATTCTCTTGAACAGTCTTTATAAAGTTCTCCGTTACTCCATGTTCGTCTTACGAAACTAATCTCCACATTGTCATCCATACAAACACACATACTCATATTTTGTTGCTTTGTTGCTGCTCCTCGCCTTTTTATCTTAATTAAAGAGTCCAAATGACCTCTGACCTTCTCATATCTGTCTCATCAACATGTGTCTCCCAGATGTGCCGATGTCGCTCAGGCCCAGTGAGCATGTCATTTTTCAATTGACCAATAAGTGGCAGCACAAACACCACCTCCCTTGCAAAATAATGAGCCACTGCCTTACAACAGAGAGCCTGTAAAGTAGTCAAAAAAGGTTAAATACAGGGTAAATATGGTGCGTTTGGTACATACTTTACAAAACTCAATTCATCTTTCTTTTGCAAGTTCAACAGGGAAACATGAATTCAGATTTCACATCCAGCTTGGTCGAATGCTTGTGATACATGTGATGCTCAGAGCAGAAAGACAGCTTTCAGAAGAATTATTAAACATGAAATCAAGTTTTTAATGTTGTTTGTATGTCTATGTGGTGTTTTTTAATATGCAACACCACTGCTACGTTTTTTCTCTTAAAAACTGCAGTGGAAAAAAGACCGTTTCAAAAACGTAGTTTGGTGTTTCTTACGTCACGAACTCAACCTGTATATTACGATGTTATGATGAACTTTCTCCAGTGACATTCTGACTTCTGAGTTGTTCAAAGTGTTTTAAAGGATACTTTATAACATTAGCAATGTATTATTAGCTGATTTATAACATAGTCAAGCAAAAGGCTAATCATATTAATTACCATTATGTGTCCGATGTTGTAAAAAGCGATACCATCGTGCAGCGCTTACCTCAGTAAGTTGACTGGCGGGAATTATTAGCATATTCATATATATCTGAATATACTAAATGAAGCAAAGGTGTAGAATTACATTCATTATTATTATTTGTAGTAACCATTCTATAAAAGCTATAAGTCACTCAAAGTTGCTGTATTGTGAATATAGTCATGGATAAAAGGCTTGTAGGTACCCGCCCATTAGCCATGATTCATGTTTGTTATTACTTAATCAAACTCCCACCCAAATGTCATAAAGTAACAACAGCGAAATGTTTCGTCTCATATCGGTTGCTTTAGTTAAGCATTTTCCCCCACCAGATGTTCCCTGTCTGTAAAAAACCCGACTGCCAAAAAAATGAAAAGAAATTATATTGTGTTTTTTTGTTATTTTATCAGTCATCTCTAGTTTCTGGCAGTGGCCCAGTGAGCAGTCGCTCTAGAAAAATATTACATAAATATTATTTGTGTTAAAATGTGTTAAAATAAACCGTTTTCCCCGTGGGAAATGTAGACAAGCCCTTAATGATAATAATCATTTTAGCGGCTGACTGGGGAGAAAGGAAAGCGAGAACCCCCTCCTCTTCTCACAGTTTATCCGTTTCCAACACTTTGAGCCCTATGTTGGGTCTTTGTACTTCTCTCCAGAAAGAAAAACCCAGAAAATGAATGACATACGCCTCTGTCTTCCCCAAGAGAAGGTCTTAGTCCTGAGTTTATAAAACAAATGTTCTTCTATGTCTATTGATATAGCTTAAATTTCTAATATTTCTTGAAAAAAATCATTTTCTTATTTAGGGTTACATTTAGTATTTTCAACCAATTCTAATCATATACAGTAAGTATTAAAGGGATAATTCACCCAAAAATTTGCTCAACCCATCATTTACTCACCGTCTTGTTGTTCCAAACCTGTATAAGCTTCTTTGTTCAGTTGCACACACACAATCAAACCGTTGATGGTAGCCATTGACTTCCACAGTAGGAAAATAATACTATGGAAGTCAATGGGGCCCATCAACTGTCTGGATAACCAACATCCTTTAAAATATCTTCTTTTGTGTTCAACAACAGAAAGAAACTCATACAGGTTTGGAACAAGTAAATGATGACAGAATTTTTGGGTGAACTAGGCCTATCCCTTTAAATTTCAGCATGAACTAAATGATAGTGCTATTGACATGCTCTAGGGCGAAGCGAACTAAAACCATTAAGAACAATGACACAAACACATAGTAGTGTGCTAAAACACATCAGAATACTTTAGCATCTGCATAGCAATGTGCTAATAACACTTTGAACAACCAAACCAACACACAGTAATGAACTAAAACACGCAGAACTGCTTACCAACTGCATAACAATGAGCTACAAAACACTCAAAACAATAATAAAAAATGTAATGGCACTTTAGCAACTGCATAATGTTCTCAAAACATTCAAATCACCCAAACAACCACATATCAGCACATTAAAATATTCCGAACAATGAAACTACCATTTAATACAGCACTTAAACACTAACAACACCTTAGCAACTGCATAGCTATGAGCTAAAAACAGTCAGAACAACCAAACAAACATAGAAGTGTGCTTAAAAAAAACTAAGAACACTTTAACAACCACATATCAATGCTCTAATAACATTCAGAACAACTTAACTCATAGTACGCAAACACTCGCAACTGCATACTGATGTGCTAAAACACCCAGAAGACCCAAACAAACACTTAATACTGCATGCTAAAACACTTCAGCAACTGCTTAATGTGCTCAAACACTCAAATCACCCCAGCAACTGCATTGCAATGCACTAAAAACATTCAGGACAACAAAACAAACACATGGCAATGTGCTTATACATGGAAAACACCTATAGCGACTGCATAGCTATGTGCTAAAACAAGAAGAGCACTTTAGCAACTGCATAATTTGTTCAAAACACCCTAACAACCACATAGCAACACACACAAAACATTTTGAAGAGCCAAACAAGCTCAAAGTAATGTGTTAAAAAAAAGACTCCTTAAAGTACACTTGCACAGCAACGTGCTAAAACACCAGCATCATCTTGGGGACTGATGGGTCACCATTCTCTTCAGAATTGGTTAAAATCTAGTTTTTATATTAGAGTAGTAAAGGGTATGATCCAGCTTGTGGCAAGCACAACTTTTGCTGCCAGACCCCAGTGGTGTAACCATTAACCCAAATGTGAGGAAAAGACCTCTATTCTAAACACTCATCTAACCAAAGACTTTCACACCTATACTAGATCAACGTAACCTGTTCTGGCTGACCCCATCCATAAATACATATCCAACCAAACCCTCTCACTGTTCTGCCTTTCTTCATCTCACATATATACACTCTAATTCAGTCGCTGTATTCTCACTGAAAGATTACACACTCTCTCTGTCCAATTAACCATGCTAACAAGCTTAGCTGTGCACTGAAAGGCAGATTTACTGCTGCTTGGCTGTACTGGTAATTACTGGCAGAGTCCGCTGAAACAATTCAGCGCTTAACCCGCTTACTGCTCAGTCATGGTTCATCTCTTGCTCTCTTTCTCCCTCCCTATTTAACTCTAGATCCCAAACCCCAGGCTTGGAGCAAAGGAGCAAAAAGACAGAACAGGAGAGAGAGAGAGAGAGAGAGAGATTTCTCTTCATGAAGGAGGGAAAGGCTGAGAACAAGTTGTAGGGAAAAAGGGGGCCATTGTAGGGGGCTGGCCTGTGGACAAGCTGCCCATTCAGAGTTGCCCAGCCGTGTACAATGGCTAAACTAACATCACTGACATTTGGAGTTGCCCAGGCTTTGGAGCATGAGGGTAGGGGAGGGATAGGGTTGTGTACGGAGACTCGCCGCCCCTCTGCCTGGCAAGTGGGACTGTATTGGAATAAACCCTACAGTGGTTTCAGCAATTGATCAAATATTCATGTCACAGGGTTGAAGCTGAGATGGCTGCCCGGTGAGAGAAGGTGAGATGGGACAAGATGAGGCACAAGGAGAGGATAATACCCTTAATAATGTTCGTCCTTGACTGTAATGTGATTTGATGGACAGCAAATTGGGACTTGCTTTATTCTTCTGCTTTACATACTTTTCCTCTGAGAAAAACACCCTTGTAATCTCCTCTTGAGTTTCAGAAGAGATCTTAAAATTGTGTTAAACAACTCAGATTTATTTGTTGATTTCAATATGGGCCGCTACGGACGTCACGGTTCAGTGCATACAGGCAGACAACGAATACAGTCATTCAAAGGCGATCCACACTCCAATCCAGAGGGGGCGGGCACGGTAATGCAACGCTGTTTGCTAACCACCACAACAGGAAAACCGCTGAAAACTATTCCTCTAAATAGTACGCACTCGTCAAATGCGTCTTTCTGTGCTCACAGACAAGAGAGTTTACTTTGAAAGGCTTGCACACTCAACTGTGCGTTAAACTAAATGTCACTAGGTGGAACAAACTGTACTTTGCATTACTGTCTGTTCAAAATAAATGAAAAGAAACCTAGCATTTTTTGCTTTTTCAGGTAACACAATAGTTTGGGGTCCAGTTCTGCCTATTAACTAATTGCTTATTATCATGCATATTACTAGGATATTGGCTGTTTATTAGCACTTATAAAGCCCAAATGTATGCCTTATTCTGAATGACCTTATCCATTTAACCTACCCCATACCTAAATTGGGTTAGAGTTAGGGTTAGGGTTAGGGTTAGGACCCAGAATTGGACCCTAAAACTAAAGTGTGACCATTTTTCCTATTGTACCAAAACCGTACCGTGACCATAAAACCGAGGTATATTCGTGACTTCTGTGTACCATTAAACCCCTAATATGAACTCACACATTTTTCATCAAATTTCCCCCAGACCAAATGATCCACATTCATTTCATAACTCCATACTAATATTGTTTTTCAACAATTCTTATTATCCTCTTATTGTCTGTACTTTAAATTCCTAAGGAAGTTTAGGAGAAACATCGAAGAAAGTATCTTCAGCTATGAAGTGACTGCTGGTGACTTGAGTTCTCCGTGGTAGAACAATATGCAACTGAAAACAGCATTCAGGAGCTGGTGTGATGGGGTCATCCCTGCTTTTCTATTTATCACAGTGACATGGCCAGCAGTGGGTGGCGGTCACTCAGTGTCAGTGCCACAGTGCCCTTCCAAAGAAAGAGGGTCATGATCATCTCACGTGTTTGGTGTTCTTTATTTTACAAGTTGCATCCAACGGGAAATGTTCTAAGGATGCTTTTACATAGCTCAAAAGACCAGCTTTGTCCCAGACAGTCCTCCTACAATTTCCAAGGAAATAAAAATGAGAAAATTATTAAAACAGTGTTTGTTTAGAGCTTTAAAATGATTGTAGATAGCACATATACATTACAATCATCTGACCTTGAAGTCTAGGCATTGCTGTCTAGGAGAAATTGTTGTCTAATATTTCTCTCTACTTCTCTGCACTTCATATTTTATCTTATTACTTAAAAGGATTTGTTGACTTCAGAATTCAAATTTCCTGATAATTTATTCACCCCCATGTCATCTAATATGTTTATGTATTTCTTTACATAGGATTACATGATCCCAGACAAGAAATAAGGGTCTTATCTAGCAAAACGATGGATAATTTTTTTTTTAAATTAAAAATGTATATACTTTTTAACCACAAATGGAAAGGTCACATGTGACGTAAGCGGTAGGGAAAAAAACTCCATCTCATTTTCTCCTCCAACTTCACAATCATCCGACATCACTATTTTACCATTTTTTAGTTAGTCTTTGCACATTCGCATCGTAAACACTTGCTCTGTACTTTCGCCAATGTCACGCGTGACCTTTCCACCATTATTACGTAATGCGTTGCGCAGCGCAGAGCAGTGCAAGACGAGCATTTGTGGTTAAAATGTATATAATTTAGATTTTTCGTTTTGCTTGATAAGACCCTTATTCTTAATCTGGGATCATGTAGAGCCCTTTTAATCTGCATTGAAACTGCAATTTGGTCCTTCCATCCCATGGTAATTTCTTTTCGACTGAAGGAAAACATAAACATCTTGGATGACAAATAGGGGTGATTAAATGATCAGAAAATGTGAAAACTGAAGTGAACTAATCTTTAACACCACAATATGTATCTCAAACATATGTGTCCACTGCACAACCTTGTGGAAACACTTTTACCACACAGACCAACCGCAGTTACGTCAAGCTTTTTTAACGACACATAAAGTTATACAAGCGTAAACACTTACAATTCACATGTCAACAGCTTTTTCCGAACTCTGATGATAATGCAGAGGTATACTGAGGTTATTGAAACAAATCTGCATGCTGAAAAGGTTCTGGACCGAGAGTGAGTTTGCATGGAGGGAGTTTCCTGCGGTAGTGCATAAGGTTTTTATTTGCTCTCTGGTGCAGGTGAAGGAGCACATAACTGACTTCATTTTCCAGCACAGCCAGCCACTCATCCAGGCCAGTAGAAGTCTTGCGGAATAAAGAACTTTTGATCTGGGATTTGCTCTGCACAAACCTAACAACATTAACATGCAAGCTTGTGGCAACCTACTTACAGTAAAACATGCACATATGCGTGCTAATTTATACACAGATTATCTTGTGTTTACATTTCTTAGGTAATTTTCCCATTCTTTCGCGCACACAAACAGCCTCATACTTGTGGACAGCAGTGGCATGTCTGGTGTAAACAGTTTGTGAAGCTCCAGGGAAGAGAGTCCAGGGCAGTAGCTCCAGAGCTGATGACGTGAAGCGAATGAGGGGAAGCTTACGCAGGCACCCAGGTTTGTTTAAACAAGCCTGGCTCGGCCCGGCACGGTAAACAAGGCTGGACCACCAAGCCTGCTGCCGTTCTGCCGCCAGTTGCAGCGTACCGTTGAGCCCGCCGTCCCCTGTGCCTGCTGCACCAGCCTCCGTACTACACAAGGACATCAGTGTAAGCCAACGGAAGGGGGGTAACACAGAACGCCATCCGTATGTGTTCGTGTTTGTGCGCAGGAGGGGTTGAAGGGGGCACTTGAGCTTTTAACAGCAATAACAGCTGCTTAAACCAACAAACGGAGAACTTGATATGTACACACAGAGAAAGAGAAGCCTGCGAAGAGCTGCAACAAAGATCAGGGCCACCAAACACACACAGCTGGTTGGGGCCGCGGTGAGGTCACAGGCCTTAGATGTACATAATCTGCAGGCTTTGCCGTTTGATCACATGCCAGGGATCCGGCGGGGATGACAGCTCTGTCCGATTCCACCTCTCAGAAGAGCAGAGACAAGATAATTCCTAAATCCTTTTCAAACTCGCGATAGAAATTCATCTGGACATCACATCACACACTGGACAGATCACACACCACCTAGAAGACCAATTAAGGGTTTGCATGAAGAGTGCACGTAGGTCACTGACCCCCAGTCCACCAATGCAAAAAAGAAAAACAGATTTTAATTTCCTGAAGGAAATACCAGTGCTGCAAGACAAGAGTGTTTTAGATACCATCAAAGTTAGAAAAGTTATTCTGGACCAATTACAGTTCAGTATGCAAATACAGGAAGGTCAACCAATCACACTTTACGATGCAAAAATTACAATTACATCATTGCTTATTTTGAATAGCAACATTATAATAGTCTTGTTCACACAAAAGTCTTTGAGCTCTTTTATCGAGTGACAGGACTCGTACCCGAGTGCAATGCTGAACCAAGTGAATTACGGAGCATGTTTACTATGTCAGAAAGGTTATGCGATGCAAACATCAAAATGCATTCGTCTATTCAATTCAAGTGTTCAATTTAAGTTTTTTGAGGTAATAACATAGTAATGAACGGTTCAAAAACAAGTATTTACAAATCAATAATCTGCCCCGTAATCATAATTTGTGTTAAAAGGAATAAACATTGTTGTTATATTGCCATTAGTGTTCATTAAAGCTGAAAATTGCAGTGAATTGTATGTATCTTTTTAAATGTTCTGAACTTGTTACCTTGTGCACTTTCTTGCAAATATTGCAAGAGCATCTGTCATCAACAATGAAGCCACTAATGGATCCATTTAGGTATCGAGTGTTGGTATAGAAACAAATAATTTCTTTAAAATGGTAATTAAATAACGTACGGGCACACAGAATATGGCATCGGGAGACTGTTAAACTTAATAAGATTTATAAAATAGCACATATAGCAGCAAAATAGCAGAAAGCAAAAGCAAAGTTAAACTCATTTCTGAATGGTTAGTGGAGAAATTTATGTAGTTGCCGCAGAGTTGATTCAACTCACCAACTAGCATGTGCCGTTGTGTTAATGTTTTCTGCAAATCCAGAGTTGAACTCTTCTCTAAAGCAACCCAACATGGCCTCACCCCCTTTGTTGTGTGTTCTCAGGGGCGGGGTTTATGTAAATTTTCAGGTTTGTGATGTCACCAACCCAGGAAGAAGCTCGTTGTAGTCCCTACCAGCTGTTTGTTTTAGTCCTTAAAAAGCGATTTCTGTAAAAGAAAATATCTCCGTTTGCATTGAACTTTGAGCGTCGTAACTTTGCAGATGTTGTTTTTGCACAAACAGCAACATTTCACACTAAAATACTAAAAACTTAACTCAGAAAGTGAAATCATAATTACTAAAGTTTAAACTGAAATGTTTAATATTTGTGAGTAAGTGCAAACTGCAAATCAGCACATATAGTTTAATGGTTTACCACAGTGGGTTCTAAGTCACAGATTCCCAGAATGCCTTGCTGCAGGACAGCTGTGAGTTTGCCGTTAACACTTGCAGGTTGTGAGTGATTATGACTCTCTTAAGATAGCCAGCCACACACAGTCTTACTGGACAAAGAGCGGCCTATCCACCCTTCAACCTCCAGAGCCTGTGCACTCGCTAACAGAATTAATATCTCATGTATGTGGGCAGAGATCCAGCCTCACTCACCTCCTCCATCCACATGCGCAAATCCAGATAAATACTGAGAATAAGACCCAGAACAGCAGAGAGACAATGTCACATACAAAAACATGGCAAAAGATGAATGATTTTACACATCGAAACCCGTTTTCCAAAATAAGCAAACCTAAATTGGCACTTTCAAGCACTAAATGATCATACGTTTACGGTTGAAAAGTACGTAAAAGAATAATCATTAAACACTGAATATTAAAATATTTCATGAAGCCTGAATAAGCCTGTATACTGTAATGCACTTAAATGTTATTCAGCCCATAAATAACTGTTACTATATGATAACCCAATATCGTTGATGCTGTAATACATTGGTATAACCATTAATAGATAAATATTAAAAGGTATTATAATTTTGGTTACAATTTTTGTACTTGAACATACAGTTTATTATACAGTGTGTTGCAAGTTATTATTACGATGCTTTAAGAATACTGTTAGCCCCTTCGCCTTCCTGTTAAATTTGCCTAAAATGCCTTAAAAAGGCATACTCAAAGTTAATTGCATGCTGTTCTTGAATCATTTGAAGTATATCCATGGTTTTGGTCTCTTTTGAAAGGTACACAGTAAAAACCCCAGAGTTAAATCAACTCTGCTCAGAGAACATTTGGTCCCTCTCTAAATAGTGTTAAAGTAACACTGAAGCAGAGTTAAAGTTAATGAGATAATTAAGCGATGATTGAACATTAATGATGAACACCTGCTGTTAACAAGCAGAATCACTGAAGAAAAGATAAACACAAGAACTACAACTGACTTCAGCCACAGTCTTATATGAAATCAACTGACGATAAAAGACATTCAATCTCTGAAGAGTGTTACTTTAACACTATTTAGAGAGGGACCAAATGTTATCTGAGCAGAGTTGATTTAACTCTGGAGTTTTTACTGTGTATGTGTATCACAGGCAGAGCAATGGAACATTAATAGCTTAAAGGAATAGTTCACCCAAAAATAAAAATGATCCTATAATTTACTCAAACTCAAGCCATCAGGTATTACTTCAGTAGTTTAATAAATGCCTTCTGAAGCAAAGTGATGGTTTTTGTAAGGAAAATATCCATATTTAAAGCTTCCGGCAATGACAGTAGGCATGTTCACAAGGGTGTCAACTTCCGGCAGAAGGGTGAGGATGTGTTACATAGACATAAAATTAGGTGAGAATTGAGGAACGTGGAAGTGCAGAGAGCTAAACAAAGCACCGGTCACGAATTAGAAGTCTAAAACAATAGATTTTATGGAAAAATACCAGAGGACTTTAATATAAGAGAAGAGGAGCTGCGTCATATGTCGGGTCAAAGGTCACCCTTCCGCCATGGCTTGACTCCCTCATGAACGTGGGTGCGGCCGTTGCCGGAAGCCAGTGGTTTGTAAGTGAGTTAATAAAGTTTTAAATATGGTTATTTTTCTTACAAACACCCATTGCTTCACTTCAGATGTATTATACACCTACGCTTGAGGGTGAGTAAATTATGGGATGATTTTCGGGTGAACTACTCCTTTAAAATGCATTCAGATTTTATACAAATTCATACCAAATATTGTCTATATTTATATGTATATATAGAGATATAAATATCATAGAGATATATTTTAGACATTATATATATTCTATATATATATCATATATATAATTTTCAAATGTGTAATATTATTAAATATTCTACATTAAAATACATTATATGATATTTGTATTATTAATGTATTAATTTGATTCGAGAGAGATTAAAGGCTTAAATTTTGAGCTGTTTATCATAGAAAGTGAATGTATTGCTTCAGAAGACTCAGAAGATGCCAATTGATTCCTATGGATGAATTTCAAACCTTTTTTTTGGAGCTTGAAAGTTTTGGATGCCATTAACTCATTAAATGGACAAAAATATCTGACACAGTTCTTTTGTGTTTAAAGCAGAAGAAATAAAGCCTTACAACTCTAAAACACCGTGAAGGTTAGTAAATGATGACAGAATTTAAAAACACAGCTACTTAAAGTATTTGCAATAAATTGGAATAAAAAATACAATTTGAGCAAAATCCGCATGTGATGAAGCTTAATCTCTTTGTAGATCATTTCTCTAGTGTATTTCATGGTTTTCAGGTTTACGGGCACTGAAAGTAACTTTCTGTTTAACGACACTGTGTTCCAAGTTATGAGTGCATGTGTGTGCGTAAGATGAGTAAACCATCTCCGTCCTTCCAGCACAGAACTCCCCCTCTTCACCTCTCCGTCCATCTGCCAGGGTCATCGCTGAACAGCTTTTACAGAGAGCGCAGCACAAGAACAGCCATGAAGCCAGTTAACGACTATCATCCATTAACCAGCCGCACCATCTCTGTTTGTTTTCACACGAGGGGTGAGAGGAACCTGGTGACATGGCCGTCCTCTGTTCAATATGTCATGTCTGTGTGCATGCAAAGAAAGGCGCACCAGTATCGAGTTCTCTTCCGCATTTGAGCAAACAATGACACACAGAATTACCCCAAAACAACCGTTTTGTCGACTATCATCATAAGAGCAGTCTTAAATTAGTTAAATAACATCTTAAAAACCAGCTGTGAGAAGAGATGCAAGTCATGTTCGGCAGTGGCAGATCTTAAAGTCACAGCAGCCACAGTCATTAATGTTAATCAAAGAAAAAGGTAACAGAGAAAATTGTAGCTTTAATAAAGACTAATCTATATTTCATTTAATTTTTTATTTATTTTAATTTTAATTCATAACTTTATTCACTTTCTGTACGTGTTAGACAGGTCGGAAGGCTAAATGACATTTATTATTATAATGGGTTTATGAGAGGAAATTTTTATGAGTTTATGAGAAACTGATAGCTTTCAGTTACTGTAATGTTGCATGTCTACAATAAAGTTTTTAAAAACATCATTTTCACAGAGACATCAGTACCATCTTTTAAAGATGCCATTAAGCAAATTTAAAATATTATCTTTAAGTTGTTTCTGTATTAATTTAGAATTTTATTAATTTAGAATCTATAAATGTGAACTATAAATTTGAAAAAATATCTGATTAATTAGTTATTTTTTAATTATATATATATAAAATGATCCTATTTTCCTTATCTGTGGAAAATCATTATAACGCTTGGCTTATTACTTTTCTTAATGTCTCAATGTCTTTTATTTTCCAATGATCTTTGCTCTCCAGCGATCATAGTTTATATGACATCAAAAAGCAGTGATGGCTTGGGAAAACCTCCAGTTTGTACACATGTTTTTATTCCAGCAATAATTTTGTGAAATTTAAATCTCAGAGATCGACTTGGACAGCGGAGATGATGGAAGATTGAAAGCAAAGAAGGAGATTGATTCTGCAACTTCACCGAATGCAAATGATTTTTCCTGGAACTCATCGATTCCAAACCTTTCAACGGCTTTACCGGATTCTTCTCTTATCTGCATCTGAGAGTTGCCAAGATTTCGTATTGTGCAAGTGGATGCGCACAGGGAACGGCAGAAGAATCCAGTTAAGTTAAAACATTATTCACCACAACTGCACTTTTTTTTTTCCACACAAACCTGTCAGTGTGATTAAAGTGTGATGTGGTTAGACGCTATGTGGTCAAGACAAGAGTGTCTGAAGTGCATGTAAGACTGTTTTGCACACAAAAAAGAAAAGGCTTCAAGGAGAGAGAGACAGAGAAAGAGCGAGAGGCCTCTTCCTCTCTCAGGAAAAGCACACACCTGACCACAATTATGTCTTTGAAGCCTCTCTGTGACCTTTACCCCCTCGCCCTGGACCCGGAGCGCAGCTCTTTCAGCGCGCAACTCCATGGAGCGGCGTGCAACGATCACACACTCATCCCTGTTTCTAATCACAGTTACGTACAGATCCATACATTCGTACACGCACACATTCTAGCAACAGGAACTAGAAGCGGCCAAACATGCCTCAACTTATCTCATCACTGACTAGCCCAGTTTGTCCCTGTGGACTCGCCATAGCTGCCTTTCCAACAGCATAATTCAATTCATCGTATTCATGGCCAACACATAACCTTAGAATGCTAAATCACATCCTGAGTCTGTGCTTTATGCTCCAGAGCTGAGCCGAAGGGAGGAGAGGACGGGACGGGACGGGACGAGACAGGGGAGGAAGGGGGCTTGAGCCTGTCCTCAAACCTTAGAGAATGATCTCGTCTCTTGTATTGTCTTGTCTCTCCTATCCTCTCTTCTTGTGTGTGTGAGTGGAGTTGTGTATGCAGTGGTGTGTGTGAGTGTGTGTTGCTCTTTGCAGCAGATGTTGCTGTTTTGTTAAAATAATTTGGTGGGAATTTTCATGAGCGGCACAAGGCCACAGCTGGGATACAGGTGGAGACCTGATAAGAGAGAGAGGTTAATCAGAACACTGCCCCCTAGAGACAGATATAAGAAATGCTGAAGAAAATGACAGCAGAGAGATCAGTAAGAGAGGCACAGTAAGAAAATAAAGCGTCAACCGCCACAGTAAAAATTCGTTTTTAAAATAATATAAAAAAAAAACAAAAACCTGTACTTTATTCGATTTA
Source organism: Opsariichthys bidens (assembly GCA_037194245.1). Lineage (NCBI taxonomy): Eukaryota > Metazoa > Chordata > Actinopteri > Cypriniformes > Xenocyprididae > Opsariichthys > Opsariichthys bidens. The sequence goes on along the minus strand of CM074278.1, from coordinate 5,844,135 downwards.
TCATTTTCATTACTGACTGTGCTTTCTATGGTAATCATTCAAAAGTGAACAGGGAATGAATACATGCCATAACAGTCCTTTAAATGGCAATATATATTTATGTATCCCATACTACTGAATTCAGTGAGATTTTTTTATATTATTATTATTTTAAATGTTCTACAAGGATCCATTAAATTGATCAAAAGCGACAGTAAAGACTTAAAAAAAATTACGTTTCATATTACTTATTTTTTTTTTTTTTTTTAACTGTCTATTTATGAAAAAAAAATTCAGGGTTTCCACAAATGGTGGGAGCATATCTATTTTGAACATTCATAATAATAAGAAACGTTTCTTGAGCAGCAAATCAGCATATTAGAATGATTTCTGAAGGATCATGTGACACAGATTGGAATAATGATGAGGGAAAATTCAGGTTCGCATCAAGAACAAATGACTTTTTAAAATACATTCAAATATAAAAGTCATTTTAAATCACAATTTACTGTATCTATGATCAGCCTTCAAAATCTTTCAATAGCATTACAAAAATCGTATCGATTCATTTTTATTTGGCTATTTGTGTATATGTTCCCCGCACTTTATGTATCTAATCTTACATGTGTAAAGATGTATTTCTGCATTAATTTGCATTACACAAAGATGACAAATGCAATTACTTTTGTTAAATGACCATAATTGTTTTACCATTTATCATGATCATTTCAGGTAATAAATAGTTTTTACACATTTAGAAATCAAACACAGCAGTAGTCGAGCTGAATACACAAATTAAGAGTGTTAATGTGTTATCTTTGAAAGTCCTAAATGACATATATCACAAAAATGTTTCTCGCTTCCAGATGGTACATACAGCATCTACAGCCCATGTCAACCAGCCAAACTCTTGCTGTCCCCCTCAGGCGGTGACCTCTGACCTCAGCCCCGTACCTGTGCGAGACCTGAATTCACTCGTAAGAGCTCCAGACTGTGCTCACTGCTGTCAAATGCAGCACAGATCTAAAGCTCTCTCACACATGTTTGAGTTTGGATCGTACCATGGGCTTTTATTCCTCCCCTCCGCTGTTGGAGAAAGAGTGAAGGGAGGGGAAAAAGAAAGTAAAAGAAAGACACACTGAGCGGCAATTACCTCAGCTCTTGGCTGGAGTTCTAATTAAAACCAAACTTGTTTCCCTCCGTGAACAAACATGACAGGCGCTGAGGCTGAGAAGCTTTTTTCAGTCCTGCCAAGATGTAAAGTGAGTGCAGGTGCCTCAGGAATGTCAGCGACTAGTGACCTTTCTCTTTCCCTCGCTGTGTTTCTATCACTTGTTCTCTCACTTTGCACATACATTTCAAGCCGGTGTATGTCCAAACATGTCTATGTGTTCGTTTATAAGCTTTGTGCGAGTGTGTGTATCCTGTGCTTCAGGGTAAAAACAAAGTAACATCACATGAGGTATCTCATTTAAAGCTGTACATCCCGACAGTTATAATTCCCTATTTTCCACAGTGAGCTGCCTATCTAGACAGTATTTTAAGACATTGTGGTAACATAAAGCCTCTTCCAAAAGGCAGACAGTTACATTATTATGAATATACAATATTTCATTTAATACAAGAATAGTAACAAACAAACATCTAATTAAAATTAGATGTTTTAACCCGTATAGAGTCCCTGGTTCCCTCTACAAAACCCTTTAGGTTTTTTGGATTACTGCGGAAAATAAGCTCTGTGACCAACAAATATTTATGATTCTTACACGTGTTGTTCATCATGGTAACTCTTATAAATGAACACAACTTTGAAGCCTAAATACAATGGTTATAGATAAAAAAGCTAAACGTTATCTAAATTCTGAAGTCGTGATTATATGCTTCTCACATTTAAGCGTCGAAATGGGAGGGCGTTCACGTGCAAGTTTTAACTAGGAAACTCGTATTTACGATAATTCTGTGAGCATGTGAAGGCAGCATAACTTTCTCGGTCTTTATTTAAAATATTTTATTTGTAATTTTGATTTTAAACAGTTTTCAAGAATACAAATTTAAATACAAAAAGCTGTAAAAATCACAAGGGTTCAATTCCAGTATTTTATGTCATAGACCTCATTTCAGGCATTTAACCAAAAACCCATCAACTTCAGTATTACGGAACTAGAAATGCTAAAACGCTACCCTGTTTATGGATTTTGGCCTACAACGATAAATCATCCCTGCAGCTCTCCATTTGTGAAGCTTTGTATTTGAAATGCAGCTTGGCTCAGGGTTGGCAGGTTTTCACAACAAAACCAACCCAATTGACCCTTCACAAAGACCCGTCCCCTTTAGGTACTGTTGCTGTGTCCGACAAGCCATGCGCTCTCACGCCACACATCATGTTCTCATGCAGTAAAAAATGCATTCCGGAGCAAAGATGACACTGACAACGCGTCAACAGATATATTTCATATTTAAAATATTGTAATTTTTTTAAAGAAGTTTAAACAATGAATATCATATAGTGTCTCTTTAATATGTCGTGACAGATCGCTGGTGCTCCTCATTTCAAGCGGCTCGTGAACCGATCATCTCTTCATACAAGTTTTACCAGAAAGACTCGGGAGGCCAGATAACGTAATAATGATATTTATTAACAAACAGCAAGCAAATATGGTAAGATAAAGTTCTTTGGCGTAGGCCCCATCCATAGCTCACATCCTGAGGGATGCGGACTCTGCATTTCTTGCCTAAAGATGAAGACGGGGGCGTAGCCGACCTCCGGGAGGTATGGACAGGGACCATCCTGGTGTTGGTGGGGAGGATGGAGGTGAAGGTTGACGTCAGCATCTGTGAACTCAGACATGTATAAGTACCGATCTTATATACTCCAAGAGTTAAATAATGGTTGGTTAGATCTAAACTCATAGTGACGTAACAATCCAGTCTTCTTGGCAGAACTTGCGCTAGAGCTTTCATTTCATTTATAGCATCAAATAAACTTGAATGGACATCAGAAGGAATGTTGTTTCAACCAATTTTTCAAGTTCAGGTTCACCAACGTTAATCTACTAACTCCCCTGACGGCTTTGTTGGACAAAACGGCGGATTCGGGGTTATGATTAGTCAGATCGCCTGTCAATCAAACTGTCAGCCAGGGGTCGATTGCTACTCAAAACTGGCCCAATCGCATTCCGGGGGGGGCAAAATCCACGTTTTTGGTTCCCTTGGTAAAATTATATCATGTTATTTGTGGTCGCTTCAACTCACGGACATGAAACAACACCATTCCAGAGGGGAAGCAAATTTTCATATTTTCGCTAAATATTCTAAATACAATTTTTTTTTTTTTTATTCTGTGGATTAGCATGCATGGGTTAATTGTTCTCCACATAACTAGTAATATGTGATCAAATAAATGGGGTCAATTTATATTTCCAACTTCAGCAGAGAAGCTACCTAAATAGACAAAAACAAGGGAGCTCACTAGATTTTGGAACAGGGCTCTATGTATCTCACACATGTTCATAAAACACACATTGCTTCCAGATTCAGGGTATAAAAGTGAGAATAAACCTCATAGTAGTGTGGTTAGTCTGGTGCGTGTGTCAGGGGGGGGCACTGAGCTGGAACAGATGCTGGTCCAGTCCTTCGTGAATCCTTCTTGGTCCTCTTTCTGTGACACACGGGAGATCTTATGTTCTTTTGCATACAATGTAAGTAAAAGGTGACCATAGCTATCGAGCAAACCTTTGAGTGTTTTATATGTTCAATAGAATATATTTTGCAAGTTGTGTTTTTGTGCTTTTTTGACAGCCTCTGCTCACCATTCACTTGCATTCTAGGGAAAAGAACAACATGAACACTACATCCACAACACGAGTAAATAAATTAAGACACTTCTTTCCTTTTGGGTGAACAATACAGTATGTATTAACACACATCGACCTGTAGCTTGTGGTTTCGTACTTTATACAGATTACCTTACTGTGAAACACAAAACGCTCAATAAATGCTACTGCCCAACCACAGACATATGACCATATAAGATTACTGGAGGAAAGAGCAGAACAAAAAGTAAAAGAAACAGTGAGAGAAGGAGGTAAAGACATATGTAGAGCAACAGAGACAGAGTGAGTCTGTTTTTTAAATGAGTCTGGTTTCGTGGTTTTAAAATGCAATTAACCTTCGAAAAATGAACAATTTTATTAAAAATGACAGTGAACTGAAGTTCACTTCCAACAGAAAAAAAAAAAACAGAAAACAAAACAGATTAAGGAAAATAAGGGGAACACAGAGCTGAAGAATTCATTTCCACTGGACATAAGCCCTGGAGCCAAGATGAGACAGCAGGAAAAAATGAAATAGCTAAATGATGCTCAAGAGCATTTTCAGGCCTTGCTGGAATAACAAAAAGGAAAAGACCCTGAATAAAAAAATGAAACTTAATAGAAAAACAATTGCGAATAAGTGAAAACAACTGGTCAGAAACAAGACTTACGCATGCAACTCTTAAAAAAAAAAAAAAAAAAAAAAAAACACTGATGGTATCAATATTCACTCGCCCGCCACTTTATTAGGTACACCTGTTCAACTACTCATTAACTAACATCTGATCAGCCAATCTCATGGCAGTAACTCATCTGCACAAGACCTGGGACACACTAGACAATTATCAAATCTTAACCACAGATATAATGACAGTTTCAGCCAATTTTTTGCATTATAATCCTCTGAACGCACACACTAGATCAGTGTTTCCCAATCCTGGTCCTGGAGAACCCCCAACACTGCATATTTTTGATGTTTGATATCAGACACATTCATTTGAGATCTTGGAGTCTCTACTATTGAGCTAATGAGTTGAATCAGGTGTGTTTGATTTGGGAGACATCAAAAATCTTCAGTGTTGGGGGTTCTCCAGGACCAGGATTGAGAAACACTGCACTAGATGATTCGACCGGACTACGAGACCACACACACCTGTTGATTGCAGGAACGATTTCATTATTAGACGAGAACTCACGGAGACCAAACATGACTTGAGAAGAAAATCAAATGGAGGACAATTACCTTTGTCAGCAGGCTCTCATTACAGTGAAAAACAAAATAGAAAAAAAAGAATATGGGCGATCTTCTTTCTCAATACTCCATACATCCATCACACGTTTGTGGCCGCCAAGTTTCAGCTAAAGAAGCACGCGAAATCCGGTTGATGACCCTTGCTCACTCTCATTGGCTACCTTGGGTTTCATGTAAATATCAGACATGTTAGATATTCACAATTTGAGATCGGGTACACTCCGTCTATCCTGCATGGATCTATCCTGTCTTGTATCAGCAGTTCAGGCTGCTGCTGGTGGTGTAATGGTGTGTGAGATATTTTCTTGGCACACTTTGGGCCCCTTAGTACCTATAGAGCTTCGGACGTCACATGACCCATTCTGTTTACACCACCATGCTGGCAGGCAGGGATAGCCGGGAGCAAATGTGAAATGAGTTTCAAGGCAACAGAGTTCACTGCGCACTTTAATAAAAAACATAGATCTGTACATAGCAAAAGCTATTAGATTAAACATAACAGATCCCTATAATGCTTCTAACGTGCATCGATAAAGGAACGGATAGCTTTCTTATCCTGATATCAACAGCTACCTCATCAACTTTTCCTCGTCCTACTCCGGAGACTCTTTAAAAGCCTACAAAAGCCTGGAGGGGGACAAATGGATGCAATCTACTGATGAATATTACACTTTGTAGTCTTCCGGCTAAAACATGCTTCGTCGTCACTGGAAGGGTAAGTAAACTGTGTTGTCAGGTAACGTAATCGACACTAACTGTCCTTGTTTGTAGGCAACGTAGCCAGCATAGCTATATCACTGTCAGCAGACATCATATAAGTCAGGAAATCTTAACCTGTTAAATCCCAAATATTTCCCAAACAAATGAAAATCTCCAAATGAGGTGTCATTAGTTGGCCCTTGAAAAAATAAATTTTTATGGAAAGTGTAAAAAATTGTGTTTTATAATGTGTATACTGAAAAATCCCATAAAGCATATATCAGCCCAGTTATTTTACACATTTTAAAAACTCTTTCATGTCGTTTTAGGGTTACTATTAAACAAAAAAAATCCTTCTGCAACACTTATAGGAATACTGAGATAAAATACAACCATCTGTTATTTTGTAGTGTTGGTTAGGAGGTTTTATTTCAGTTAACCATTTCAGTTGTCAATCGGGATTCCTTTGGAATACAATAAAATGATTTCTCCTTCACTCTCCTGATAGCCTGACAAAGTGGCGGAGTTTAGAATGTGTGACGTCAACCTCGGGAGCTCTATTTAGCATCGTTTAAATACCACAGCCTACCTGCGTATTGTCCATCCCCTTCTGACCACAGTGTACCCATCTTCCGATGGCTACTATAACGCACCATGTCACAAAGCTCAAATCATCTCAAACTAGTTTCTTGAACATGACAATGAGTTCACAATGTTTAAATGACCTTCAGATCTCAATCCAATAGAGCAGCTTATTAAACGAATAGCACGTGCAACGACGCTCCACCTTTTCCAAATCAAAAACCAGCTGAAAGTATCAGTACAACAGCGGAGAGAAGCAATAAGAACTTGAAAGGCACTGAAAAGAAACTTGGCTCAGCTAACACATACATTAAATGCAGAACTTTGAGAGATGAATGGATGAGGAGAGAGAGAGAGCATGTAGTTCTGAAAGTAGAGTTGCATCATATGAACTGTCAATTCAACCTCGGAACATTTATTAAAGTAATGGACTATGGACTTGAGTGGAGTTTCAGTGGACATCTAGTGATGAATGATGTGTGAGAGAGCGATGGTATATTATCCGAGTAATAGATGTTAGTTTGTGTATGTTTGTCTTCGTGGTTTGTCATGTGGTATGTCTACCATCTCTAATGGCCTCTCTGCAATGGTGTCTGCGTTCATGTGGTATAACCCATGCCATTCCTTGAATGTTTTGGAGGTAAGCCAGGCTTCTCTTCTCACTACAGTTATCACCTTCATCATATCCACCATATTCTGCATGGCTACTCGGGTAAGATAGATGGGTCATTCCTGTTATGCAGCATAGTGCTGTGACATTAAAAGTGAATATGCTTTTTGCAGTATTCTAATAGTATTTGATAAATGTCAGATATGTTTTCTGCCCTTGTGAAAATTGTATTGAATGTGCACTTGAAGTGTTATTAAAAAGTACATTTAAAAAAAACTGCACTTGCAGATAATGTTAATGAACTATTTCATTACTCTCTTTCTAAAAAAAAGTGTACTTATTGTTAAATTAAATTAAAGTACATTTTAAAACATTGTATTTGATATATCATGCTTTAAAGTGCGCTATTTTGAAATGTTGACTAACATACTAAAGCGATGGATTTAATTGTGAAATTATATTTAAGTCCTACTTACGTGGTTCAAAATGAAGAACTCTTAACACATTATCATTTAAGTTCAGGTAACATGTCCGAAATCATTGAATTCATTTCACTATTCTTTCAAAGTATTTCATTTAAAGTGTAAGTGTTCATATAGACAGGAATGTGCCTCAACAAATCATGTCCAATCATCTTAATGTACCACAGGTGGACTCCAGTCAAGGTGTAGAAACATCTCAAGGATGATCTGTGGAAACAGGACGCACCTGAGCCCAACTTTGAATGTCATGGCAAAGGCTCTGAATAGTTATGTACATGTGATTTTTTTTTTTTTTCAGTTTTTATTTTTAATAAATTTGCAAGGATTTCAAACTTCTTTCACATTGTCATTATAGGGTATTGTTTGTAGCACTTTGAGGAAAATAATGAACTTAATCCCTTTTGGAATAAGGCTGTAACATAACAATTGTGGAAAATGTGACACTTCCCAGATGCACTGTATCACAAAACAGAATTTCTCAAGCTAATACTTACTAATACTTTGAGTTGTTGTTTTCCTGCTGAAAATTGTCAATACCTGGTGGATAATGTCATTAATGCTACCTTCACATAATTTCGTAAAGTCTTGATTACAAGCTCATGTCCTTGAAACCTTGGAAACTTGTATTTATGATAATTCAGATAGCACATAAATGCAGCATAAGGACTGGGCTGACTAATTATCCATATTTTTTCTCAAATTTTGTCCAATGTATTATGAAAATGTTGTGCGTAACAGGAACGACTCAGCTGGTGAGAGCAGTACATGACTCACATCCTTCTGTCTGTGTTTGACTGCAGAAAGATGGACGATCTCAAAGAGATGAACCTCTCCTGCACTAAAGGAACACTGGGAATATGGTTTCGGTTGGCGGCACTGCTGTCTGTCAGGTGAGTTATGCTCTGTTTGGTCAAATCTGTGGATCTCTTACGGTAAGAGCAGGTTGATTCTCGCTCCTGACAGCTGGAAGCTGGCTCATGTGCCATGAGGGAAATTTTCCACAGCTCTGCCCCATCCAGAAAACACTGAACCACCTTTGTCAGAGCCAGCCACCTTCCCTCCCGTCTTCTTTGCTCTCTCTCTCATCACGGAGGCCCGAACCAGCATGCTGGCAGGCCTAATCTACAGCACATTTCCCCTCGCTGGGTAGCGAATCCCAGCTCTGCCTGCAGGCTCCATTTTATATCCATGAAATGCAAAACAATGCAGTAAATAAGCTGTAATAAGATTACACTCATACGACGCCCAGAGAAAGGAAGGAAGAATAAAGACCTAAGATCTGAGCTTTTTAAGATTATTGTTTAAGATCTGTTCTACTGTCTCTGTAATCCCCTCAGAAAAGATTTTTCCCATGATTCACAGATAGAAGCAGTAATGACAGGTGTTGGGAGAGTCACTAAGATGTTTAAGCTGTTCAACAGACACGACTTCCTCTCTATAATTACTTAAAAATACAATAGAGATTGTAAATGTACAATACAGGCATTTTTTGTGAATAAATCAGTGTTTTGAATTAATCTTTTAAGTGAACTTACTGTTCTCGTTCCTATCGGTGTACTGATAGACCTTATTAGTTCACCGAAGTTTCTCGCTTTTAAAGTGTGTGACCCTTTGCGAAAAAGAAGTATGTCTAATTTTATTGAATTGTATGTTGAATTAATTTTATTGAATGTGCACTTTTAGTTCAAATATTAAAAGTATAGGCTACTGTACTGGCTACTACTATAATATTTATGAATAAAAGGCCACTTAAGTGTACTTAAAGAGAGTTCACTTCCATGACTATGTTTCTTAACACACTGATGTACTCTTATAAAAAGTGCACTTTGTAGTAATGTCAATTTAAATGCTTCATTATTAAGTACTTCAGGTTTTAAAAAGTTTTAATCACACATTAACTACACATGTGTTGACCAACAAACTAAAGCACATGTAGAGTACTTGAAGTTAATATATTTTAAATGTACTTTATTACAAACATGTCATTAGGTGCATCATACAAATTTCAATAAAATTACACTAAAGTATGTTTTTGTCTCGCCTCTGTTCTCATAGACTCCTTGGTTTCTGCATTTGTTCTATAAGTTTCAGTTTCAGTTTTCGAACAAACAATTTTAGTAAAAAATTCAAAAGTTTGTGGCTCTTGATTGATTCCAATATGGTTGGTGTTAGTATGTTGCTAAGCCAACAAAAATTGGTCAAAATAATCCATTGTTAATTACATCGAACAATTTTTACTGATATTCTACTGTACAGAGTTTAGTTTATGTATATATCTATCAACGTTTCTCTCAACCCTGTCCACCATCTTGGATAGATTTGCTTTCCACTGAACCGTGAATGGAACGTCTATGATGCTTAAAAATGCTCTTTAGATGGGCAGCTCATTAAATATTGGAGCAGAGCTAATGCATCATGACATTTATGCATTTGACATTCACTTTACAGTGCATTCAGGGTTTAGATTACACTTTTATCAGTCCATGCATTATCGGGGAGTCGAACCATGACACTGCTGTTTGTGATGTGAGATAGCTGTGCAAACTTCAAACCGCAGCCTTTAGCTCAGCTCTCATGCCAGTTTGAGTCCAGCTCTGCCTGCTCCAGTTAAAGTGGTGCCGTGACCCGGATAGCATTCCCTGCAATTTCTGCTTAGCCCAATCCGAGCAGGGCTTGAACGGGCAATAGATGCACTGAAGGAAGGCAGTCCCATACATTTATAAAGACAGATGGGTATGCCAAACTGGGCAAGTCTGATGTTTGTTTCAAGTTTAGTCTGACTTGAGGAAAGAAAGTCTGTTTATTCTGCAACTAAGGACAGAGGGCTTTGCCCCCAGCATTAGGCCTCCTGGTGGTTGGGTAATTACAGCACACTAGAAATGGCATCGCCATGGTAATGCTGGCAAATTCGAACAGAGAGGCCAGAGCCACAGGCTCCACTAATCCTGTTTGAGACCATCAGGAGCCATGGCCGCCCCAGCCGGAAGACTTACAATCACCCAGTGCAGAAAGAGAAGGAATGGGAAAAAGAGGGAGAATAAGAAACGGGAGGGGATTTATGCATGGTTCTATTCTCTCTCGCACAGCTTTTGTTCAAAATAACTTCAGACCTTTCATTGTTCAGCCTGAAATACGTGGAATTTTCCAAGAAAATACAAAATACGACATTCACAATTGCTGTTTCCAGCATTTTCAATAATTGCAATTCCCATGAAATGTTTAGCTAATCTGCATTAAAAAACAAATATTTGCACTGCTGAAGGAAAGGTGATTAAAATATTTCTGGTCCTGTGAGTATTTGGGTTGGGCTGTGATGCATTTGAGTTTCTAAGTGACTGTGAAGAATAAATGTGTTTGAGTGAGTGAGGTCCAGTAAAATCCTGCAGTACTACAGCCAACACTACATTATTGAAACTCAAGTGCTCTCTTAGCTCCTTATAAACGGTTCTGGTCTTCTCCCTGAGGTCCTTAATAAAGACAAATTCCTATTATACTACATGCTGTATAAACAAGGCTCTTGTAATGTTCCTATTGCCCTTCACAGTGCGTGTTCTTGCCTCATTTGACCTCAGTAAACCTGAACATTTCTCAGCCATTTTCTATCACACTTCAGTGGTTTGTTTTGGGGCCAAAAGGGCCCGACAACTTCCTCGGCCCCTCATGTGTCCTGTCCATTCTTTTTAACAAGGTTGGACTTATTGAACACAGTTCTGAATGCAACACACACGCACACACTCTAATCCCTCATATTGGGTGTATAAGCTCTGAGAATAGAGCTCAGTGGTAGTCCCTCTCTCTCAGGTTCGTCCCCTTCATCTGGGCTGCTGTCAGGGGTTCCGCCCAGGCCCGGTTCATTCCCAAGTCCCCGATCCAGCTTGCCAATCCAATCAACCCTCATTAAGACACACAGCGGGGAGGTCAGGAACTGAGCTTACTGCTCATTCACACATATCTACTCATCCACAGGGGTTACATGCTACATCTACACACACACACACACACACACACACACTCTCTCTCAGTCTTCAACTGCATTCACATATGAACATACTCGCTAAAAACAGCCACTAATCTATATATAGTTAATATTTAATACTAATACAGTTTTTGTTTTTTAATAAATTTGGAATATGTTTTATCTCATGATTTTAAATGAAGGAAATTTTAAATGTATATGTCCACTAGAAGTTTATTTTGTCAAGTTTAGGAATACTCTATAATATGACCTCAAAGCTTTTTATATTTATTTTGAAATAAATTTGGTTTTCCTCGTGAATTTTTGACTTGATGTGTTATTCTCTAAATAAACAAATATTCAATACTGTCCAAAACTCTTAGTCTTAAACACCAGTAGATGGTGTTTTAGCAATGGTATAATGACTATACATAATTATTTCTCAGTCTCTTTATTAAAATATAACCAGAAAATACAGGAAATTTGTATGCAGTATTAAAAAAACTGAAAAAAATCAGAAAAAAAAGCTTCCGTATAGGCTAAAGAGGCAAGTATTTAGTGACCTCCCCTTACACTTAAGCAATAGCAGGAACCGACTCTCTTAAATGTAAAAGGACTGGAAGGCCAAGAAAACTGCTATCAGACTCCGATATTGAATGACAAGATAACGGCATAAAATTCATATACACTACATGGTTGAGTACATAATGCTTAGTTGTAACGCAATACGTTCTCTTTCATTCATTCAAAAGTTCCCCATTCCCTCTTGTTAGTTCAGTCTTGGCCAAAATTAAAATAATGGAATGAATTAGTAAAAGATGGCCACAGTTCAACTAAAATCAGAAATCAAGTTATTAAAACATGGGAACATATTCTTAATTTGCAGCCGCAATATCTATTTTTCATCTGCAAAGTATATTTAACAGGTCTGGCTGAAAAAGAAATATATTAATGCACTTGGGACTGTGGGAAAATATGAAGATTGTGTTAGGTTTCCTTAACCCTGCTCTGAAGGAGGGCTTCACAATCTGGATTAAAAGTGCTAACCCAGGGTTAAAAGCAGTGTTGGGGAAAGTGACTTTTAAAAGTAACACATTACAATATTGCATTCCTCCCTAAATAAGTAACTAGTTGCATTACTAAGTTACTTTTTATGGAAAAGTTACTTTTGCATTACTTTTTCTCATCTGGGCTGGGCTGTTTGTTTGTTTTTATAACAATAAAAAGTTCTGTTTTTGGCAAATGTAAAAGGCCTTTTTCACCAAAAGTGAAATTAATTAGCTTCAGGCTGAAGGAAATTCAAATTCTCACCTGTACATTAGAGGGCGCAGTTCAACAAACAAGCATTTCAGCTGTGCTGCCATTCTGGAAAACAGAAGAATAGGATGCAGCGGAAGACGTAAATGAGAAAATGTATGCTCACATTTAGTCTAGAACTAGTCTAGAATAACCAGAAACCAGAAACAATGCCTCCGCACTACCGATTTCTCCCAATATGAGGACAAAAGAGCTGTCAGCCGATAAATGGGAAAACAAAGTAACTTGAAAAAAGTAATCTGATTACGTATCTCAAATTACTTGTAAAGCGTTACCCCCAACACTGGTTAAAAGTGGCCACAAGGGGTGCAAAGCAATAAACAGTTCCAGTGAAATCCAGTCTCCTCACACACCTATACATCCACACACACACACACACACACAGTAAGTTTCTGACACACCATTTAATGGGAGAAACGACACAAGCTTTTTGACACAAACCCGACGCGCCTTTGGAGGGATAACGCAATTCACACCAACCAAACATTCTGAGATCCTTCGTTTTCCATGATGGAATGTCCCCTTTGGGTGGACCAACAGAGTGCTGCAGTGTGGGTCTGAACTATTACAGCACACACATCAACCGACTCTGAGCACACGCAGGAAAATAAACACACAGGGGGGAGCACATGGACATAGAGAGAAATGTGTGTGTGTGTGTGTAAGGCAGAGAGAGAGACAAGAGACTGTAGAAGATGAACAAAGAAATGATAGCTTATGTGGTCAGCATGTGGCATCAGACAGCAACAGGAACAGGAAGGCAGAGGAAGGTGAAGCATTACTGCTTGATCGAGGAGTCTAGTGCCTGCACCATCAGTCTGCCAGTGTAAATATCCTTCGCCCATTCCACAGAACTGTTTCAACCCAAATAGCGTCCAGACACATCACACCAACAGACAATTTACTCATACACATTCCTGAATAAAGTATGGAATGTTTTTTCTATTTATAATCCATCTTTCTCTTCAGTGTCTTTACTGTAAAAAATGACCGTTATTTTAACAGTAAAAGACTGTAAAAATGCTACGGTGAAAAACAGTTAATTGGTTTACAGAAAGACCTAAGATCTAACAGTACATTCAATGTAATTTGGAAGTGAAAAAAAGTCATTATATGATTTACAGTGAAAAACCGTAAACCGTGTGTCACATTTGGTGATGTATTTTCGGTGAAATAACTCTTTCTTCTTAGTTTTTTCTAATCAGTTATGTACATTAGGGTTTTATGTTACATCTAATGTTGTTTATTGCATTTTTAAAAAATTCTGTGTTACCATGTTGTGTTTAGTATTTGTACTATATATTAGCTTATGGTAAAGCTGCTTGCGATGAACTTTGTTGCATCATGTGACTCTCATCACCACTGTATTTGGTGGTTATAAGTGTATTACAAAGGTACAAAACAGATATTAGTACCTCAATAGGTTGGTAAATTAACATTATATCATATACATTTTTTACCGTAAATTTAATTGAATTTTTTTTATAGTGTGTAAAATAAACGAACTGTAATTATTACAATGAGAAACTTTTATATGGTTTTGAACTGTAAAATAGACAGCTGTCCCATAAAATGTTGCTACCGTATTTTTACCGTAGAGTTCTGGTGAGCACAGCTGCCAGTTTTTAACTGTGCATTTCACAGGGATACAGGGATTCTTTTGTCCACTTTTCACCTGATTTCTTCGAGGGGAGGGTCTATGGGTGGATAAATGTATGGGTTTTTTTTTAGATCTTTCAATCTAATGGACAAAATAAGCTTGCACAATTTACATATTAATGCAACTGGAAATGACGGAAAAACACAGAGAGCATCAGCTTTCGTTTCTACTTTGACAACCACAAGATCATGGCGAAATCAGGAATGGTGTGAGAACATTGTGCTCATCATCAAACAAAACTTGGGTCTTCAGCCAACAAAGTTTAAATCCCGTCTGGCTAGCTCGCCTCCCATAATATCTACGTGTTTGGACAGTATAGGTGGAGAGAATGCCGTCTTTTGCATCCGACCACATGAGCGTTTACTCTACGAAAGCAATTCCGTCGAATGCGAATGTTCGACTACCTCTGAAAGTGGTGAAAAAACTCAAAGCTTGTCAAAGCACAGCAGACTCATAAAGCTCAGTATATAATTATTAAGGTCTTATTGGGTTATCAATATTTTTTATATGTCCACTAGAAGTTAATTTTTAGGAGAACACTAGCATATGGATGATTTCAAAGACATCAGATAGTTCTCTAAAAAAATAAGATTTCATGTCGTTCCGAACCTGCATCACTTTATTTCTTAGCTGGGACACAAAAGATATTTTGACATTCAATATATTTTTGTATTTCACAGAAGAAACAAAATCATACAGGTTTGGAACGATATGAATGTGAGTGAATGAATGAGGCCAGAATTTTTATTTTGGGTGAACTATTCCTTTAAAGCTACAAAACTCCAGGTTTGATTTCATGGGATCTTTAAAAATATATAATTTTTCATTTTTTCTTTCTTACGGTTCTCCACGTTTCCCATAGAAGTTCATGATGAATGTGTGGGATTGCACCTGGCGGCTTGCACTCCCTTTGTTTGGGAGGAGATAAAACTAACACAAAGTCAGACAAAGCTCTCTACACGTCTTCTGCCTACACAGCAAAAATCAGGCCAATGTTGACTTAGTTTGAGGTGAGAGTGGCTATCCATGCAAGAATAGCTGATTTATTTTACATGTCTTCATTTGACCTGCCAAAAAAAAAAAAAAAGATTCCTTTACTGTGTGATGAGACATCTTTCTGTAAATTCAGCGGCCTCAAAATGTGTTTGGGCACTTAGATCATACTGGATAAAAATAAATAAATATTAAACCAAGTGACATTTATCTTCTCATTGCTCTGACCTCGTGCTGCGAAGAGGGAGAGCGTTTTTCAGGGTGAAAGGGTTACAGCTCTCCGGCGCATTCCAGCTGAAATCGCAGAATCAATGGCCATGAAATTCATTTCTCACATGGCTGGATGTGCGTCTACTAATCATAACCTGGACTGACAATTCAATGACGCCTCCAGTGCTTCTCTTTCACAGCCTTTATTCTTCCTTCCACCTGTCCTGCCCGCCTCCACCACCACCCACGAGAACTCATTACACAAGCCCCCAATACTTCATTAGCCTCTATGAAGAAAAAAAAAACAATTAACAATGCCAACTATGATTACTGTAATGGCTGTAACGGGGCTGGTGACCCGGTTCTCCTCTGTTTCCTTCGCACAAACACACACTGCTCCTGGGAGGGGCCCAGCCGGATACGGTTTCAAGAGCTCCAAGAGCTGAGTAATGACCAGTCTGTGTGGGTGATTAGGTAAGGAAATGGAGAGAGAGAAAGAAAGAAATATAGTTAGAAGGCAGCCTACACCCAGAGGGAAAATTTTATTGCTCCGAGGTTTCTCTTTCATAGCTCAGTAGACTTAATGGAGTTCTCCATTATGTTTTGTTGAAGTACTTTGTCTCAGGTGGTTATCATAAAATCCCTAATGAGATATAAATAAATACACAAACAAGTCAGTCGCTGAGCAGTTGAATTATAAAGTCAGTTCGTCAATGAATTACTGACAAAAACTTTACTTAAAAAGGCTTTTTTGGGGGGATTTGGTCAACGATAATGAAGACAAGCCGAAGAAATTGACAATTACAGTATTTAAACGTATCGTTGACAATTGTACTGACACCTCAAAATATTAACATTGCACTAACAATGCACTTAATGCAAAACACCATCATGGTAACAGATGAATTTTTAAAAATGCAATAAACATTCATTTAACAACATTAGATGTAACATACAACTCTAATGTAGGTAACTGATTAGAAAAAGAGTTATTTCACTAAAACATCTAGAAAAACACTGGTCACAGAGCACCCCAATTTTGTATCACTGCGCCACAATGTGCGTATCAACCATACTGAATAGTAAGCAGGGTTGTGGACTCGATTTGCATGACTTGAAATTGACTTGGACTCAAACCCCAAATTTGATGACTTGGCGACTTGACTTGACATAATTAAGGAAGACTCAACTTGGACTTGAGGCCTCTAACTGGGAAAGTCTTTATGGCCTTCTAAAACCAAAGATCAGAGTATCGGTCACTGTAGGCTGGTCCCTGCAGCGTATGATCACACCAGTATAATCAGAACCCTTACCTCATACCCTGACAAACAGCTTTCACGATCAATTATAAAGACCTTTCTCCACACCCATTACTACAACCTGCAAATAGTCAAACTTTGCCTGGCACTGAGCCAGAAGGGTCTGACATTCAAGAAAAAAATTAAATCGTGTGCACGATTTACTATTTAGTTCCCATGACTTTCAGGAGAAAAGGATGAATTTATGTGTTGTAAGTCTGACAGGCTCTGACTGCAAGGGAGACAACAAAATAAAAAAATAAAAAACTTCTAAAATTGGATTTAAACGCAGCCACGATGATTGACTGGCCGGTTTACAGTGGCAGAATGCATGTTGGCTAACTATATAACAAAGGATCCTTTAAAGACACAATTTTATGATGTGATAATATGTCCCAAAGCTTGTCTACTCCTCTGCTACACACTCAAATGTATGTACTTTTTCTTTAAAAAAAAAAAAAGAGTACAGTCGTGGCCAAAAGTTCTGAGAATTACATAAATATTGGAAATTGGAAAAGTTGCTGCTTAAGTTTTTATAATAGCAATTTGCATATACTCCAGAATGTTATGAAGAGTGATCAGATGAATTGCATAGTCCTTCTTTGCCATGAAAATTAACTTAATCCCAAAAAAACCTTTCCAGTGCATTTCGTTGCTGTCATTAAAGGACCTGCTGAGATCATTTCAGTAATCGTCTTGTTAACTCAGGTGAGAATGTTGACGAGCACAAGGCTGGAGATCATTATGTCAGGCTGATTGGGTTAGAATGGCAGACGTGACATGTTAAAAGGAGGGTGATGCTTGAAATCATTGTTCTTCCATTGTTAACCATGGTGACCTGCAAAGAAACGCGTGCAGCCATCATTGCGTTGCATAAAAATGGCTTCACAGGCAAGGATATTGGGGCTACTAAGATTGCACCTAAATCAACAATTTATAGGATCATCAGCAACTTCAAGGAAAGAGGTTCAATTCTTGTAAAAAAAAAGGCTTCAGGGCGTCCAAGAAAGTCCAGCAAGTGCCAGGATCATCTCCTACAGAGGATTGAGTCAATGAGCGGGATCGGAGTGCCACCAGTGCAGAGCTTGCTCAGGAATGGCAGCAGGCAGGTGTGAGCGCATCTGCACGCACAGTGAGGCCAAGACTTTTGGAAGATGGCCTGGTGTCAAGAAGGGCAGCAAAGAAGCCACTTCTCTCCAAAAAAAACATCAGGGACAGATTGATCTTCTGCAGAAAGTATCGTGAATGGACTGCTGAGGACTGGGGCAAAGTCATATTCTCAGATGAAGCCCCTTTCCGATTGTTTGGGGCATCTGGAAAAAGGCTTGTCAGGAGAAGAATAGGTGAGCGCTACCATCAGTCCTGTGTCATGCCAACAGTAAAGCATCCTTAGATCATTCATGTGTGGGGTTGCTTCTCATCCAAGGGAGTGGGCTCACTCACAATTCGGCCCAAAAACACAGCCATGAATAAAGAATGGTACCAAAATACCCTCCAACAGCAACTTCTTCCAACCATCCAACAACAGTTTGGTGAAGAACAATGCATTTTCCAGCATGATGGAGCACCTTGCCATAAGGCAAAAGTGATAACTAAGTGGCTCGGGGACCAGAACGTTGAAATTTTGGGTCCATGGCCTCCCAAACTCCCCAGATCTTAATCCCATCGAGAACTTGTGGTCAATCCTCAAGAGGCGGGTGGACAAACAAAAACCCACTAATTCTGACAAACTCCAAGAAGTGATTATGAAAGAATAGGTTGCTATCAGTCAGGATTTGGCCCAGAAGTTGATTGATTGCAGAGGTCCTGAAAAAGAACGGCCAACACTGCAAATACTAACTCTTTGCATAAATGTCATGTAATTGTCGATAGAAGCCTTTGAAACGTATGAAGTGCTTGTAATTATATTTCAGTACATCACAGAAACAACTGAAACAAAGATCTAAAAGCAGTTTAGCAGAAAACTTTGTGAAAACTAATATTAATACTATTAATACTCAAAACTTTTGGCCACGACTGTATATAATTTTAGGTATGCGTCTCCTTAATCAGACACAACTGATTCAACTCATCAGCCCGTGTGAGAATAGAGAATGTGTACTGTTGAGAATGTGTCGACATCCAAAATGTGTCCTGTTGGGAGTACTCCAGGCCCAAGGTTGCGCCATCTACGACCTAAAACACAAATAGTGAATTTTAACAAAAAAATTATTGAAAAAAATCCATAAAAATGAAATGATAAAATGGATGGAAAAATGTAAATGATAATTCGCTTGTGGGAGAATTCGATAAAAAATAATACTGAAATGTTATTGGACATCGAACACAATTATAAATGTTATTTTGTAAGAATACGTGTTTGAGCAGATGTCAATGGAGAAATGGCCACAATAGTGTAGTAAAAGCATCTTCCAGCAGGGGGAAATGCTGAAGCTAACCAGCCAAACAGACAAAAAGACCATGTGTGCATCCAAAATCGCATAAAGTATTTGAAGAAGTATTTACTGCTGCTGAAAAAGTACGTTCTATATAGCATGAATGTGTATACTGTGAATGTAACTGTACACGCGTGCCTGTTTCATTCGCCATGTTGTCATTATCACATGACCTTCCAGCAACAGTTACATTGCTTTACTGCCATTCATAAATCCTCTCCCATGGCCTCATGGGATAGTAAAGTATCCATCATATGCACATTTCAGAATCTCGCCAGAAGAAGTAGGTCATCCGGGCACTTTTTGTCTACTCTTTTATGAGTGCTGTGAATTTGGACATACTTCTTGTGCGACATACTATTTTTCACCTACTATATAATAGGGAAGCATGCAATTTTGGATGCACCCATGAGATACCAAATGTGTCTTTCGAAAGCAAATAGGGTTCATTTGGCTTTAGTACTGATTTTCAGCAGAGCTCTCCATTTAATCTCCTTGCTGCCTGGAAGAAACTTTAAAGCAATCTTGAGATATTTCTTTCCATATCAGGTGAGAGAGAGAGTCAGGTCATGTTGACCTTCTATATCAGGGCCCCTGTTTCGTCTTAAACTCTGAGTTGGAGGCCCATTAAAACACTCCAGTTCATCATAGAGTCTGGCAAGGAAAGAGTGCTTACGAGAGAGAGAACAACAGAACATAGGAGAGGAAGCTAGTGATGAATGTGCAGAGTTCAGTAAATGGCTGCATTAGACTAATGGCTGATTACGGCAATTTACTGTAAGTCCTGCCAGGGATCGCATTCCAGGCCGCGGTGGTGGTTAATCTTACTCTGGGTTTAGGGGGTGATTGGATGAGGGGTCCCTGAGAAAGGGCCCTGGGCACTGGGCTTTTGGTGTGGGTGAGCGGGGCCTATAGCGTGCCTCCAAACAGGCCAGCGTGAGCCTGCGGAAGAACACGCTCTCTGGCAGAGCTGCACTCAAGACCCCAAACTCGCTGGATTAATGCCGATTGTTTGGGAATGACTGTGAGCTCCGGACCACACAAGAAGAGTGCTGAAAGAGAGAGAAGGAGGCAGGGATGGAAAAAGAGAGAGAGAGAAAACTAAAGGAAAAGACAGTAAAGCAGCGAGACAACTGTATTGAGTTACAGCAGATCTCCTCTTTATTTCATCACTTTTTTCCTCTTCTGCTGGTTTTCATCTACAGTAACTTTCCTGTTCTTTCCCTGTTTCAATGAACGTCACACTCTCCACAAAGGCCTAGTTCAACCGAAAAATAAATATTCTGTCATTATTTACATTATGTGCCCTAAAGTTGTTCCAAAACCTCAAACTGTTGTTATTCCTTTCAGTGGAAACACAAAAGGAGAAATCTGATGCAGCTCTTTTACATACAATGACCACACTAATAGTGACCACAATTGTGAGGCTCCAAAAGCAAGCACCAATAATGACTATTGCACTTCCAAAAAAGTTTTGTGTGATGAACAGGCAGACTTGTATACCATTTGTCACGCCCTCCACTGAAGCTTGCAGGTCAAATGTGCCATTAAACCAGGCTCATTGAAAATACATGACGCAAAACTGCCAAACCATACATATGTAACGGAAGCTGTGCAAGTAAACCTCACTCCCCTGGCCTCAAGATGCACACTAGCAACTGACGACAGGGGCCTTGATTCGAGGCCCGCACAGAGTGGGGCAAGTAGGACCTGAGTGGTTCCATTGGTGCCGTGACCCGGGTGGGAGTGAGGTCACTCCCCTAGCCTCAAGAGAAGAGCACTAGCGACTAAGTCGATTTTGCCTCCTTGTTAGGGTGCCCACCTCCCACGCGGGAAACCCGGATTCAAGGCCGGCACAGAGTGGGTGAGTAGGACCTGGGGGTTACACATATGTAGTACATACATTTCACAGCAGTTTTTAGGTGAACCCTTGAGGCAGGAAAACGGCAAAATCTTTTGTTCCTTTTCACATGATCTTAAAACACTTTTTACCATGTTGCATTGTTATATGTATGGTTTTTCTGGTAAACTTACCTGCACTTGTGAAACGCTCAGGTATGAATCTGGTGTAACATGGTTAATGACGCTCAAATCCTTGTAGAAGGAAGATAAATGGTATGGTAAAGACTTTTTTTTAGGTTTACGATAGGGCAAGTGTGTCACTTTTTTTTTTTTTAAACGTCGAGGAGGAATAAAATGTTAGCGCCACTCACCTGACATTTCATTTCTGAACTGCTGTGATACGTACAAGAACCAGTATAATAAAGTATTGATAATATACTGTAATGTAGCTGGAACAACAAATTTGAAGTTTTACAGAAATTCAGGCAGAGTCACGTACTTCCAATGAGTCTAGGTTGCCCATATAGGTCAGGTCATAGATGTTTGGTCACGAGACACACAAAAACCAAATTACAATAACCATTTTTTGTAGCCCATGGGCCCTATTTTAACGATTTAAGTGCATAACGCAGTTCCACTTGGGGCATGTCTGAATCCTCTTTTACTTGTTTAACAATAAAAAAATGGTCAGCGTGTGGTCCAAAACGGTTGTACCTAGTCTCTTAAAGAGTCATGTGTGTGTGTTTTGGGCGTAACATGCAATAAACCAATCAGAGTCTCATCTCCCATTCCCTTTAAAAGCCAGTTGCGCTTGCACCATGGCGGATTCGCTATTTACATGGCAGAATTTGCAAGCAGAAGTACTGAATGCTTCTCCAGAGAGGAATCCTTTTATTTTTAATATTTAAAAATGTTTGTGTGCTGCTGCGCTTCCCTGTGTGTGTAATAAGCAGTGTACGCATGTTGTGCACCCAGCTAAAGGCGCATATTACTGACGCACACAAAAAATAAATAAATACTGCGTCATTGACTTTAGAGCAGGTTTTTGTTGGTCAATGGCGCAGTCAATTTCAGTTGCCTCAAAATAGCAACATGCCAACAATGCACCTGAATACACCTTTTTTTTCTTTTTTCTTTGCCAAAATTATTTGCCAGTTGTTAATGTAAAGCTGCTTTGCCACAATTTGCATTGTAAAAAGCACTATATAAATAAAGATGACTTGACTTGACTTGACCGCGTTTTCAGACCAGAACGCCCATCGAACAGATTGGTGCGAGTGCGTTTGCTATTTAAACAACGTGGTGCTGGATTCGAAAATGATAACTACGTCGAGCTGAAACTAGCAAAAAACATTCACATTGCGCCCGGCTTCGCATCAGGTGTGTGGTAGAGACCTATATATCTTCTGTGTGTGTGTGTGTGTGTGTGTGGAAAAAACAAGTAAAATTTAATTTTGTATGACTTTATGACTTTAGATGACTTTGAATATAGAGTTGTATGGACTATTTTTATGATATATTGTGTCCTTTTTTGGACCTTGACAGACATGATCTCTCTGAACTGTAGTTTTATGGAACAGATCTGCTTCGAAAATTTCCTACTGTGAAACTTTAAAATCAAATAAAATGAGAGTGAGTAAATGAGAGTTTTCATTACGGGGTAAGACTATCATTTTAATTCTACCTGCCATGGGAGGTCCGAGAGAGATGGAGAAATGAAAGGAGAGAGCGAACGTTTAGGGAGGGAAACTAAAGCGCAAGTAATTAATCACAAAAACACAAGCACGCTTCTTGATTCGCTTCATCCCTTCACACACGTACAGTCTCATTCAAAGGGCAGGAAACTGCTGCATCCCCCGCAAAATATCCTCGGCTGACCAATGAGGTTAATTAGAGACAGCAACACACACAAACATGTTTACACACCAGTGAAAAACTGCTGGGACTGACAGATTTTGTGATGGACTCTGAGTGGGCGGAAGTAGAAGCAGAGAGGGTGGGTGAGTCCGTCTGTACTGTACTGAATGAAACACAACAGACGGGACATGAGAGTATGCCAGCTGCGAGAAAGAGCCAAAAACATTTCTGCTTCAGTTTAAATCAGAAAGTGGGGTCAATTTCCATTTCATGATGATTTTAATGTGCTGCGCTCATTTGGCAGGAGGAGAGTCAGGAAGTAGGGATGGAGGGATCGAGAAAATTAGGCTGATGTGCAAAGAGGTGAAAAGAACGTGGGTGTTTCTCTTCCTTACACAGTAAATCATGATTTCAGATGAGTTTGCTTGGTAAAAACACACAAAGAAAGGAGCAAAAAAGGGGCCTAGGGTAAAGAGCCAGATGACTTTTTGCTCTTTTCAGAAGTTAATTCATTCATTCATTTCAACAATAAGTACAGCATACAGGGAGTGACAGATCCAAGTCAGATCTAAGTCTAATCTCCTTTGGATCTAAGTCAGATCCAAACTCTTTTCCAATTTCTTTAATTAAAAAACACATGTAAAGAGAGCAATCATACAATTTTTTTTTTTTACTGTGTTATATCACATGACCATTCTCCAATGTCTTTGAATGTTGAATGTTTGAATGAAATTCCACTTTGCTTATGTCCATAAAATAATCATTCCTTATTACTTTTGGATGGATGGAATTTCACGCCACAGTCAACACACATTTTCCACTAATTTCTTTGGTGTTGTTTGCGCAGTAGCAGTTATTTAAATGAGCTACGACTCTGTTGCACACTGGACAGTTATTTCTGGATATATTTCAGATTTACCCACTTTTAAACATCTAATTAAAAAAATGTAGTCGGATGCTATTAATATGTAATTTGAACAGTCTCTTCCTGTCTAAAAAAGTGGGCGGTTCTTGGCCAGAATAAACTGCAAAGAGCACCACACCACAAGTCAGAAGGCTGCTGCGACACTATAGGACAAAAGTGACTTTTTAGTGTTGTACTCTACCCTAACAGGATGGAGAGATGTGAACTTTGACCCCAAGTCTCTATGCATCTGTATGGTGCAGCGATGAGAGGCGGGGCCCGGGGACGGCACTACAGGGGATTAATGTAGACTCACACAAAGACAGCCTGACACCCTAACTGGCCGCTCCGACTGACTGACTGACTGACAGCAACCGGCCCCCAGCCACTCGCTGCTAACCACAAGAAAAATTAGCAGTGTGGCTACGTTCAACAATCCCGGCTTTTTCTGTCCACTGCTGTTCCTGATTTTCATTCCAGAGCAATAAACACACGGACTTCTATTCCCCCTCCCTCTCAGCTGTCATCCCTCTCTTACTTTCACTTCTCCCTCGTTCTTTTTGTCCTCAAGTCTCTCTCTCTTTGTCTGGAAGTTCGACATGCCGCCCCCTATGCCAAACCTCCCCCCAGGCCCTCAAGTGCAGCTGCCAAAAATAAGACAGGCTGCCGAGGGGCCCTGGGGCCTTGTGTGTGTGTGTGTGTGTGTGTGTGTGTGTGTGTGTGTGTGTGTGTGTGTGTGTGTGTGTGTGTGTGTGTGCATGCGCTTACTCCTCCTGCCTGCTTGAGTACTTACCCGACTGAATTCAGCCACTTGGATCTGTTTATTTAATATTCAGTCAGCTGTGGGGAGTGAGGTTAGCCACAGCATATAAAAGTCAGGCAGCGTGACCGAGATATACCCCTCGCACACACACATTATACACAAATACACACACATGCCATTTCTAACACATGCAAACTCCCTCAGCAGTATATTTTTTAAAATACCAAGGGATGTGTAAACAAAGTTTACAAACTCATGGTTTACGTGCATAAAGTACTACGGCTCTAGCGTATTTTTATAGAATTGTTGCATGGTAGTATGGTAGGCTATATATCGTGCCTTTTACCATCTGATTCCATCATGGTACCATAGTACCACTATTCAGTATATTTAATGGGGGCCTATAATGGCCCTTTATATAATATAAGTCTCTGATGTCCCCAGAATGTGTCTGTGAAGTTTCAGCTCAAAATACCCCACAGATCATTTATTATAGCATGTCAAATTTTCACCTACAGGTGCTGGTCATATAATTAGAATATCCTCAAAAAGTTGATTTATTTCCATTCAGAGAGTGAAACTTGTATATAATATTCATTCATCATACACAGACTGATATATTTCAAATGTTTATTTCTTTTCATTTTGATGATTATAACTAACAACTAAGGAAAATCCCAAATTCAGTATCTCAGAAAATTAGAATATTGTGAAAAGGTTCAATGTTGAAGACACCTGGTGCCACATTCTAATCAGCTAATTAACTTAAAACACCTGCAAAGGCCTTTAAATGGTCTCTCAGAGTAGTTCTGTTGGCTACACAATCATGGGGAAGACTGCTGACAGTTGTCCAAAAGACGACCATTGACACCTTGCACAAGGAGGGCAAGACACAAAAGGTCATTGCAAAAGAGGCTGGCTGTTCACAGAGCTCTGTGTCCAAGCACATTAAGAGAGAAAGGCGAAGGGAAGGAAAAGATGTGGTAGGAAAAAAGTGTACAAGCAATAGGGATAATCCTATCCCTGGAGAGGATTGTGAAACAAAATCCATTCAAAAATGTGTGGGATATTCACAAAGAGTGGACTGCAGCTGGAGTCAGTGCTTCAAGAACCACCACGCACTCCTTGTGTCAAGCACTTGAGCAAAGACAGTTGTCAGAAGCATCTCGCCTGGGATAAAGACAAAAAGGACTGGACGGCTGCTGAGTAGTCCAAAGTTATGTTCTCTGATGAAAGTAAATTTTGCATTTCCTTTGGAAATCAGGGTCCCAGAGTCTGGAGGAAGAGAGGAGAGGCACACAATCCACATTGGTTAAGGTCCAGTGTAAAGTTTCCACAGTCAGTGATGGTTTGGGGTGCCATGTCATCTGCTGGTGTTGGTCCACTGTGTTTTTTGAGGTCCAAGGTCAATGCAGCCATATACCAGGAAGTTTTAGAGCACTTCATTCTTCCTGCTGCTGACCAACTTTGTGGAGATGCAGATTTCATTTTCCAACAGGACTTGGCACCTGCACACAGTGCCAAAGCAACCAGTACCTGGTTTAAGGACCATGGTATCCCTGTTCTTAATTGGCCAGCAAACTCGCCTGACCTTAACCCATAGAAAATCTATGGGATATTGTGAAGAGGAAGATGCGATATGCTAGACCCAACAATGTAGAAGAGCTGAAGGCCACTATCAGAGCAACCCGGGCTCTCATAACACCTGAGCAGTGCCACAGACTGATCGACTCCATGCCACGCCGCATTTCTGCAGTAATTCAGGCAAAAGGAGCCCCAACTAAGTATTGAGTGCTGTAAATGCTCATACTTTTCAGTTGGCCAAGATTTCTAAAAATCCATTCTTTGTATTGGTCTTAAGTAATATTCTAATTTTCTGAGATACTGAATTTGGGATTTTCCTTAGTTATCAGTTACAATGATAAATATTATAAGAAATGAACATTTGAAATATGTGTGTAATGAATGAATATAATATACAAGTTTCACTTTTTGAATGGAATTAGTGAAATAAATCAATTTTTTTGATGATATTCTAATTATATGACCAGCACCAGTATTTGGGTTTGAGCAAAAAAACACAGTTTTTGTGTGTGTCCCTTTAAATGCAAATGAGCTGCTGATCCTGGCCGCTTTCCAGAAAAGGGTGGAGCTTTAACAGCTTGCGCTTCCGTTGCTCAACAACAACAAAGCTGGATAATCTCACACAGCCAAGATGAGGATAGTCAGTAACGGTGTTCAGCCTTTCATTCAAACACCAATGGAGAGACTCAGGAAGAAGTTACAACTTACAGAATGCATCTGGACGGTTGATTTAACTCATTGACTAGCATGTGCCGTCATGTTAATCTTTTGTGCAAAACCCCTATATTGTTGCCCAGTACACATCACGTGCCTGTTTGCCAAACAGAGCCATACTCCAGGCTAATGTTTATGATTGCTATCAAATGTTGTGAATGGTCCAATATTACTTACAAAATATCATTCAGACAGAAACGCTCCTTTTTTAGCAATTGAGCTTGCCAGGATCAACTTGCAGTCTACCCAATCTAACGAGATTCTAAATATTGTTCTGTGCTTTTGCAGCCAATGACAGAACAGTTAGCATGCTTTTCTCGAACTTCTGCAATGGCGCCAGAACTGATACACAAAATGTCAGCACCGGTAGTGGAAACGTGCAGATTAAGGGGCGGTGAAGTTATAATAAGAGCCACTTCCTACATCACAAAGGGAGTGGGTCATTTTTTCACAAGCTTGCAGAGAAAGGCTTACCAAAACAACGTTTTCTGGGTTGGTAGATGCAATGGGGACCCATACATTTTCCTGATTTGTCCTCTTTAAAAGTACCAAGGGATATGCAAACAAAGTTTACAAACTTTGCATGCATGCACAAAAGAAGTGTGCTTAAGTTAATTGTATTGAATGAGTAGTATACTTCAAATCGTAATATATTTTGAAACATTGTTCTAGCAGATAATAAAATAATATTGAAATAAAAGGCCACTTAGATGTACTTAAAGAAGTGCACTTTCATTAACACACTTTTAAATAGTGCACCTTGTAAAAACTTCAAATTGTTTGCTTAAAGTAAGTTTTAAATCATTGTTTTAATAGAGGAAAGTACACTAATTTTAATGCATTGACTAACATACTAAAGCATGTTAAGTACTTGATTCTAATTTTAACTGCAGTGTGATATTTAATATTACATTGTTTTTGTATTTTAATGAAGTAATTGCAACTTCATTACAAATTACCGTCTGACTTGTTCTACTTAACTGCCTTAACTACTGTGAACTTACATTTAAATTAATCATTTGATACAATACACTTATTGTGTATATACATCTTTTTACATTATACTTATATTTTATCAAATATGTGTATGTAATTACATCTGTCATTAATTTGCATTTATAATTACCCTCACACCTTAACCCACCCTTAAACCTACCCATACCACTAAACCTAACAGTATATTTTAACCATATATCAAAAATATTAACTAAAGTCCTACTTAGTGCGTCAAATCATTATATGAGTAAGGTACAACAAGGTTCAATATGGTATCAAAGTCATATGATTTGACTTTATGTAAGTATGTTTTCTGTCAACTCTAAAAACTTCATCCATGCTGACCAGGTGCATCCAATCTTTATAATATCTATAAATATTCAATCAAATGAAAATTCTTGCCTCTGACATTTCATGATAAATAATAATGTAATTTTATTTTGACCCAGCTCACGAGAACATTTTGAATACATCAGATATCCATAAAACTGATGAATGATAAGTTCACCAGATGATTCCTTCGAACCTCATCCAAAGCAACAAAACACTTTGACATTTTGAACGGTTCACTAAACAGAAACACAACACATCCATTACCCTGCTCATTACTGCCACGGGGAGAGAGCCTTATGAATACCAATTTTTGTGCATGAACACGTGTTTTGCGGTAACAATCATTTTCGTAGCGGCCCTAAGTTCCTGCTGAGAGCCATCCCAGCATGCTCCGGTCCAGCCAGGACTGGCAGACTCCATGGCAACCCCTGAGGCCAAGGGTCATGGGGAAAGGTTGCTTTTATCTGCTAATGAGGTCGGTACCTAGGGCTCCTAATGTCTCTCTCGCCGTCTGTCCCTCTTTCCCCGCTGCATGGCAAGCAGGGGGCAGCGGCGAACTGAAAGAACAGACTTGACACCGATGCCATCCGTCCCCGGCGTGGAGGGATCGGAGCCGAGGGGGGACTGGTCTCGAGAACGGAAAACAAAAGCTACAAAAATTGCAGTCAGTCCCCTGGAGGTCCACCTTGCTGTGTTTAACGTCTTCTCATGCTAATATCCTGCGATCTGCTGGTTAGGGATCTGATGGATTGTCAAAGGTCTCAAATAGCCGATGGGCTACAGTGACTGCGATACAGAGGACAACAGATCTCCTGCGGAGAAGGTTGCGACCTCTCTCTGTATCTGTTGCACTAAACATCTATCTCTGTTTTTTTTTTAATGTGGCCTATACAACAACAATGATATGATAAAGACTGTTAGAATTCAGTATTCTGATCTTGTTCAAAATGAAATGTTATGTATGTGTGTGTGTGTGTGTGTAAGACTTTCGTTCGTCATCAGAACAAAAATGAAAACATTTTTAATTAAATCGGAGAAATTTCTGCCCCTATATGCAACTACCACTTTGACGCTTCAAAAAGTTAATCTAAAAAGATCATAAAACAAATCCATATTATGAATTGAGCTGTTTAGTCCAAATTTTCTGAGGAGACTCTTCGTATGATAAATAGATTTAATTTAAGCCTTTATTTACATAAATACATATTTATTTACAGAGCTTCCAAAAGAATCAATGAGGTTTGTTCTTGCACGTCAAAGCAACGCTCGCTGATCAACGTTCATATGTGAATAAAAGCCTAAATTCAGTCTGTTCGTCATATAAAGCAATTGTGTCTCTTTGGACAATCTGGACCAAACCACTCAATTCATATAGATTCGTTTTAAAATATCTTTTTGAAGCATCAAAGTTGCGTGGACTGTCTAAAATCTCTGATTTTATTAAAACATCTTTTTGTGTGTTCTGAAGATGACTGCACAGGTTTGGAATGACATGAGGGTGCGTATATAATTAATGACATAATTTTCATGTTTGGGTGAACTAACCCTTTAAAGAAGAATGGAGATTTTCACAAGAACGTGACAATCACATCTCCTACTCAAATTCTCATTATCATAAGTTGTATGAAGATTTCGAGTACTTTCGAGTTTATAATTGATTACAACAACAACAAAAACTGTTTTATTTATTTATAAATGTAAAAATGCTCCTGACAAATTTTGAGAGATTCACATTCCAGAATCTCATACACCCCATCATGTTGTAAAGGCCTGAGAAAAGAGTCCATTAACTCCTGATTTAGCCTGAGTGTCATGTAGTCGCTTTTGTGTACTAGTGACAATCTCTGAATAGACATCACAACCCTCCTCCCACCACTCTGTCTCTCTCTCTCTTCCGAGGGAACACTGTAAAGAGGTTTTCCGTCACATCTGTACGAGCAGTTGAGGCCTTTGTCTCGAGGCCAGGCTGTTTGTTTAGCCTTTAAGTGAGTGGCCTGCCTCACACATTGAATGAAGAGGGTGGTGAGAGATAAACAAAGAGAGATCGATAGGGAGGAGAGGTTGACTAGAAGAACAAAACTTGTAGGGATGATGATGGACATTCCTCTGGGATTAGCTGGTACAAGAGGCCTAAAGAAAAGGGCCTTTGGAAAATTAGATAATCAGTACATGATTATCTAATTTTACCATGATTTATTAAAAAATGTATTATCAAATATATAGGTTAATATAACATTCCTTTCAAAAAGGCAGCATCCATTTAGTAATTTTAATGAATATAATCATTTACACTCGATGATATTATTGCATCCTGATGTAAAATACTGAGGTGCAAATAGTATCTGCCAATATAAAGAGCAGAAAGCATATAATTACTATTTACTCTCATTGCACAGAAGTGATGATACATTTACATGGTGCAAATAGACCGATTGCATATCGCTAAGAAAATGCTGCTGTTGTCACTAAGTTAGTGTAAATAGAATATATTGCTATTTTTACTTTGTGTAAATAGCATCTATTGCTATTTGCATTAAGTGCTAATAACAGCTGCTTAAAAATGTTCTATGCATTTCAAAAGAAAGATTCTTTAAATAATAATAATAAATAAATGCATGTCTGTTATATTCCAACTCTCAAATGTAGTCTCAAATCTATGTGTTCTTCTTCAGGCTGCTGGCAAATCAGTATTTTTCTTTTTTTTTTTCTTTTTTTTCCAGATAAAAAATCTGTCCGTTAGTGAATTAAGCAAGTTGTTAGTTTCTCCAGTAGTGGGTGTATTATCATGTAACCTGTTCAGATTGGATTTTATTGGATTTTATTTGCAGTCTATGGTTTTACTTCAAGAAGGTTTACTGCTGTGAATCTCTTTGCTATCATGTGAACTGATGGTTTGCTTGGTGAAATCACTGCAATGCCCTTTTCACTCTGTTTGGAAACTGAACAAATTCACATTCAAATCACTCTCTGTCCTCCTAGAATTTCACCAATCCTCAAGCGAAAAATGATTTTAGTTGAGCATTTCTCAATACATTACTCTGCTGCATGTCCAGTGAATCACATCTGCAGTGGCCAGTGCCAACATGGTCTCGCTCCCAAATGTTTTTTGTTCAGTTTTTAGAATAAATAGCCTACCTGTCACTGTACTTGCCTGTTACATGTTTTATATTGTTGAGAAGTGGATAGGTTTAGGGTTTGGGTGGAGTTAGGTGCCCCAATTGTTATAAAATCATTTCTACTTTTACAAATGCAAAGACTTAAATGCATCTTGATCTGAAGCAGTGCATTAAGTGACGCCAAGGGGTCCTGAGCAAGCATCAACAGGGCAGGGTAGGTTATTTTTAAAATGTATTTCACTACAGATTCCAAAATACATGCTTTAAAAAGTCATTTGTAACGTATTTCGATACATTACTCAAGTTTAGTAACTTAATCTAAATACTTTAGAATACTTTGGAATTCTAATAAGTGTGGAACAAACACAAAAAAAGTTTTTATCTCAGAATTCTGACTTTTTCCCTCAGAATTGTGTGACATAAAGTTGCAATATTGAGAAAAGACAGAATTATGAGATATAAACTCGCAATATTTAGAAAAGTCAAAATTATGAGATATAAACTCGCAATATTGAGAAAAGTCAGAATTATGAGATATAAACTCGCAATATTGAGAAAAGTCAGAATTATGAGATATAAACTCACAATATTGAGAAAAGTCAGAATTATGAGATATAAACTGACAATATTGAGAAAGGTCAGAATTATGAGATATAAACTCACAATATTGAGAAAAGTCAGAATTATGAGATATAAACTCACAATATTGAGAAAGGTCAGAATTATGAGATATAAACTCACAATATTGAGAAAAGTCAGAATTATGAGATATAAACTCACAATATTGAGAAAAGTCATGATTATGAGATATAGACTCACAAAATTGAGAAAAGTCAGAATTATGAGATATTAACTCACAATATTGAGAAAAGTCATGATTATGAGATATAGACTCACAAAATTGAGAAAAGTCAGAATTATGCAAGAAGAAAAAAGTCAGTATTGCAAGTTTATATCTCCCAATTCTGACTTTAGAACTTGCGATTGTGAGTTTAAATCTCACAATTCTGAGAAAAAGAAGTCAGAATTGTGAAATGCAAACTCACAACTGTGAGGGGAAAAAAAACAAATTGTGAGAAAAAGTTGCAGTGACGAGTGAATTATAAAATGACTCACAAAACATGAAAACAGTCGTGGATCATCAGATCATGACAGGACAGTTAAGTTGACAGTTGGGCAATATTTTTTTATAAATTCAGTCATTTTGTCTTATTCAGAACAGTACTAAATAAAAATAACAACATTTTTATGATCCCTCTTAAAAGTATTAAAATGTTGATGAAACTTAACTCCGCTTTTTCAGACAGTCAGAGTCAGAGAATCACCAATTGCTGTTTAAATGACATTAAAATTCAAAGTAATCACTTTGGTAATCTAAAAAACTTTTCAGATGTAACTGTAATCTGATTACCACCCATTTAAAATGTGACTGTAATGATATTTCGTTACTCCCCAACCCTGAGCATCAATATGTGACGAGTTGGGAGGGAGAACCCGTGGCTCATGCATCTGTCCTTCCCTGATATCCCTTGCAACAAGTGTTAAGACTTTTATCCCGTCCAACACGCACATTAAAATCACACATCTGCTCTTAAAAGTTTACCAGTAATAACTTATTATCATTTGGCACAAGGTCCTTCTCTTTTATGATCTCTATAAAACTAGACTCCAACATGATTCTATTACAAACAGCCGAATTATTCTGCTCAAAATGTAATTGCATCGAACACAAGAATGAGCAGCTGTGAGCATATGGCCATACAGCGCAATGAACATTTGGAAAACTATTCATGGAGATCTCGTCCTTGAGTAGATCTCGCAGAGCACTCCATCATAAAAATGAATGATTTTACTTTTCCTCAGAGCTTCTCGTTTATCTAAGCAGCAGACGCACCATCGGATTAGTCCATATCTCAAAATGCCATCAAAGACCAAGGCCAAGAAAATAATGTGATATTGGCTCAACATTGACTTACAAATCAGAATTAAAACAGGCCTTATTAGTAATGTTTGTAAAGGCAAAAACTCTACCAAAAATATAACCCCAAAAACACTATCGGACTTGTTTGAATAGAGCCAGTAAGAAACCACCTTGCAAAACACCCTAGCAACCATCCAGGACAGCTTGGCAACCAAATAGCAGTGCCCTGAAGCAACATCCTAAGATCACTGTAGTGAGTTTAACAGACACCACTCATAATTTCTTCAAAAATTGCCCAAAATTGGTTTAATAACCATTATGAGGGTCAATGACAAATAAGCAAGTCCAAGATAACTTTGCAGTTTCTTTCTGTCAAACAATACGCGCACGCAATAGTACTTAGTATATACTCAGCTACATCACGCAGTGAACTCGTGAACACTTCGTGCAGCGTTTTGATTGGTTTCTAAAAATGAGTGAAATACTCGATAATTTGATTTAGCATATCAATTATGATATTATCGATATTAACCCTAGCTCACATCCAAAGCTGCTCTCAATACTAAATTGAGCTGCTTAGCATGTAAACAGTAAAAATCCCACAAAATGATGTCAAAATGCCGGCCTTGGCTAGTATGTAAACACAGTTTATGACTTAGTAATTCATTTTAACGCACGTGTAACAGTCTAATGGATCCGCGCGTCAGGTCTTAAAGTGACAGTAGTCTTATATTCCTGCTGCCAAATCTGCATGGCAATTTTTCCCCATGACATCGATGTCAAAATTGTGGCCAGTGAAAATACTGAGTGGTTAGTAACCTTGGAAAACCACTAGCCACAGTGGCTGGTGAGCAAAAAAGTTTAGCCCTGTATGCAGTTTAAATTCCAAAATTAAAAATTGTATTGCAGCCTTTGAATGTGTGATTGCATTTTTAATATATTTTGGTCTAAATAGACACAAATCAATCCACCAGCACGTTTCGATCGTGGCCATCTTTCCGAAGGTCTATGGCAGGCCTGACATTATCAGGGGAATTCTCTTCTTCCAGCCGGGTACATAGAAGAGATTCCAGTACTATCTGCCTCACTGGCTTTCTAACAGTCCCGCTGTGTCACATTAGACTGTATTCACATCTGGCATCTGAGTAAAATGAAGGAAGCATTTTTTATTTGCATTGTTTCTGGTTTAATAATGAATGACTGGAAGGTCGTGCGGAGTGGAGGGATGAAGCGCTTTTGTTCAGCCGCTGCTTTGCACAAATGATCTTTATCTTCACACTTCTCATACACTCCCTCTCTCCTTCTTTCTTTCTTGTGTGTGTGTGTGTGCATGTAAAGTGTTGTGACAACTCCTATCCCGGAGTGCTTAAGCGCACATTCCATTCCTCCTAGCGGTCCCCCGGGTACGGCCCACCCTTTTCAATTAGAGCCGCAGTCAGAGAAAGACCAACAGGTGCAGAGGCCACAAAACAAGATGAATTAGGCATCGAGCCAATGCAGCCACTGAAACACGTACAATTACACCCACACAAACACACACAAAACAAGTTCACACACAATTTGGACGTATTTGTCGCCGGTTAA
This sequence comes from Opsariichthys bidens, assembly GCA_037194245.1. Taxonomy (NCBI): domain Eukaryota; kingdom Metazoa; phylum Chordata; class Actinopteri; order Cypriniformes; family Xenocyprididae; genus Opsariichthys; species Opsariichthys bidens. The sequence goes on along the minus strand of CM074278.1, from coordinate 5,809,237 downwards.
GCTGCGGTTTTGGGTTCCAGCGCTGAGATGTTGCAGGCTGCTTTTCTGGCTTTCTTTTTGACAGACTGATTCTGCATCGAGCACATAAATATACTTGATCTCGTCCTCTGTTCGAGGTCCAGTCCCATAAAAGCACCATGGTTTATGTTCTGTCAACTTTACACGTGCGCTGGACTGTCGTATAATGAGATGAGCAGTTGATCGGTGTGCATTAGCATCCATCATTGACTTCTGAACGGATGTTCTCCGGTCAGAGCGGACCGATGCCGGACTGTCCTGTGAACCGAACGATTGGATTCGGATCAAAGGAGTTTGCAGTTCAGAGTGAATCCAGAGGCCGGCTCAGTTTTTAGTAATAACAGGCGGGTTTCTGGCAGTGACCCTTCATGCCTTTTCTTTTTTTCTGACTAAAGACCATAAAATTCAATATAGGCGCTTTAGCGTGGAAAAATCATGCAGAATTCATGTTTTAAAGACTGAAACAGACATATCTAACCAGTATCTTGAACCTTGAAAAGGGTCAGTGTTGGGGAGAGATACTTTTAAAAGTAATGTATTGCAATGTTACGTTACCTAAAAAGTAACCGATTGTGGTTTCTTTTTATGAAAAGTAATGTGAGATTAAATACATGAAGTATATTTGTGTAATTTAATATAGTTAATTATTATAAGTTTTAAAAGGGGTCATGAACTGCATTGTTTTATAATGTTTCAACAGGTGCACTTGATGTTAGTATGCTATTTACATCAAAAAATGACATAATTTAGAGTTAAAAGGCATTTTTCCTACCCTGATTTTAGCGCCCACTGCTGTGATTGGATAACATCTTTGCAATATGAAAGTATCACTCTCTCAAAAACTTAAAGCACGTTTTTATTATTACAGCTCTCAACTTCAAGGTTAACTAATCACGGAAAGTTTTGCTTAGATCGATGGCATTATATTCAGAACGAGACGTGAAAGGTTGCAGTGATGACCGTTAAAACCGATCACAGCCGTGTTGTTGAGCGCATGAAAGTCATTGCAACTCGATTGCTGCACTCTAGCGAATGCTTTCTTCACAACTAATAGTGCAAACTCGATGTAACTAGAACAAAATGGGAGTTTTTTGGGATATTTAGAATTAACAGTTACTTACATATTACTGTCCAAATCGTAAAAGCCGAAATGTCATCGATTTACCAAAGAATCCTCCGTGAAATGAACCGAATGCAAATAAATAAAGCTCAACTGAGACATTCACATTGTTGAAAATAAAAATGTTCCTAGCATTAGGATCCTTTTTTTGTCCTGTATTGCTCTTCATCTCACTAACACGCCAGTGTTAAAAATTGCGAGATGAAGCGGCGTTTCACCTATCTATGATAGGCACATTGTAGGACAAGTCAGTCGATGGGCCTGGTGTCAATAAAAGCTTTTATTGGCCTTACAAGCAAGTTTTCAGTTCTGAAACTTACAGGATATTCTTATAGGACCTCTTATATGCCAAAAGCTCAAGGAAAGGTTGATTTCTCAATTCATGACCCCTTTAAAATGAAATTTATTCCTGTGATGCGAGCTGAATTTTCAGCATCATAACTCCAGTCTTCAGTGTCATTTGATCCTTCAGAAATCTATAACGGAGGAGTAGTCTCCAAAATGAAAAATGTTTTTAATGTTTGTTACTCGAGCAGATGTTGAAACAGAATGATGAGTGATAGAGGAACATCTATTTCCCCTTATGGCTGAGTCTGTCTCATACCTGTAACCTGTTATTTTAAAAACATACAGACCCTCAGGTCTAGTCTACATCATACAGACTTAAATCAAATGAAAATTCCTAGTAAATCCACAAAGGCTAGCAGAGAACAAAGGAGTACCTTTGCTCTCATAAGAACTCTCATCTCCTATTGAAATACAACTTACAGCAACCGAGCACATTTTTCCCACTATAAAGTTGATTTGGTGGAAACGTTTGGCCGTGACTGCCATGAGTGACAGGGGCGAAAAGAAAAAAATGACTGTAAAATCTGTTTCTGGCTGAAATATAGATATATTAAGAACAGACCGTGAAGACTGGTCCTCTTTGCACACAATCCATCCAAAATAATACTGGGATTAGAACTGAATCACTTTAAAGAACAGTCTTCAATCACTGTACAAAGAGAATGCCAGAGGTGTCCATGTGTTTGGCTAATATTGCCCACAACATCTTCAATTGTTTACATGCAAATGCTTTAACGTACTACTTAAGTTTAGACAAATATTTCACCACGAAGTACAGTTTGGGGATTGAAATTCAGCTCTCGTGAGGGAGTTGACTGTTATTTTTGATTGGATTCTGCCCTCTTGTGCTCACATATTATATAACAGTATAAACCAGAGAGGTTTTAATCTCTTGTTTTTTTAACCTGGTTAAATAAAGAATGAATGAATACTGTAGTGACCAAAAGGGATGTCTGGCATAGGAAAATTGACATCCTCACCATCTATTTAAACATTATTAAAAAAATTGTTAATGATTTTGTAAGCATGCTTGTAGTCAATTGTTTTATTTGTGATAATGCAATGAAACATGCCAAATTATGCGGACGTCATTTTTGTCCAGGTTGTCATGCGAAGAAATTATGAACATTTGCAAAAACAAGAAAGAACCAAAAAAATATTAAAAACTGATTATGTTGTAGTCAATGTATGCCTTTTTGATTTTCTATGCATTGTTTTTGTTGTTTTTGCATTGTTTTAAAAAAAAATCTGTAAGATAAATACCTTAATCAAGTTTAATGTTTTGTTCTTCCCTCATATTTAAAATGTGCAAAATATTATAAAATATGTTCATGGTTTAATTGAACTTGTAGGGTCATTATAAACAAATATCCCCTCTGGACATCACTTTTGGCCACTACTGTCTGTATTACATGTTTATAAAAAACAATCAATACTATATTTATTGTAATTAAATGTGTATAGTAAGTTGTTAATATTATTTTATTAATTATAGATATGAAAAAGATCTTATTCACACATTTTACAAGTAGAGAATCACACGTCACAGTACAGACACTAGATATTCTAAAAAAAAATCATTAGTTTATATATATTAAAATGTTCAATATATATTCAAATGTGCAAAAGGTGCATAAAACATGTTGTTACACCTGCTCAACAGGCTGTCACAAAAAAAAAAATACTAGGCATTAAAAAAGTTTTTTCAAAAACTACTTCGATGTCCTCCTCCTCTTCATCCCACACAGGATATGGAAGGGGGACATTTTGGAGTGGGTCTTCTGAGAGGCTTCTGGGGACTCTGGATCACTTTCTGGGTCAGAATGTGATTGCGCTGCTTCCGGAGCAGCAACGTACACTGGAACAACAGGAAGAGATGACGGTGCCTGATAATCTCCAGATAATCTCGTGTTTTCCTCCTCAGAAGCATTCAGGCCTCTCAAGTGGATCACAAAATTTGACGTCTGCTGTTCCAAAGACGTGAAATCCTCGTGGATCTCAGAAAACTGTCACCGGAAAGAAACGGAATGATTTACTGAACGAATCAAATCATATCAAAAGCAAGAGTATGCTCTTTTTGTTTTGTCTGTTACAGGTTCGATTCAGTCATATTTTCCTCTAAACTGTCAGAATGCCCTGAAAAGTGCCCTGGGTGAATATCTCAGTATGAGTGTATCTTCATCAGAGGCTTCATAGTATGTCCTACTTCACCTGCACACATACAGTATACTCACATAAAGCAATATATACTATATAGCAAATCCTGGCTGATTGATTGTATATATATCATCACAAAAATTTAAACTGTATTATCTAACTTTTCTATATAAAAAATATATATATACACACACACTCACCTAAAGGATTATTAGGAACACCATACTAATACTGTGTTTGACCCTCTTTCGCCTTCAGAACTGTCTTAATTCTACGTGGCATTGATTCAACAAGGTGCTGAAAGCATTCTTTAGAAATGTTGGCCCATATTGATAGGATAACATCTTGCAGTTGATGGAGATTTATGGGATGCACATCCAGGGCACGAAGCTCCCGTTCCACCACATCCCAAAGATGCTCTATTGGGTTGAGATCTGGTGACTGTGGGGGCCATTTTAGTACAGTGAACTCATTGTCATGTTCAAGAAACCAATTTGAAATGATTCGAGCTTTGTGACATGGTGCATTATCCTGGTGGAAGTAGCCATCAGAGGATAGGTACATGGTGGTCATAAAGGGATGGACATGGTCAGAAACAATGCTCAAGTAGGCCGTGGCATTTAAACGATGCCCAGTTGGCACTAAGGGGCCTAAAGTGTGCCAAGAAAACATCCCCACACCATTACACCACCACCACCAGCCTGCACAGAGGTAACAAGGCATGATGGATCCATGTTCTCATTCTGTTATTCTGTTTAAATTCTGACTCTACCATCTGAATGTCTCAACAGAAATCGAGTCTCATCAGACCAGGCAACATTTTTACAGTCTTCAACTGTCCGATTTTGGTGAGCTGGTGCAAATTGTAGCCTCTTTTTCCTATTTGTAGTGGAGATGAGTGATACCCGGTGGGGTCTTCTGCTGTTGTAGCCCATCCTCCTCAAGGTTGTGCGTGTTGTGGCTTCACAAATTCTTTGCTGCATACCTCGGTTGTAACAAGTGGTTATTTCAGTCAAAGTTGCTCTTCTATCAGCTTAAATCGGTCAGCCCATTCTCCTCTGATCTCTAGCATCAATAAGGCATTTAAAGTAGTCAGACCGGCCTGTCTGGCACCAACAACCATGCCACGCTCAAATTGCTTAAATCACCTTTCTTTCCCATTCTGATATTCAGTTTGGGGTTCAGGAGATTGTCTTGACCAGGACCACACCCTAAATGCATCGAAGCAACTGCCATGTGATTGATTGATTAGATAATTGCATTAATGAGAAATTGAACAGGTGTTCCTAATAATCCTTTAGCTGAGTGTGTGTGTATATATATATATATATATATATATATATATATATATATATATAACATCCAACCTTTTTCGTATACATAAACAACACTCACGTAAAGCGATATATACTATATAGCAAAACTCTATAAAATTGTCCAGCTCTTCATATAAAGTTGGATATAGAAGTATGTCTAACTTTATCTGCATACATGGCCACGTTCACACAGCAGCAGAATACGGCTGTCCATCCTGTTTTTGAGTCATCAGTATGGTCACGTTCACACACAGTTGAGTTATTTACAGGAGTGACAGCCGCATTCTGTAACCGAAGTCACACATGTAATCTGCGAAATGTGACTTTAAGATATAAGAAGATATTATAAACATTAACATCATGATTTTCGATAAAGCTGCTTTGAGCACTACAGTATATAAATAAATTTGACTATCTGACAGGCTGAGGCTGTCATTATGAGTGAATGTCTTCATACCAGATCAGTGTTGGACTGTAATAATTCTTTGGTCCATTTAGAGTCGACGGTGGTACCAACAGTCTCGGCCAGACCCTGATGGCTGCTGCGAAGTGCCTGAGAAAAACCACACTTCATTTCAGACTTTATTGCCCGGTTTCACAAACAAGGTTTAAGTCTAGACTATGTTTGAGCTGTTTAACTGAAAGCAACTTGCACTAAGATATCTTAAAAGGCCATTATTTTGCCTCAAGATTCACACCAGTAATATGTTTTCTAAGGCATATATATATATATATATATATATATATATATATATATATATATATATATATATATATATATATATAAGCTACTAAAATGTCCTATTTAAACTAAGGGCTAATCCTGGCTTTATCTAAGCCCCGTCTGTGAACCAGACCTATAATATGAAAGTTGCTGTGTTAGCTATACCCATTTCTGAAAATACCCTGGTAAATACATTCAAACCTGTAAAATGATGCAAAAAAGTGTGTGTATCGACCTGTAAAAGGTTTATATTGGTTTCCAGCTGCGTCCGGCACTGTTGGACTTTGCTTTTGAACTGACCGAGTTCTGCGAACAAGCTCTGAAACACAAACGACACACATATATCAGTAAACATTCATCACACAGGGTCGGTATAGGATTGCATACGGCAAGACTTGAATCACCTCAGTGTCTGCGAGGACGGCGTGAGGGTCGTGTGTTTCCTGTGTGCTGTCAGGACTCAGAGTCACTCTGGTGTGTAACTCCTCCAGCAGAGCCCAGCGCTTCTGTAAAGAGCTCTGAAGTGCACACACACTCACCTCACACTCCCGCTGAACCTGCAGCAGAGAACGCAGAGAGCTCATCCTGACAGACACAGAGAGCATGAGCATTAGAAACCCACACTCAACAACACGGTAACATCATAAAATACAATTCTATCTGGCCGTGAAAGTACAATACACCAAGGCTGACTTTTGGTTCAGAAAAAAAGAAAGTAATATGTTGGACTTTTTATGATTCAAGTAGATTGAGAGAATGAACAAAGCTGAAATCTCAAGGCTGACTTTAAAGAAATTCTAACATAAAATTGTGTAACATGTTTGGTCACTATACCTCCTATAATTCCAGTTGTGTATGTTATAGTTTTTATGGCTTTGCTACTATTCTACAGTGTGGAAAATAGTCATAATAAAAAATGAGTAGGTGTATCTGAACGTTTGTAATTAGTCATAGTCATTAGTTCATTTGGCAATACAAGTGTACAGTCCCTTGTGAAAAAGAGGTACACTTTAGCATACTTTTAAAAAGAGTACTTATTAAGGAAATAATATGCTTTAAAAGAATATACTTAAGCGTGGACTGAATGTTTTCAGACACTTATACATTATTTACAATTAAATAAAAATCCATCAGTTGAAATTTATATCAAATACAATTACTTAAGTAGGACTTAAATGTATGTGTATATATATATATATACGAACAAGCATTTAAATATACCTTTGTGTCATTACTACTGAAACTTGTAATAATGGATTAAAGTTGCAATTTAGTACCTAATATATTCATTCTAAATGTAATATCAAATAACACATTACAGTTAAAATAATAATCAAATACTACTTTAATATGTCAGTCAACACATCAAAATAAGTGTACTTTTTTAAAGCATGACTTAAAAATTGATTTAAAGTGTACGTTATAGATGCGATGTGTACATTTTAGGAGGCTCTATTGACAGAAATGCAAAATAATATACATAACTATGTTTTCAGTAGGGTATAAATGCCTGACATAATGAACCGTTATGTTTTTACTACCTTAGAATGAGCCATTTCTAATCTACATACACCGCGGGCATGTTTCTACAGTAGCCCTAAGTGGACTAACTGCTCAACGAAGCGCGTTTGCCTCCCTCACTACTCTCTGCTGTCTCAGACGACGACATCTTTGTCCTGTGTTGGCCACTGTAGCTTCTCTGAATTCGCAATCTTGGCGCCAAAATTTAAATGAATTTAAATAAAATTTAGCATTATATACAGTAATCTGCAAATACAGTTTTTTTAAAATATACTTTTAAGATTTGAAGTACATTCAATACAATTAAGCACACTTCTTTTTCACAAGAGGTCGTTTCTCATAACCATTCAAATGAAAGCATATGGCAAGCCATTTCGACTTTTATTCATTTTCCGGATATGAACTTGTGATATCAACAATTACATTTTTTAACTAGTTAATATTAATTCCTGATATCAAGAATTAGATTTCCACTAGTAACAATGCCAATTTTTGATATCAACAATTGAATTTCCACTAGTATAAACTATAATTGTTGATATCTGTAATTGAAATCTCGACATAGGCTGCCATTCAAATTCAATTCTTACTAGTTGAAAAGTTTCACATATCAGGAATACAATTCTTACTAGTAAAAATGCAAATTTCTGATATCAACAATTACATTGTTACTAATGCAAATGTCAATTCTTGATATCAACAACTGAATTGCTACTAGTGCAAATGTTCATTTCTGATATCATGAATGTGATTGTTACTAGTAAGAAAGCCGTTTTAGATATCAGAAATTATATTGATATCAGGAATTCATTTTCAGATATCAGAAATGAATGTTTTTACTAGTAGCAATTTATTTGTTGATATCAAGTATGAACGTTGTTACTAGTGTAAATCTAATTTCTGATATCAGGAATTAATATTTTAACCAGTGAAAATGTAATTGTTGATGTCATAAGTTCATATCCTGAAAATGAATAAAAGTCAAAACGGCTTGCCATAATATGGCATGTTTCTTCGCATGTCAGTTTGCTGTCTGAAATGCATAACAGGACAGGGTGAGAGACGTTTTAGGTGGAGTTCAAACACAGAAACAGCCATACAGATTGACATCTGAACAGTTTGTGACAATAGGTAAATATTTGTGCAGATTAGGTTCATCTGTACAGCTCACCTGTCCTGCAGGTAAGAGCGTATGTAGCCAACTCTGTCTTGAAGAGCACATTTCTCCTTTTTCTCCTTCTCTTCCTCATAGCCACCCCTGCTTAGAGTCCGAGACACTGCCTGAATGCAAAAATACAAAAATGATTGGTATTTATAAACGTCATTAATTCATGTCTAACAGGATCAACAAGAGCGGTCTGTAACAGCGACATCATTTGAAATATGTAATGAGTTCAACATGACAGCGTAATGACTGCTGACACTTTCCATTAATGACATTTTTCATTCCGACAGAAAGTAAGGATGGGCCTACTATAGTTCAAATGTGTCAATGCTCCACCCATCCCATAACCAGACAAACCTCAAGTCTGGTGAGAAGGCCTCGTATGTGGGGCTCGCTGGGGTCCGGCAGGGGCTCGTGGAGGAGGGACACCGCTAAACCATCCGCTAGAACATTAAGCTGGGATTGAAGACGACCTGCATCCTGCTGTGGATTCATACTAATACAAATAAGATAAATGAATTGAATGGTTTTAACCATAGGAAGACCACAACAGAAAAACATTCCTTTCTATAGTAGTATGTGAGTATCATGTCTAAATTCACAGTACTTATAGGCAAAAAATGACGTGAAGTGTGCATACGATGGACTCTTTACTATCCCATGAGGCTATGGGAGAGGATTTGTGAATGGCAGTGAAGCGGCGCAACTGACGCTGTTAGATCACGTGATATTGACAACAATGTGAATGTAGTCATTCCGGATAACATTCATACAATAAAGAACATACTTTTTATCAGTTGTGAAGTAATTACTTATTCAAAATAAGTACCTACTCAAGAGAGTACGTGATTTCAGACGCAGTCTTTTATTTTGAGATTCAGGTTTTAAGCTTTTATTAAAGGAATTTCCTGGGTTCAGTACATGTTAAGGACATGTTTCATCATGCTATTGATTTTGACAGAAAATACTTTTGGGTCATCTCTCAATTAATTAATTAAAAAACAAACAAAAATATCTATTAAAAAATTACTGTAAATTTTACAGTATAATACTGGCAGCAGGGTTGCCAGCCAGTTACTGTAAAATTTACTGTGTTTCTGTCATTTAATTTACAGAATTTCCCTGTATTCTCTGACTACAGTAAATAACTGTATTTTTTTAAATTACGAACATTCAATTTACAGCAATATTCTGTAAATTTGAGTCAAACCAACACGTGACCCCAGAATGCATTGCAGTTTACAGCAATATGCTGTATTATTAAAAAACAGCCAGCGGCTGTAAAATAATGCTGTAATTTTTACAAGAAATTCATTACAGTGCACTGTTAAAAAATTACTGTAAATTTTACAGTATAATACTGACAGCAGGGTTGCCAGCCAGTTACTGTAAAATTTACAGTAGTGTTACTGTAATTTAATTTACAGAATTTCCCTGTATTCTCTGATTACAGTAAATAACTGTATTTTTTTAAATTACGAAGGGTCAATTTACAGCAATATTCTGTAAATTTGAGTCAAACCAACACGTGACCCCAGAATGCATTGCAGTTTACAGCAATATGCTGTATTATTAAAAAACAGCCATTGGCTGTAAAATACTGCTGTAATTTTTACAGTAATTCATTACAGTGCAGTGTTAAAAAATTACTGTAAATTTTACAGTATAATACTGACAGCAGGGTTGCCAGCCAGTTACTGTAAAATTTACAGTAGTGTTACTGTAATTTAATTTACAGAATTTCCCTGTATTCTCTGATTACAGTAAATAACTGTATTTTTTTAAATTACGAAGGGTCAATTTACAGCAATATTCTGTAAATTTGAGTCAAACCAACACGTGACCCCAGAATGCATTGCAGTTTACAGCAATATGCTGTATTATTAAAAAACAGCCAGCGGCTGTAAAATACTGCTGTAATTTTTACAGTAATTCATTACAGTGCAGTGTTAAAAAATTACTGTAAATTTTACAGTATAATACTGGCAGCAGGGTTGCCAGCCAGTTACTGTAAAATTTACAGTAGTGTTACTGTAATTTAATTTACAGAATTTCCCTGTATTCTCTGATTACAGTAAATAACTGTATTTTTTTAAATTACGAAGGGTCAATTTACAGCAATATTCTGTAAATTTGAGTCAAACCAACACGTGACCCCAGAATGCATTGCAGTTTACAGCAATATGCTGTATTATTAAAAAACAGCCATTGGCTGTAAAATACTGCTGTAATTTTTACAGTAATTCATTACAGTGCAGTGTTAAAAAATTACTGTAAATTTTACAGTATAATACTGACAGCAGGGTTGCCAGCCAGTTACTGTAAAATTCACAGTAGTGTTACTGTAATTTAATTTACAGAATTTCCCTGTATTCTCTGATTACAGTAAATAACTGTATTTTTTTAAATTACGAAGGGTCAATTTACAGCAATATTCTGTAAATTTGAGTCAAACCAACACGTGACCCCAGAATGCATTGCAGTTTACAGCAATATGCTGTATTATTAAAAAACAGCCAGCGGCTGTAAAATACTGCTGTAATTTTTACAGTAATTCATTACAGTGCAGTGTTAAAAAATTACTGTAAATTTTACAGTATAATACTTGCAGGAGGGTTGCCAGCCAGTTACTGTAAAATTTACAGTAGTGTTACTGTAATTTAATTTACAGAATTTCCCTGTATTCTCTGATTACAGTAAATAACTGTATTTTTTTTAAATTACGAAGGGTCAATTTACAGCAATATTCTGTAAATTTGAGTCAAACCAACACGTGACCCCAGAATGCATTGCAGTTTATTAAAAAACAGTCAGCGGCTGTAAAATAATGCTGTAATTTTTACAGTAATTCATTACAGTGTAAAAATGCTAAAGCCAGAAGAACTAAACATTATATTTGTTACCATGAGACTAAGGCCTGTTCATATCAAAAACTATAACTTATAAAGTTAACTATATTAGCATCCAGAGCAATGGATAAGGGATGATGTTCTATTTATTCTAATCGCTGTGGTTTTGTTGTCTGTCGCTTTAAATGCTTGCGCTCTTTAAAGCAGGATGGATTCGGATTAGCTGTCATTGTTTTATCACGAATTAGCAAATCGATGATTCCAAAGATATCGTTTCTCGCTGTAGTTGTAGTGTGGAATGAAACGGTTTCATATTTCATATATTGTCATTTTTGTAAAGAAGTTTAATCAATAAATAGCGTATAGAGTCTCTTTAATGTGTCATGACAGATCACTGTAGCTCCTCGTGAAGCGATCATCTCTTCATACTAGTTCATTTATAGCATCAAATAAACATGAATGAACATCAGAAGGAATGTTGTTTCAAGTGTGGAAAGACGTGAGGACACACAATTCTTCAAGTTCAAGTTCACCAACGTTAATCTACTAACTCCCCTGACTGCTTTGTCAGACAAAATAGCGGATTCTGGGTTATGATTGGTCGGATCGCCTGTCAATCAAACTGTTTGCGAAGGGTCAATTGTGTGTCAGAACAATGAGAAGCACTTCTAAGCATTTATGAATCTTAAGTAATGTTAATTTCAACATTTAGCCCTACTAATACAATATTAAAAATGGAGCTGAACTGACATGAACTAACAATGAACAGTTGTATTTTTATTAACCAAAGTTATAAATAAATACTGAAACAAATGTACATATAATTGTTAATGTTAGTAACTAATATTAACAGCCTTATTGTAAATTGTTACCAGTTTTTGAACCCTGAAAATTCTAGCAGGGTCATGAATGTGTGTGCAAAGTTTCAACACATATATGTAAAAAAAAAAAAAAATGACTACGATGGTGTCAGATTGACCCCCATTGGTTTCCATGAAGTTTGCCAAAAAATCTGCAGTTTGAAAAACAGCAGTAACAGGTTAAAAAAAAACAAAAAAACAAAAAAAAAAAAACAGAAAGGCTTTAATTGTTGCTTGACTAAAATATGAAATACATGAGAACTTCTGAAATTTAAGACTTGATATTAAGGGCTCATCTTCTGAATCATCCAAGGAGAATTCGTTGTTTCTTGCTTTATTTTGTCTGTGCAGCTAATATTGAATACAGAAATATGTAGGTCAAATGGACTCCTACCACAAAGAAAGGAACTATTCACAGGAGTTCATATTTTATATATTTTTTTGTCTCTGACAAGCTACAGTGGAGGTTTTATGTAAAAGCAGTGTTTTTCATAGTGTTGATTTATGGTGAACTGCATGGAAACCAGTGGGTGTCATTTTAACCCAACAGGAGGGTTAAACGTCCAATTATGTCAACAATAAAATGGGTTGTACAGGATTTGGTCTCTCTTACCTGGCCTGCTGCTGGTTTTCAGCAGTTTTTCTCACTATCACTTCACCGTTGTACGGGAGATGCTGAGAAAATCACACATTCAAATTCAGCAATATTTATTTACATGACAATTTCATTTGTAGAAATTGATAAGCTGGCAAAAGATGCAAAACTATAAATACTATTGCTCTGAACCACATTTGATCTAAGAGGTCAGATAAATTCAACAGTAGACTGACCGGCTTTGCTTTCTGTCCGTTACAGAGCAGGAAGCGGAAGAGAGCCATGGCGGCGCACAGCAGCCCAGCGACGAGCAGTCGTCCCGCGGCTTCAGTCAGACTGACCGACGGGTGCAGAGGAGACTCCTCCAGAACAACCAACCACACGGCTGCTACCGGAACCAGACTCTGACTCCATTTTGGCCAGTTTCTCCAATGCAGTCTGACAGGAAGAGAAACAAAGAGAGTGAATCATAATATCGGTACAGTTGTCTTAACCAAAAGGAATTTGTGAGCAATGCTCATGCAATATTCATTGGTGGTTGCCAGGGAGTTGCTATGCTGTCATGCGTTTGCTATCTGGCCAGTATATGATACTAGATACTACAGTTTCATTTGTAGACAGGACTCGGGTCCCTCCTTTAACGTGAGTGGGAAATTAACGTTTTATTATCTGGAACCCCATTTATTTTAATTGACCCTTCGCAATGTCCGACAACCCACACGCCACACATCATGTTCTCACGCAGTGAAAAATACATCGCAGAGACACTGACAACACATTGACAGACAAGGTAGAGCAGGTTACTTTTGATATGAAACAGTTTCATATTTAAAATATTGTATTTTTTTAAAGAAGTTTAATCAATAAATAGCGTATAGTGTCTCTTTAATGTGTCGTGACAGATCGCTGTAGCTCCTCGTGAAGCGATCATCTCTTCATACTAGTTCATTTATAACATGAATGAACATCAGAAGGAATGTTGTTTCAACCACAGAAAAACATGAGTACACAAGTTCAAGTTCACTAACGTTAATCTACTAACTCCCCTGACTGTTTGTCGGACAAAATGACGGATTCTGGGTTATGATTGGTCAGATCGCCTGTCAATCAAACTGCCGGCGAAGGGTCTTCTTGAGAAGACAGACTTTTCAGAAGTCTCATTTTTGCCTGAACTGTCCCTTTAAGGGAATCACTCACTATAAGAGTATCTGTAGTCAGTATAAACTCTCTGCCAAAGCATCATGTGTTTGTATGTACAGTAGTTACAGTATATGAGCTGAGAGTCGGAACCTCTCTTCCAATGTGAAAAAGAATACTTTTAAAAATAGTAATTATTATTGAAATAATAGACTTTAAAAGAATATACTTAACTGTAAAATGAATGTAATGTTTTCGGACATTTAATTGAATGTTATTAAAATGTATTATCATTTCAATTTATGTTAAATGCAGTTAGCTTAAGTGTGGTTTTTATGTTGAACTAAAATATACTTTATCAGTTACACATTTGTAATAAAGAAGCTGCAATTTAGTACATTTGAAATATATTAACTTTCAAACACAGTTCAAATTGTAATGAATACTTCACATTTTTAGTGGCCTGTTCGTCAACACATCAAAATAAGTGTACTTCTTGACAAAAGATTATTAAAGCAATGTACTTTCTAGTGAAACTTTTATTTTGACAGTACTACAAAGTGCACTTTTTAAAAGTGGATGATCTTTAAGTCCATTTAAAATGTTACTTCCCCCAAAATATGAAAATTCTGTCATCATTTACTCACCTTCAAGTTGTTCCAAACCTGTATAAATGTCTTTGTTCTGCTGCACACTGAAGAACATATTTTGAAGAATGTCGGTAACCAAACACATGTAGGTCACCATTGACTTCCATAGTAAATACTATGGAAGTCAATAGTCAACTGTTTAGTGCATTCTTCAAAAGATCATTTTTGGGGGAACTTTCCCTTTAAGTGGCCTTTGATTTCAGTATTATATAATCTGCAAAATGTACTTTCAATAACTAAAAGAAGGACACTACAATGCACATTTAATACAATTAAGCGTACTTCTGTTTCACAAGGGTTAAACCATGCAGTCTCCGCACTCCAAACACCCACCTCATCCATCTCCACTCTCTTCCAGCTCTCTCCTCCACCTCTCGTTTGATCATCTCTTTCTCCTGCTCCCTTCCATCCTGTCCTCCTCTGCCTCGAGTTCTGCTCTGCTCCCAGCAGCTCCACACATGTCCAGGGCTCAGCTGAGGCATGTGTCCTCATGGACGCTCTGCATGAAGTGTTTGGGTTGCTCAAATCATGCCGTGGAGAACAAATACTGGATTTTCCTGTTGAACTAGTCGGTCCAGCAGGTTTAATTCGTCAAACACTAATGTTTATTGTTGTCCTTGTTGTGTTGTAAGAGTATGTGAGGAATGTGGTGTGGTGAGGGAAGTTGGTGAGGCACTTCCCAACACACCTGAACCAGCTGCCACCGCTCCCAGCTCAAATACACATCACACACAACAGGTCACCATACAAAATATAAACCAGGTGCCCAGTGAGAGCAGAATGATCCTTGTGAAAAACCAGAAGTTAATAGTACAGAATGCACACTATTAGTAACAAGATGATTACGGAAATGATCTCAGCAGGTCCTTTAATGACAGCAATGAAATGCAGTGGAAAGGTTTTTTTGGGATTAAGTTAATTTTCATGGCAAAGAAGGACTATGCAATTCATCTGATCACTCTTCATAACATTCTGGAGTATATGCAAATTGCTATTCTAAAAACTTAAGCAGCAACTTTTCCAATTTCCAATATTTATGTAATTCTCAAAACTTTTGGCCACGACTGTAGTTAAAATCAGCTGAGTTCAGTTTTCAAAGCGATTTTATGTCATTTTTATTCTATTTTATCAAAATTTACTGACATGCTGTCATTGTTATGGCGATATCACGTGGTCAACATGTGAACGTGACGTACGAGAACTGACTGAGGTCTGAAGTGGGACGTAATTTGCGACATTGCAACGTCCAACCTGAGGTTTATTATTATTATTTCAAAACATTTTAAAAAGACAGTCATGCAAAATAAAGCCAAAATGAGGGATTGAGGGTATGACTGACATACAAGGAAGACATCAAGTGTACAAAAGCACATTTATTTCCCATCACTAGGGACAACAGGAGACACCAACTCAGACACTGAGGCGCATTAGTGTACATAAACCGTCAATAATTACAACAATACTTCATCATAGTACAGATACTGATTTTTTTTTTACATTGTACAAGTTTGTCTCAGTATAAATAGTGTATGTTGGATATATTTCCCTTTTTCATGTTATAAAGATGCAGTAGTGCTCCACTGACAGATGTGCAAAACCCAAATAAATACTAGTATGTCCAAAAACACAAGTTACATGAAATACACAAGTTCTCCAGTCATTTTAACAGATGTTACACAGAATAATATGAGGATTCAGATTAATGGAGGCATGTTGGGCTGGATTTTTTTTTGGTGGGGGAATGTGTTCAACCTTCACCTGAACCTCACTCAGGCTGGTGACTCCTTCCAAATATACTATAAGTAAAAGTTGATCTGGGTTTTGCTTTCAATCACATGTTTAAAGTGAAGTGATGTGGGCATAATTGATCTGATCTTGGATAACGATCAATGCCTGAATTATAACGCAATCTTGAGATGGATGGTAGACCGAATCTTATCAAGAAATGTTAAGATCATATGTTACCCCAAAACCAAAGAAAAAAATACATTCTATTTTGTATCAAAAACTGAAGTCTGTTATTAAGGACAATTTTGCACCATGACAACAATCACATTTTTCTCCTTTTCTTTTTTCAGTTATAATTCTCATTACTGTAATGCTTGGTCATAAAAAATAAAAACACAGAGCTTCACTATAATTCTTTATTTGATTTTTGAGGTAAAATGTGATCTTTTATAAGATTCTCCTGCTAATCCAACCAAGCACTTTCCTTTAGAAGGTTTATGAAAACGGAGCCTGATTGAAATGATTTAACAGTGATTTACAGGCTTTGTGGCTACGCTAAATTTTACTTTAAGAATTCCAAAAATCCAGTAAAAGTTCACAGCGTTTGACCCCTTTATTGTGGGAAACATGAAATTACTTTAAAAAACAAAAAAAAAACAAATATATATATATATAAAAATTTTAAAGGTCTCATCTATGGAAGCTTGTTTCTGCCACTAAATAATAATTTATTCTCACAATTGAGAGTTTGAATGACGAGTTTTTAATCACATAATTCTGACTATATAACTCGCAATTGTGAGAAAAAATTGCATGATAAAGTCAGAACTGCGAATTGTGAGGAAAAAGTTTCAGAATCGACATTGTCATGCAATTTGACTTTATATCTCACAATTCTGACTTTATAACTCATAATTGCGAGAAAACATCACAGTTCTAAGAAAAGAAAAAGCCAAAATTGTGAGATAAAAAGTCTCAATTACATTTTTTCTCATGGCGGAAACAAGCTCTCATCGGTCTCCGGTATGAAAAAAAAATAAAAATCTCAATACTGCATAAAAAAAAAAGAAAGAAAGGAACAACGATCAAACTAGGCCAAAATGAAGATCATAAACGAGGCAGTATGGCACAGGTTAAAAGTCATGATAGTTCCTGAAACCACACATGGTTGGGTCTTTTTGGGTCTCTAGAAACACAGTTAACCACTCTCCAGTGTTCTGAATATATCATAAAAAACATCTTCACTATTTAAGTTAATTTTTTACTCTTCAAGAAAACAAAAATAAATCAGAAATCTGTTTACTCATTTAAAGTAATTCATCTGTCCCCCTTCAGTAAACAACGGAGCGTTTCTTCATGTGTGATTCAGTGTCAGGGTTTGGTAATATGAACTTCACTGGCTCCCGTCCCATTGGTGGTGGTGGTGATGATGTACTGCGTGGTGGTCTGCTGACTGACGGCGGGCTGCTCCAGCGGATCGGGGTGAACCTGTGCTGCGGTGGACGGGACACTCACCTGCTTACCATCCAGCTCTGTCTGTCCTTCTGAGATGACGTAGTGCGTCTGCAATGCACGAGAAACAACCATGATTGCAGGACACGATCGACAAAGTGGAAGTCGAGTAGTTCATCCAGTAAACGTCAGACTCACCGTTTTAACCTGACTGCTGTTGACGGCAGTGGTGACGGGGGTGCTGGCCTCTGCTATCACATACTGAGTATGAGGAAGAGTCATCATCTGGATCTCAGATGCTTTTAGGAGGAAACACAATGCCGTCTTCATACATACAGCTTAATAAAACATTACAAGCAGGTGCTTTTGCTTAAGGTACTCACGATAACTCCTGTAGTTCCAGTTGCTGGGAAGGTACGCATGCTGTGCAGCACCTTGCGTCTGATTAGTGGACGTCTGAAGAGTCTGGCCCTGAGCCAGGGTCACAGGGGTCAGCTGGGCGGTGCTAAGCTCCTGGGCAGCTTGCTGAGAGGAGGGACTTAGAGGCTGACCAGACACCTGATTGGATGGTAGGAAGTGTCAAAAGAAGAACTGACAGGGAGTCTGATGCCACTACACTACATAAAATGACATGCAACAGAAAGACTATAAACTGTTCATTTACATATACTACTGACACTGTAACAATACAAAGCTGGTTGAAAATTTGAGAACTTATGCTTTAGTTAAATCACAGCCGTTTCAGTTTTACTTCAATGCATCATACAGCTCTAAACAGCACACATATCCTGCTCACCTGTGCATTGGCCTGCACTGTCCCTGTGGGCTCAGCCACCTGTATGTGCTGAACCTGAATAGAGTGCTGACTGTAACTGTGAGGGTCATGCAACTGACTCACATCTACTGTAGAGTGCTGAGAGTGAGGAGAAGACGCCTGCAGAGACAGACAGACACAACATCACTTATCAGATCACTCCACAAGCCATCATCATGTTGCCACCGTTGAACCGAAACCTCCAAAAATTATTTTCAGGAAATGGAAACACTGTACTTTTTAAATAATTCAACACCGCATTGTCAAAGTTGATATTTTGGCTTTATATATGGTCAGACACTTGCATCTGTCATTATACAGATTATTAGCAAATCCTTATTTTAGGCAAATGAGTATTTTGACCACAACATCCTTCTTATGCTTGAAACCCACCAAATTAAATACCACCAATTGTGCATATCACTAATTAAGCATATTAGGGGTGTGATCTAATGACACCAACAATGGGTGTGTAACCAAATAGGTAAACACCTTTCCTATCAGGTGTGGCAAAATATTTAAAAAAACTTCAGCAAACAAGAAAAAAAAGTCAAAAAAAGTTTGATATAAAATAGTGATAGCTGAGTGAGAAATATTGCAGAGGGATGCAGAAAGAAGTAAAAAAAAAGCCAATTCTGAAGGTCGCGATCATCGAAAATTCAAGCGTTTCATCAAAAAGTCAAAAAAAGCGTAGAGAAAAGTGTGGTGGAAAACAAGCGCAAAAAAAAAGTCTGCCGTGAGATGAGAAGATGCAAAAGTGTGCCTGCTGCCCCGCCTGCTTGCCACTTGGCTGTCACTGCAATGATGCAGCAGCATCACTGGAGTGCCAAACAAAAGCACGGCATGGCCAAGACTCAGAGAAATGGAAGAAGAAAGAAAGAAAACTAAACACCACACACACTGAAGAACACAAAACTGAAAGAAAAAAGAAAAGACAAGATTTTTCTTTTTCTTTTTTTTTTATGGTTTTTGAGACTGTGATGAGATGAGAGTGAATGGATGATGGGGTGAATGGATGTGGTTGGATTGGTGGCCAGAGAGCTCCAGAGAGACTCTTAAGCCAGCAGGTGTGAAGGGGTGTGGGTGTGGTGGAGTGGATGTTTGTGGTATCTTGTGGGCCTTTTCCTTTGGGGGCCTTTTCGGGTTGAGGTCACTCAACTCAGCTCACACTTTTCTGGAAGACACCTTCTTCAAAAAGACCTTCTTCAAGAAGAAGGTAAGTCTACATCCTTCAAAAAAACATGATTTTCACATGAGACAATGCCTCCATCACACCATCACACCACACGTGGCTGGCAAGAAAAGGAAAAAGAAAAGAAATAAAGAAATAAATGGTTCACCCTGGCCCTGAACTGATCTGAACCCTGAACCCCATTGAGTGGTCCATCATCAACATCATCAAATGTACGAGGACAAAAAAAGTACTTCTGAACACAGTGTGGGCCTGCTGCTGTTGCTGTGCTGTGCTGCATGCATTGTTTGTGAAACAGATCAAAACACTGACAGACATGATGGAATGGATTTTTGAGTGTCCTTTGCAAAAGAAAGGTGGCTATATTATTTGGTCACTGATTTTTTTTTTTTTTTTTTTTGTTGAATGTGTGAATGTTGAGATGTTTGTTGTGATATGTATATATTGGTTTCAAAAAAAAAAATAAATAAATGAAATGGGTATTAAATTTTTTTTGTTGCCTGTGGCCTAAATAATTACAGTATATAGTCCTGCACACAACACATATCCCCCCTAAAATAAGCTAAAACTAAAAACTAAAACTCCAAAAAAATATTCAGCTTTGAATTAATGAGTTTTGTGTTCATTGAGAACATGGTTTGTTGTTCAATAAAAAATAATCCTCAAAAATACACAACTTGCCTAATAATTCTGCACTCCCTGTATTGTTGACATTTTACCAAAATCAAGCTCAAATGGAGTTAAGTTTTTTTGACTAATGAATTTTCAGATGTGTTTCATCATTAGAACGGCCACATCTGAGGCAGTAAATGCATTGCATTATGTTTTCATCAACTCACAAGTTATAAAGTATATTTTATGTGGGGCCATTTTTTTCTATCATTTGGCCACGTTATTAAAAAAAGACGTGCGTCGCACAGACTATTTAAGAAAGTATTGACTCGACAACAAATGTTAGATTAAGACACTCTTCTACACTCATGAGGCATTACAAACAGTTTGGGGATTTGATGGAGTTACGAGGTTCAGTCACAAGCTCTTTTAATACTTTTCATTGGTTAGATATTTGCAAAACTCACAGACAGACAAAGTGTGACCAAAATTAATGATTTATGCAAAAAAATAAAAATTAAGATGTCAAAATATGGAGATACAAGGTTAGCGCCCAACATTGACGATACATATACACCGTACAAAAGTATGTAAACAGAGGAAATGCAAAAGCACGGAGAGAAAAAAATAAAGTCAAAAAACAAAAGCAGTAAGGAGACTCGAAGAAAAATGTAGAAAAATGAAGCGAAAGCAAGAGAGAAAGAAAGAAAAATAAGAGTAATAACAGCCATAGAAATAAAGAGAGTGTTGTCCGTACCGGTGCCACCTGCACCACCTGCAGCTGTATGTGCTGTGGCTGTGACAGGCCTCCTCCTGCCTGAGACACAGGGATGTACTGGATCCTCTGGAAATCCCCTTGTGGTGTGCGATAGTCTGTGGTCAAGGTCTGGGACAGCTCCGTCATGGCCTGTGTCAACAGATCAGTCGTCTAAGAGAAAGATAGAAACGGATGAATGTTGTGTTGTTACATAACAGGGCACTTTGTTAAGAAGTCAACCACTTCACTAATATAATGTATTTAAGTGAAATGGCATTCAGCAAGAAACCCATTTCTTTAGAAAAACGTGATCCGATGATCCCAGTGAGATTTTTATAGAATGCAAACGGTATATTTTGATTTGATGATGTGGTGTTTGAGCGAGTGTTGCTCACCACCACGGCCTCGGCAGTGGTGCCGTCCGTTGTGATGACAGCAGGAGTGCTGCTGATGACCGTAGTGGCCAGAGGTGCTTGGATGCTGTTGCTGTTGTACTGATATTCTGGATGCTTCTTACGTATGTGTTGGACCATCTTTGTCTAAAAATAAAGATATATTAGTACGTGTGTGAAATTGTATGGATTTATGTGTACTTTCTCAGTAATGTCTCTACCTTGCTGCTGTACTGTTTGGCACAGTGCGGGCAGCACACAGGTGCGGTGGCGATAGTGCCCGTCAGCTGGGTGTGTGTGCTCAGCATGGGGTCAGGTTCCCCGGGCCCGGCTGGACGCAGCTTCCGGATGCTGGGAGGCAATTCTGCCCCAGGGTGGTTCTTCAAAATGTGTGCCTTCCTCTTACTGGCACTTTTATACACCTGAACAGGTAAAGCATGACGTAAACATGATATAGATTAATGAAGAGTATTTTATATATGTAAATAAAAGAGTGTATTTTCCAAGATCAAATTTTTTGAGTTTCAGATATAAACGGTAGACACAAATGCACTATGCAGGAAGAGCCAAATGGCAACACTATTTTCAGAGGAGGCTCAAGGACACACTGCTATTTTCTTTCTATGAGTCAGCCAACGTGAAGACCGAAGGGTCATTAAAATGTCTGGGCTCAAGCCCATGAAGATGGTAAGACAGAACTGGCAAAGCTGAGTGAGTCCAGACCTTATCGCAGTACTGGCAGAAGTAATCTCTGTTGGGTTTAATGATGGGCAGCGTCAGCTCAGGAACCTCCTCCAATCGCATCTCAGGATGTCGTTTAGACAGATGATTCACCTGAGGACATGCACAATTATATCATTAAAGTAAGAAAATAAGCCACAAGTGGCCTATGATTTCAAAAACACAGATTCTGGGAGGTCTATGAAACAGCGAAAAGGTGATGGACAAACTAAGGTCAAAGGTCAATACCAGCATCCCTCGTCTCCTGAAGCCCATCATACAGAGTCTGCATTTAAACATGAAGCTTTCAAAGTCAGTGGTGGGCTCCTTCTGTTTCAGAGCTTTGGTGCGATGGATGCGGTCAGCCTTTTTGGCTTCGCGTTCAGGGTTGTGCATCCTCTGCATGTGTTCCCGTAGTTTATCCTTCCTCTGGCCAAAAAAAAAAAAAAAAAAAAAAAAAGAATGAGAAGTTACATATAAAATATAAAAACGGTAAATTACATGTCTGAACTGTAAACGCAGGAAAAGTATTTGGGTTCGAACAACAATGCATTATACACAAATAAATGCTGTGCATTGTGATGTTGTGAAAGTATTTCTGCAGCCATGTTATTCATCTGGGCATATGAGAATCACCTTAAACTGTTTTCCACAGGTGGAACACAGGAAGTCTTTGCGGTCAGAGTGGCGGAGCATGTGGAGTCGTAGTTTATCAGGCCTGCAGAAGGCTTTATCACACTCCGTACACTGGAAGATCTTCTCTGAGTGGAAACTCCTCACGTGTTTCTTTACCTGCACAACACAGATATATGACTGACCAATGCTACAAAATTACAAGAATATTGCCATGTAACCAGACATTGAAGAGGTCTTATCATGTTTAATGGTTTCTTTTTTACCTTGAAAGTCCACTTAGAATGTTAGCATAGGTTTCTGCACTAAAAACCAGCCATACTTTAAGTTATTTTTGCTATTGTACCTTTAAGGTTTCTAAAGAGTCTTCTACACGTTACTGAACATGAATTATAACTCTTTAACTTCACTTGCTTACTTAAAATTTTACTTATTACAATATTTAGTTAGCACTAAAATTTCAGTATCAGTTTTATTAGACACGATTAGTCTTATTGTTTGAATCGCTTGTTTTCTTGATTTACCACGAGTACCATGTTTTTACTGTGCCTCAGAGATAACATTATTTTCTCAAGTGGCTAACATAGAATAATCAGAGAGCTTTTTCCAACAATATAATTTAATTGATTGCATGTCATTTTGCAACACCAGTTTTTATTAATATGATATTCTAATATCAAGATAACTGCAAAGTGCAACAAGTCTCTTAAGAGAACACTAACATATATAATATTAGCATATGTATAATAATAACATTATTATAACATAACTTTGTGATTGATTGTTTTAACCATGTAAAACAGCTCTGTGTAATGAAAAGAGCGGAAGCAGTCGAGTGCAGCACAAGCATAAAAAGCTCGCTGGACTCTCACACAGTTATGTTAATAAAACTTTAACACATGAGCTCATCCATGAACATGATTTCTGCCCGATTACATCAGATTGCTTTCCATTGGCTATGGAGGTGAAGACGACAACGCCCATGATTCCTCGCTCATTCATCCCATCATCAAGCTACGCCTTTGTTTTGATTAAGCGACCTCTAGTGGCAAAAATTACATATTGCGCCTTTGATGAAGTTTAAAATTAATATAACTATTAACAAATTAAAGGTGTGTTGCCTTTAAGTATTTCTCAATTAGGTAAAAATCATTGCCTCATGTTTTTCAAGAAATTAGTGATATCACAACCACAGATTTGAGTCAGCCAGTTTTATAGAATGGCTTTAATAAAAATGGGATTTTTGGAAAGCAAAAAAAGGACTTTTTAAAAGACAAAAATATAGGCGGTTAAGAAATTTTATCCACATGTGTCCTATTTGCTAGCACATCTCACCTGTATGAAGTCTGTGAATGTTTTCTTGCAGGAAGGACAAGAAAAGCAGCCGTTGACCAGGTGAACCCCCACATGTACTTTGAGCAGGTCCAATCGGTCATAGGACTCAGCGCAGAACAGGCAGGAGTACGTGCGCTGATCGGAGTGCAGCTGCAGGTGATCCTCAAGCGCAGCGTTCGTCAGAAAGCCCTTACCGCACTGAAGACACATGTGATGGCAGCCGTCCCGCCCGTGGTACCGCATGTGCTGGTCCAGCTTGTCTTTATCTCGGAAGGCTTTCCCGCACTGGGGACATTTAAAGGGTCGAAAGGACTTACGGATGAATAGATGCTGGAGAGCGGCATTCTGGATAAAGGAAGAGAGAAAACATTGAGGAATGGACACTTCTCAGGGGAGAAGACAACTAGGTGGACAATTCAAGCAGGATGATGAGGAATCACTTAGATTACACTAAATTCATATGGTTTGCAAGCAATGACATAATGCACTTGCTTGAGTCTTTATGTCATAGAGATGGTGGCTGAAACAAGCGGTTTTGTTTGCATGCTGAACACGAACAGGATTAAATCTTTCACCCAAAAATGAACATTCGGTCATCATTTACTCACCCTCATCATGCATCAAGCACTTAGTATTTTTGAGGGGGCACCATATTAGATTATGTTTTGAATTACTGACACGAGAACATGCATTATTAACGCATTTACTGTCGCTATTCCAGAATATTAAAAATTTTAGGCCTAAGTTATGCATCACTTCAGTCTTCCAGAAATTCTTTGCTAAATTTTGGGCGGATTCCCCTAGCCACCCGCACGCAAACTAAAACGATGGTTCTCCTCAAACCGCTTATAGGCTGGGACATTACAGCAAGAAGAAATTCACCAGAAGGCCACAACTTTTGGGCACTATTCCTTTTGTACCTACAATATTCTAAGATTGGAGTAAGCTTTATAGTTACCTGCAATATTCTACAATGTGTAGAATATTGAATATCAATAAAAATTAAGTTTGAAAAGAATATTGCAACTTCCAAAGCCATCAGTATATATTTTTGCTAGTACTTCTCTATATTTAAATAATAAAAAATATAAAATAAATAAAAAATAAACATTATGTGGTTGAAAACACTGAACAGTCTCTGGCTCAGTGCCAGCCAAAGCGCAATCGAAGATTTGAATTTGGCAATCGTACGCTTCAAAGGGTTAATTATCAAATGAAAAACATATTTTTTCGTCTTTTGGGAGCTGCATTCAAATCCATTTGTCTCAAAAATATGAGGGACCACGTGCCCGCTCGGATTGATTATAAAAATTGAATTGAAATTGAATTTCTCCGCTTCCAAACGTTAAACCACAGAGCTTTCATTTCGGCTGAGAACTGACATTCATCCGTGACACACTAAACATCTCCTTTTTTCAAATTCGATGACACCAACTCGGAAAGAAGCTCGCTGTAGTCTCTACCAGAGAATATCTGTATATCTCCCTTTGCACTGAACTTTGAGCATCGTAACTTTGCAGATGTTGCTTATGCTCAAACAGCAACATTACACACTAACTGAAGTTACAAAAAGAGAAATCATAATCAAGCACCACTTTAAATGATGACAGAATGTTCATTTTTTGGTGAAGCTGTCCCTTTAACTCTGCTGGTTGATGAAGCTAGAGGACTGAACTGATACAGACAGATGTAATGGGGATGTAGGGAGTCATAGGCTGTCAGTGTAGCGTGCCATCACAACACTGTATTGACTGAAGGAGGAAGTTTCCTCTGACTCCACTCTGGCCCACATTAGACCTACCTGCAAGTCCACCTTAACGTGCAGCACGCAACAAAAGAGAAAGACACACACACCCACACACACACGCTACTGTTAAATAACTCTAGCCTGCTTAACACACAACATTGCAGAGATATGAGGGTGTGGGTCACGCGTATCTTACCCTAATCCTCCTCGCCCTCCTCATGTCCTGAGGTGTGAGGTGGGGATCTACGGGAGTTGTCTGAGACAGGTCCTCTTTGGCAGACTCTGGGAGCTCTGTGGCCAGCGGTGGGGTGACAGAATCCCCCTCGACTTGCAGTGCCTCGGTGTGAGTTGCTGGGGCATCCAGCCCTTCCTCAGTCTCCGTCTCCATTGATTCGGCTGCCAGCTCCACCACCTTCAGTCCATTAAGAGCTCCGTCTGTCCTTTCCTCAAATGGTAGTTTATCCACAGATGCCAACAGCTCCTACAGCAGGTGCAGAGACAAACACTGAGCACAGAATCTAGAGATGCACCGAATGTTCTGCAACCGAAATGATTAAATAAGTAATAAGGCCGAATAAATTTTGCCGAACAATGACGTTTTTAATGACGCGATCAAATAGTAACCCGCGTAGAGCGAGAGGCGCGCGCTTTATGCAGCAAACATGTCAGCTGTGTGGAAGCACTTTAAGGTGTCAGAGAAAGAGGCAAAAACGGCCGTTTGCAGACACTGTTCTGCTGAATTGTCCAGAGGGGGTGCATCTGCAAAAACGTACAGCACTTCAAGTTTAATTTATCACTTAAAATCAAGACACCCCAAACATCATGCAGAGTACGAGAAAGACACGGCGGCGGCTACGGCAACAGCAGCAGCGAAAAGGAAAGTAGCTCCCCCCAGGAGGAACCGACTTTCATGTGAGAAAGCAGAAAAGTTACTTTTCATAAAGAAGAACCTGCCACTTTTCCTGAAGAAGTAGGCTAAGTAGGCTTATGTCTAGGACAGTTATTTATTTGTTGTGGGTTCATCCACATTTGTTGTTGTAGACATACAGAGTTACATTCTTTCAGCAGTCAGTTATAGGCCTAACATAGGCTATTCAAGAAGGGGGGCTTCAAAGAAGGCCAAATAAAAATATCTTTTTTATTTTACTAATTTATTTATTTTAAATTATATTGTGCTTTGTTTGCATAATATCTGCTGGAATGTTAAAAAATGTTCAGTGTTAAATAAATATTTTGAAATTATATTTTTGTTATTTGATTTATTTCTCTGAAAAGCAACACAAAATAGTAAAAATCAAATTTTTACTATTTAATTATTGTAATGGTGAAAAAATTGGCAAAATAAATGGAAAAAATGCGGAACACCGCGTTCGGTATTCGGCCTTCGGCCAAGCATTTCATTATTATTCGGCTTCGGCCAAGAATTTCATTTCGATGCATCCCTAACAGAATCCATTCATCATCTGGAAAAAAAATCATTCTAAAAGCGATTCCATAAATATCATGCCATTATAGTTGTGGTATAGTTCTTTTATTTTAACTTTTCTAAATATATATACTATATCTGGTAACACTTTATTTTACAGTGTCATTGTTACATATGTTACATGTAGTTGTGATAGTAATAACTATAAATTATTATGCATAATTACAACTAACCCTAAACCAACCCAAATCCTAATCGTAACCATGTAGTAAGTACATGTTGTTACTTAATACTCAGTACTTAAATGTATAATTACAGTGTAACAAAGAGACCTTAAAATAAAGTGTAACCCCATATCTTTATCATCATAGTTTGATTTTTGTAAATGATTAGTAAATGATTTTTGGGTGAACTATCCCTTGGTTTATTTTACAGGTCTACAGTACCTGTGTCTTGTCAGCACTTTCAACAGGAGTCTGTGGGCAGATGAATTTCGTACGCCGTCCTGGTCGCCTCGCAGCACCGAATCGTTTCCTGCCCCGCCCTCGGCCACGGCCCTTTGGCCTGGAAAAAATATTTAGAGAATATTTACAGAATATTTAGTCAGACTCTTTAATGAATTCTCATGAATACAGAATGGGAGTCATTTATTTGCATTCAAACCTTTGGATGAGGTTCAGCTTGTCATCGTGCATGTTTAAGTGCTGCTGAAGCTGCTCTGAGCTCATGAACCGTCTGTTACACTCATAACATGGCCAGTTCTTCTCCTGCTCACGCAAAACTGACCCAGAAAGAAGAGTAGGTTTTAGAGTTGAACCATGAAACACAACAGAATTAAAAAAAATAATAATAATTTTATATCTTATTTTTAAAGTACCTTATATTTAAACCCTTTTGGCAGACAATGTACAACCACACATGTCAAAATATTTGTTCTTTAATGAAAGATATTTATAATTTGAGAGTACCAAACCAAAACCACGAAGCGCATTGTGAGAAAAGTTAACTGTTACATCCTTGGTAAATATATGAGTTTATCATGTCTGTGCCTGTGTGAATGAGTCAAAGAGATGATAATTACAATTTACCTTTTCTCTCTTCATCTGTGACATCGTGAACCTTTTGGTTGACAAACTCAGCATATGATGCCGCGTACCACACCTGGAGTATTAGATTGCATGTGAATTCACATCATCTGACCATGTAAAAAAAAATACCAGTTTACTGTAAAAAACAACATCCTAAAAAGAAAAAAATATTTGATATGCGGGTGTGCTGCTCTGCTGTACTCCATTATGCACCACTCTGTTTGTTGTTAGGTTGACAAAGTTTTAAAAGTTGCATTGTTAGGCTGGTCTACCTCGGCGTTCTAACAGCGCTCGCCAATGTCGAAATGATTGAGATAGCCAATCAAATCAAAGAAGGCTTTACTGTTCACAGTAGACAAATGTGAATTCCAACACAACGTTTTAGTTTTAAATGGTAAAAGAATGCGTGGTAAGATGTAAATAACAAAATGCAATATTTGACTACTGCTTTATGGCAGAAATGTTCAACGATGACAGGCCTAATATCTATGGAGGACCAGGAGTGCCACATTAAAATAAAACGATGAATCAATTAATTCGTTTAATAATTCACACATAAAAATGTAAATAAATAAATCACTTTTAAATAGGCAAATAAATAGACGTATTTAAAGTTGTTTATTTAATTCCTGTTTTTAAACGTAGATTAATAGAACAATAAAAAAACACATTTGTAAATCATTTTAAATGGCTTTTACCTTTTTAAAAAAAGGATTTGCCAAATGCTTTTCTTTATCCATTTGTCAATCGAGTGCTAAAATGCCATTGGACAGTACACAAGTGGGAGCAACCAATCAGCTTTCGCCTCAATTTGAAGAGCCGACCCTCTCTACAAGAGTTCTCTAAAAGATTTAAAATGATTTACAAATGTATTTTTTTATTGTTCTATTAATCTACGTTTAAAAACAGGAATTAAATAAACAACTTTAAATACGTCTATTTATTTGCCTATTTAAAAGTGATTTATTTATTTACATTTTTATGTGTGAATTATTAAATTCATCGTTTTATTTTAATGTGGCACTCCTGGTCCTCCATAAATATCCAGTTATGCAAATTAATGCAAACTGTTTTATTAAATTTCACCATTTTAAACTGAAATTATGCTATCATTTACATGATTCATGTAATTCATAAGTGAATGTAATGTTTGCGTTTTAGAGAGTGAATGTGCACATATTTTAAAAGAAAACATTATTTGCAAATAGGTTACTTCATAAATTACTTGATACACACATACACACACATTCAATATTATACTGTCAATATAAATTTAGACATCTTAAAAAGTGTTGCCATTTGACCATTATGTTTCCTAAAATGAAGAGCAAAAAATAAAATTAAGATCTAATTAGAATTGATGCGAGACGAAATTATAATAAAGATAATAAAAGATATCATTTTTATCCTTTCGTTTGCTATAGATGAGAAAATCTTTCTGCTGACCTTAAGCTCCTGTTTGGGTTGAATGTTCTTAATGGTGGTGTAAAAAATGTCCGAGCCGTACTGATAAGCCACCAGGTTCTGCTCCAGGTGATTCTGGGCCGGCCGGACAAACATCATCCAGTTACATCGCTCCTCGTCGGACAGGTCAAACCAGAGGTCCTCCGCTCTCTCGCCCTCTTTCTCTGGGTCTAGCATGTATAACTACACAGAGGACACATGTGAGACTTTTCAACACTATACTGGAAAAGCACTTCTATTACAAGAGAAGGGTTTACGCGTTTGTCATACTTTAAGGTGGATGTGCGTGTCCTGCAGTTCACTCTGTCGCACCAGCGGCCCCTCTATAGGACCAAACTGTGTGCGTTTGGGGATGCGCCGCTTGGTAAAGACTCCGCCCAGGAAGCGGTCGATATACAGGACGAGAGGAAGACTGGCCCGAGCCTTGGACATCACGGGGCGGTTCAGGATAGGATGCAGAGGACCGTGTTTTAGACATGCTCCAGTATTAGCATTATTACAGTCTTCACACCCTACACATAGCAATAAAAATATATGTTCACAATCAAAAGTGTCTTATCTATGAACCTGGGGAGTTAACTCACATTTTGAGAATCAAGAGATCTAAAACTGATTTCCTCTCATCACAATCTGAAACTGATAGTTCACCAAAAAATTTTAATTCTGTCATCGATTGACCCTTCGCAAAGACCCGCTCCCTTTAGGGGCGCTCTCACGCCACACATCATGTTCTCATGCAGTGAAAAATACATCACAGAGAGGACACTGACAACGTAATATTTTAATTTTTTAAAGAAGTTTAAACAATAAATAGTGTATAGTGTCTCTTTAATGTGTCGTGACAGATCGCTGTAGCTCCTCGTCAATCTCTTCATACTAGTTCATTTACAGCAAATAAACATGAATGAACATCAGAAGGAATGTGGAAAGTTCACCAATGTTAATCTACTAACTCCCCTGACTGTTTGTCGGACAAAATGGCGGATTCGTGGTTATGATTGGTCAGATCGCCTGTCAATCAAACTGCCGGCAAAGGCTCTTCTTGAGAAGACAGACTTTTTCAGAATTTTCATTTTTGGTTGAACTGTCCCTTTAAGGGAATCGCTCACTATAAGAGTATCGGTGATATAGAGTGAATATGATCGGTCAGAACGCCTGTCAATCAAACTGTTTGCGAAGGGTCAATTACTCACGGTTTTAAGAATTTCGTTCATCTTCAAAACACAAATGTTTTGATTTGAAACACAAATTTTTTAGCTAAATCTGCTCATCAAATAAAGCAATCATGTGTCTTCAGAAGACTTGGATTAAACGTGTTCTTACATTAGAAATGGAAGAACAGAAATTTCTTTATTTAATTCAAAAATATCTTTATTTGTGTTCCAAAGATGAACAAAAGTCTTGTGAATTTGGAATGATATGAGTTTTATTTCATTAGATATGATATGAGAATTAGTAATTGATGACAATTTTCATTTTGGGGTGAACTAACCCTTTACGTGTTCAGTGCTGAACATCTACTCACAGAGGTTCTGGGGGGTGAATGGCTGGAGCGTCCTGGGTTCCCAGTCATCCATTTCAGAATCATCGCTATCATTGTCTTCTTCCTCGTCCTCGGAGTCTACAGTGGAATCTGTGGCCCCCAGGGGACTCGACGAGGCCTCCGCCATGTTAGGAAGAGCCGCATTAGTCACAGCAAGTTGGCTCTGATAGGAAAATAACAAGAGGTTAACACTGCTTCACTAATGCAGAAGAAGCTTCATTTCATACACTGTAGACTCTTCTGCCTGTGGCAGAACAATGTTAAGAAGATGTTCAGGTAAACAGTTGCAGTATGGGATACATTTATCAGGGCAGTGTCACCTGTGTCACAGGTTCCAGGATCGCCTGTGGGCCATCAGCTACGTTACTCAATACGTGAAGATTAGCAGTGTTCATGTTCTGACCGCTGGGTAGCAACACGGTCACCTGAAGCAACAAATCAAGGTCAACATTAACAGCCAATTGCTGAAATATTACATTAACACCCCCATGGTGTTATGTACATGGTAAATGTAAAAATCAAAAACCATGTTAATGCTATAGAATGCCACACTACCTGCTGTGTTGTGCCATCTTGCTGAATGTAAGCCACTTGGGGTTGATCTGTAAACACTGCCTGAACATGGCCGAAAAAGAGCAGTAAAGAGTGAAACATCCTAAACTGTACGTGTTTGTGATTAGTTATCAACACGAGTGTATTTGTAAGGATAATCCAGTCAGTCATTATCGCAAATTAAACTCAAACAATGTGATCCGAACTCGTATCACTTTTTGAAGGTGTGTATTTTGCGAAAACACGCAGTTAATATTTGCCGTTTAACGCATTAAAAATGTGAATGCAATTAGCACAGTTATAGCTTCTCACTTCCTATATGCTAATGTCTTTATAAATAATTGCAAAACTTACATTTATTGAGAGGATTGATCCACACATAACAATATCGACAACAAATAATAATATCAAACTAAAACTGGTACCAGCAATTGTAAGACTTTTTAATGTTAAGATAAATGATACTATAAACACGCTATAAAAATTATTACTTTGATTTATTACTGATTTACTAAACGACAGTTATTCAAGGACAAAATACTCATTTTATACCAGAGAAACTGTAACATTAAATAATCACACATAATTAATAGTGATCTGAGTATCAGTATTTGCATCAGTGATACTTGCCTTCAATCAATGAACCATAATGAACAATAATACTAACTTTAATACAAATAAGTACAAATGAATTGCTCATTTCAGTTAACTAACATTAACTAATGGGACCTTGTTATATTTCGTTCCCAAAATTGCCATTAAACAGATTTAAAAGACAGTTTTATGTAGTTTCTACATTAATTTGGAGGTTGAAAATGAAATACATATGATCAGTGTTAAGAGACGTCCTCTGTCCCAGACGAAACCTAAAATACTATGTGGAGGATGAAAGATAATTTAATAATTATAATATGACCGTGTGTACTAAGAGTTTCCTCTGTGCACACATATCCTTACAAGTGCAAATTTGGCTGTATTATTTGCCTTCAAAAATTACTCTTGAGAAATGTTATGTTTATTGTCCCCCCAACTGTAAGATGAAATTTACGTCCATGTCCACATGCTGCTTTGTCTCAATTCAACCCTCAATGTTAAAGGTGCAGTAAGTGATTTCAGAAAAACGCTGTTGAAAGAGGATCACACTGAGCAGTAGGGGGCGCCAAGGATCAAATCTATGCATCTTCACTGGTAGATGAGCTCACCTGTGTTCCGTCGGCAGGGTGTATGTACACCAGTGTGTGTTCGGCGGACTCAACAGAGGTGTAGGAGCTTCCGTCTGCAGCATACACAACCTGCTGCTGACCGCGGTCTGACTGCTCTCCACTGTACACGATCTGAGCCACCGCACTGGCCTCGAAATGCACCTGCACATTGAAACCCACATGCTTCAAAACTAAAAACAGGTGAACCTCATGAAAACATGCCAATGTTGGATTTCACTCCAAAATAATAACAACAACAACAACAATAATAATAATAACAATGCATGCAACATTAAAAAATTACAGAAGAAAAAAATTTTCATGACAATTAAGAAATTATTTTACTGTATTACAGTATTTATTTGCATTATGGTAATGAGACTTTTCCAGGAAAAAATGATTATAATGCAATTGTTTTAATGCATTAAACAACTTTTGCCTCGATTTGCAGTCTGGGAATGACACTAGTTGTCGGAAGTCATTGGGAGTCTGTGGATTTTGGGCAGTCAGAGTTGACATGTTTCATATAAAATTGCAGAATTTATTATATTATACTATTTTTTAGCTTCAGACAATGATTCGGTCCAGATGTTTGATATTCAGCTCATTTTAGAACAGATAACAGAAACGGTTTGTCAGATGCACTAGCGCAGTTTAAAAACTTTTAATTATATTTATAGTACCTAACTTAATAAAACGGACTGTGTGGCTATGAGGAATGATTACCACAAAATGTATATCCGCATGCAAGTTTGAGGAACTTTATTTCAATTAAACACATACACCACTTTAGCTATCGTCACATGCCAATGCTGGCACAAATTATAACATCTAATTTCTTTCTTCTGATTTATAGGGTGAAAAAGGAGCTTGGCATTTTTTGGACGGGATTCACGCAATCAGGGAAAAAGCCTTCTTAAATTAAGATACTCCCAATACAACTTAATAGAGAAGATAAAAACATTTGTGGTGTAAGAGGGATTCAAGGGAAATAGAAGTGCTTTCTTTGTTGATTTTCTGTTGAAAAACATGAAACTAACTTAATATAGTTAAAGGGAAATCACCCCCCAAAAATAAAAAAATCTGTCCTCATCTACTCCCCCACAAGTTGTTCTAAACCTATATAAAAGTTTCTTACTTCTGTTGAACACAAACGAAGCCATTTCTAACCGCTCAGTTAATGGTCCCCATTGACTTCCATAGTATTTTTTTTTTTTCATACTTACATTGGAAGTCAATGGGGACCAGAAAATGTTTGGGTACCCGCATTTTTCAAAATATCTTCTTTTGTGTAAAACAGAAGACACAAACAACATGAGGGTGAGTAAATGAGGTTATCCCTTTAACTCAATAGTTGCACATTGGTAGTACATCTAAAGAGCTCTGGTTGTACCTGAGGAGTGTTTCCAGTGTCGTTGTTGGGTGCTGGACTCCACACAGGCGACGACTCCTGCTTGGCCTCCATTGCAACCGTATGAGGTGAGAGCAAACACCTCCTTCACCTAGCCACCTGTCATCAACCACCTGTATGTTCATTATAGAAACTGACATGATTTATCAAGATTTTATTCATGTCCATGACTTTTATCATGAAAAATCCATATGATCACTTTTCTGAATATTTGGAGGAACGTGTCACTATGAAAGCCTGCATGGTGGAAATGATCCCTGACTAGCATATCACTTTATAATGTTGTATAATACGTTGTTGTCACGTGACCTCAGTAGGTTTAGAGTCACCATGAAATCAAAATGGACAATTCTTGATTTTATGGAGTAATGCAAAAAATGATTCATTTTTTTAAAAATGCATGTGCCTTCGTAATCTTTAATCAAAACAACTTCCCCTCCCTCTTGCACTGACATCTCATTTCTGATGATGCGTTTACTGGCACGAGGGCGGGACGACCTGTCACTCACATGAGATCCACCAATAGCAAACCACAACAATCCAATCAATACCCTAAGAGCAAAATTAAGTCCCGCCCTACATTTTTTCTTGTTTGTGAAGCCGTTTCACTCAGATATACTGTGCGTTAAAATAGGGAAGAAAAGACTATCGCAAAATATCAGTTAAATGCCGCCTTGGTAGAAATGAGGAAGCAACAGATCTTTTCTTCTGTATTGTGATTTATATCAAAGTATAACGGATTATCGAAAACATGCAATGAATAAAAAATGAAGCATCCAAGGACGAATTGTTCAGTGTTCACATTACGATCTATAATATGAATTTAGAAAATAGATGGGGTGATTAGATACAAAGATTTTTTATAAAATTTTATACAATTAACCTCCAACATCTTAAGTGCTCGACTGCGTTTACTATCGCAAGATGTGAACTATATGTTCACCCAGCCCTAATCTGCCAAACACAGCTATATGGCATGAAGATATTAAAATACTATTGAAATGAATATGTGATTTCCTATACAGCTACTTTGAAAACTGCTACACAAATACATTTTGACCTGGACTATTTCCCAGATTTTCCATGACTGTGACATTTTGAACAAAGAATCCAGTATATTCCCAAATAATGGATAAATTTAACCCTTACAAAAATGTGATGTGCTGGTATAAGTCACGAAATGTACATGGGAACGTTACTCCAGTGTTCTTAAAAAACAATAATGCTAAATCTATATAAAAGACAATATACATATATTGTAAAACAGTGGCTGATGTGAGGAGAACAAATGAAAGCTCAAGCTTGTTCGTGGTGTTATTTGCAATTTATTGAAAGCTCGCCGTTTAACCCAAACACAGGCGGTAACGGTGCAGGAGGAGCGGTCAGTCTAATCACTGCACGGGGGTAGAGGAGACACACGGCCGGACAGAAAATCCCCAACAGCCGTGCTGAGAGAAAAAACACCCGCAAACGCCTGTAACCCCGGCCTTCTTCAAACCCTGAGACACATTGAGAGATAATAAACGCTGTAAAGATGAATGAAGCAGTCGGTGTGTTTGTCAGGCTCGCTCCCCCCCTGTCTAAAGCCCGCAGGTTGGGAGTTCCAGTCGGACTATACCACACAACCCGCAGCGGCAAAAGAACATTTTCACATCGGCATTATCAGACATAAACCCGCGCTGGAGGCCAACAGCGGCAGTGGGAAGAGAGCATATGCGCTGTTTGACCCGGAACGTCGATGCTTTGTCGTTTTAATCGAGCGCATTGGTTTCATGGAGGTTTTGAAACGCGGGACAGGGGCTCTCGGCTCCCCGCTCGTAGATGAGCTCGGCCGGCGGGTGTCTGCAGCAGAATGAGGAAGACACGACACGACTCCATTTTGGGTGGGACTAAGACAACAACAAAGCACGGCGAAGACACTCAACAAAATATATCTACACCCTAATCGACCGTCCAACGGAAAACAGGCTGTGAATTTTACGTGACACTTACTGAGAGGCGATCCTGAATCCGCGCTTAAGCTTCGGGTGTGGATTTCCCGAGAGTTTTGAGCATTTTTAGGAAAAGGTTGAAGTGGGTCTTCCCTCTGAATGGTAGCTGCAGAGATGGCTGCCTTGCATATATTAACATAATCTACCTAGCAACAGACGCGCGGCCCTGGGCGACGATTGGCACATTATTATATATATATCGATGGATTTTTCCAGGAACGATAGGGCTAAAGTAGCATAAATGCTGTGGTGGATAAACTCCAAGTCGTTGAATTTCGATATGTATGGATTGTTTTTCATTTTGAGATAATTGGTATTTTGTGCTCGTATTTGGCGTGTTCCTTTCAGCGCCAATGAGAATTTTCCGCCATTTCTCCCAACCAATGAAAAAAAAGATAATGTGCCAGACCTTCCAATGACATTTCATGCGCGTCACACAAGCACTAATGGATGTATAATATTATGTATATATAATATTAATGTGCATGTATATAGTAAACGTAACGTATATTTTATATATATATATATATATAAAACGTAAAATATGTATATTTTAATTATATAATTGTTATAAAGCCTACATTTTTTCTCTCTCTATATATAAAATATACGTTACGTTT
The DNA here is from genome assembly GCA_037194245.1 of Opsariichthys bidens. NCBI lineage: Eukaryota > Metazoa > Chordata > Actinopteri > Cypriniformes > Xenocyprididae > Opsariichthys > Opsariichthys bidens. The sequence goes on along the minus strand of CM074278.1, from coordinate 5,772,098 downwards.
ACTATATACATGCACATTAATATTATATATACGTTTTATATATATATATATATATATAATATATGTTAAAACACACATACAGTTTTTCTATATTCTGAGTTCACTTGAACAATACTTTTGTTGATAAAATCTGAAGTTAGTTGCCGTTTTTCCTCAGATACAAGAACATCTTTTTTTATATTTTTATTATATTTTTTACTTTAATTTATTTTATTATTGTATATATACATATACATACACACACAGGTACACAAAGCGTAATAAAGAAGACAAAATGACACATCCATGGAAGTAGTGAATTTATTGATGTTTCCCACCTGTAACCAAGAAGCCATTTTCCACTGGATTCAATCATATTTTTACTTCTAATATATGAACTTTGTATTATTTTCCCTTGCCCTTACAACCATTTCCACAATCAAGCAGGCAATGACAAGGTCCAAGATTGGAACCATTTAGGTGCATAGTGAAAGTCACATACAGAAATACTGTCACAGGAAGAGGGAAAAGAATAGAAAATAAAAGAGAATAAACTTAAAAATATATCATAACATCTCATAAGAACAATGCACATCACAGGATGTCCTTGATAAAAGCCATGATTGCAACATCAACTATACAGGCATACAAAGACACTGCTAAGAAGGGGGGGAAGAGAGAGGAAAAAAAATGATTCAAATTTTTTCTTGCCTTCCGTAGTAGTGGACATGCAAAACATCTCTATCACCTGCCTCGGCCTCCAGCTGGGTAACTAGTGCATTTTTTTTGCGCATTACCGTGATTTTCAAGGGTATGTCCTTGTGGGACTCATGTTATAAACTATACATACGGTATTACAATTACAGACGACTCCGGTAACGTATCTACGCTCTCTTTGATTTAAGCATCGTGTGCAAAGCATTGCCACATGATAAAACTCCCCATGGCAGTTCTCATTAGGCAGCTATGAAATGAAAATGCGGCATAATTGTGAAAAACATAAGCTGAATGCAACATTTTATCAACCAGATTTACTCTACAAAAGGGGAGTGTTAGAGTGTGTGGATGGAACGGTAGAAAAAACAACATTGCTTTAGTACGGGGTAGGCAAGTTCGGTCCTAGAGAGCCGCTGTCCTGCAGAGTTTAGCTCCAACCTTAATCAAACACAGCCGATCAAGCTCCTCAGGCCTATCTAGGACCGAACTCGCCTGCCCCTGTGCCAGCAGAATCCGAGTAAAGAGATATTTTACTGCGATATGGGAGACTGGAGGCCCCGAACCTTGCTTCAAACCAAAGCGCACTTACCATCTGCAGGGCCGCACCGTTTAATGGTCCAAGTATATGACACCATAACCAAAGGACAAAAACAAAAGACGTGGTAATGTTACTGAAATCGGGCACCTCTACATTCACAATCGGCCAAAATATCTGGCAGGCTGTCACGCCATTCTGTTCGAACCATTCATCGTATCTTACACAGGTGATGGTATCAGATGTTTGGACCGCAATATCAGTCCTTTAATCTCAAAGTTTAAACCTGTAACCCAGCCAAGATTTAAGCTCTGGAAAAAAATGACTATGAATAAATTTACCATCTACTTTTTTCTCTTTATGTATATCATGTGTTTTTAATAATTACAAAGTAAATGAATTAATGATTTTCTTCTCATATTTTCTGTTTCGCTATACATTTAAGTTGTTACAAATAACCTTCATATACAAGCAATCTATTTAAAAGAAGTATATCCGGCGGCCAGCGATGGTGCAGACAAACTGCTGTGTCTTTACATTGATTGTTTTCGGCTTTGCTGTACCTCTATAGACTAGAACTTTATAAAATTAACATTTTAAACAACATTATAATATGCTCCAATTTCATTTACGGAAAATCAATTCCAAGCTAATTTGCAGAATCACGTTCTCCTGATTTAATACCACTGATAAATTGCCTTTGACAGAAAAAAAGAAATGTTACAAGAGCATAAAATTGCGCTCCATGGTACAACAGTAGCAGTATTAGAAGTAGTAGTATTAATAAACCGTTGTTTTTCGTTTTCTTTAAATGAACCAGAATATGCATTTCAAATGCATGAAATGATTTGAGAGCAGTTTTATATTGGTCAGTAGTATGTTCTCCCCTCTCTCGCTCCACGGCCCCCATGATGGCTAAATCTGCATCTGCTCCAGGTATTTGTAGGTGGGGTTTTCATAGCCATGGTTCTGCATCTTGCTCAGGTGACGTTCCTCTGGACTTAGCATAGGGTCCACCTGAAACACAAGAAGAAGATTGAACATGTCAGTACATCCTTAAAAATGTTCAAATGTTTTCCAAAGAAATATTGTATGCTCAGCAAGGCTGCATTTAAAAATACAGTAAAAACTGTAATATTTTTTAAATAGTATTACGATTTTAAAATAACTGCTTTTATATTTTAATACATGTTAAAATGTCATTTATTCCTGAATTTTCGGCATCATTGCTCCAGTCCTCAGTGTCACGTGATCCTTCACAAATCATTCTAACATGATGATTTGGCGTTTAAAACAACATTTCTTTTTATTATCAATGTTGAAAACAGTTGCGCTGGTTTAAGTTGCCGTAAGTGATTTTTGAGAAATACTGTTGATGAAATCGAAACCCAAAGAAACACTACCCTCCTTTCATTGCTTCGCCCCGAAAATATCAAACACTCTATGCCACACAGGAAACCATTAACAGCAGGCGCAAGTATGGATGAATCAGCCGAGATTCAACAGCTTATCTTGGTAATTTAAAACATTTACTGACATATCGAGTAGAAACAAAGCAACCTCTGCATCCGCTTTCAGGCCTTCAAGCTCTCTAATGTCTCTCCAGCGTTGGAAAGCTCTTGTCTGATAATAACCCATCTTCCAACTATATTCCTCTGATCTTTTCCTCGTCGGTAATATCTCAGCTATCTCTCTTTCTACAGTCTTCTACAAACGCAGAAATGTTTTATCTCACTCTCTCGCCTCTATACTCAATACAGCTGATCGATTCTGATTCTTTTCAATTCCTAGTTTCGACTCCAGTAAGGTAAAAACTTTTATATCAAACATATTTATTCTGTCTTTTGGCAAAACATTTTGTTGCAGCTGATTTCCATGAACAAAAACAAGCAGCCAACGAAAAAACACTAACAGGTTTTAACAAAAATATCACAGCAAAAACAACTGAACTATTATACTTTTATAGAACAATCCTTATGAAAAGTTACTCCTTCCCCATCATGAGTGGATAACATGCTTTCCATTTACATAGCCAGCACATAGGGCTGGGCGATTTTTTAGATTCATTCAAATGTAATGTTTTGCCTTAATTTTATCATTTTTAAATCGAGAAATCGCTATTCTGAATAAACATTGAAATTGAAAAGCATTTATTGTCATTGTATTTGCATACAATGAAATTACGAACACTGCTCCTGTCTGAGGTTTGAAAAGCAAATATAACCACGACAAGAGAAACTCTAGACTATACAGTACAAAAACAAAAAATGTGAGCAAACATTACAATTAGACATGTTGACAATATAGCAATGGAAACTGTTAAGAGAAGAAAACCATCTGATCACATGATGGCACGCACCTGAGCAGAAATGAGTTTCTGCATTAAAAAAAGAAGACACGGGCAGTGGAATGGGGGAATAAAGTAATTAAACGCGATTTGAACTTTTTTTACTTTACCACAAGCATTTTTAAAATGCAGATTCATGGGGCAGACGCTGCAAAAGACGCGAGACACGGGTGCATCGGCCAAACTCGTCCGTCAAACATAATAAAAATAGTGCAAAGGAATGCAAAAACCTGTAAAGAACTACTCCTGTATGTTTGGTATTTCATGTTTGCATGATGGAGACAGGCTGAAAGATGCTGATATTTTGTTTTTACAAAGCATTTGCTGTTAATAATAGCCTATTGCTGGTGTTATTTATTACTATTACTTTATCTTATTTTATATTATTTATGAATATGCAGGATAGGTTTGCTATAAGTTTGTACAGCATTTGCCTTCATACTTCACACATATTTTCTGCAAAGATATTTAATAAATAAATTATCTGTTTTACATTTACATTTGATCACTTCAGGTATGTGCACTTGGAATAGAACTTTTTTTAACCAGATGGTTAATAAAGAGAATTATTATTTGAATCATATTGTAGTTAGGCTTTTAAGTAGACTTAGTTAAACATAAAAAAAAATTTGAAATCGTTAATCTGTCAATCAAGACTTTATTTTTTTTGCCATATCGCCCAGTCCTACCAGGACAATGTACGAACACAATATATATATATATATATATATATATATATATATATATATATATATTTTTTTTTTTTTTTATTAATTTTTTTTTTTTTTTTTTTTACAGCACACAGACAGAACGGACATCTAGCAAATATTCACAAAATTGTTTGTGTAGACGTTTATTTAAATTTTCAGAAATTGTTTACTGCACCTTTAATATTTTTGTGGAAACCAAGCATTATTTTTCTTTAATGACAAGAAAGTTCAAAAGAACATCATTTATTTGTAACATTATAAATTTATTTACGGTCACTTTTGCTCAATTTAACGCATCTTTGCTGAATATTATGAAATTCATGTTTTTTTTACTGACCCCATACGTTTCCATGGTAGTGAATATTAACTTTCATTTTCATATAATATGTATATAAAAAGCTAAAAGAACTAAACTTTCTTTGAACCTGCTTGTCCTTGTGTGCCCTGAGTGACAGCATTATCCTTCACAGGGATCGAGAGATTTTGTCTAGCCTTTCTGTTGTTATCCTCGAGGTTGCATTGAAAACAACACGAGTGAATGATGGAACGTCATGTGTGACCGTTCGCTCACCTCCACAATGCCGTGACTGATGGTGCCGTACTGCCTCTTCCTCAGCAGCACGAGACTGATCACAATCACGGTCGCTATGGCCACTGCAATCACCAGCAGGCCAATCAGAGCGCTGCTTCCGAAGCTGAAGTCATCCACCAGGGGGCGGAACGTCTCCATCTCTGATCCACGACTGAACTGCGAGGGAAAAATAAACACCAGCGTATTTACACTGCCAAAGGACAAAGAGCTATGACAAACATGGTTCAAGAGCTTTCAATGCTGCTGAAGCAGGGAACTCACACTGTAACTTGTGTACAGTGAGGCAACAATACAGTTGCCATGGCTACATAATATGCCATAATTAGTACCAAATGAGAATCAAATGAATTCGAGACAGCTAGTGAGAAAGCATTCAATTACGTTCCATAACACTCTACCAGAATGTAAATTTAGATCATATGGCAACAGTCTAAACAGCACAAAGTCGTGTTTGATTCTTTGCATTGCTTCAAGTCTGAATCTGTTGCATTTCCTGGCACAAAACAGCCATCTTAAAGCATCAGTTCCCTCCAAAATGAAAATTCTCTCATCATTCACTCACCTTCATGTCATTCCAAACATGTATGACTTCCTTTCTTCTGCAGAACATGCAGATGTTTTGACACATGTTCACGCTGCTCTTTTTCAACATTCACCCTTTTTGTTCCACCAAAGGAAGTCATACAGGTTTGAAAAAACATGAGGGTGAGTGAATGACAGAATTTTAATTTTTGAGTGAAATATCCCTCTTTAACCCTACAAAGCCTAATGTATTATATATTTGATAAAAATCTGTACTACATATCAAATCATGTTTAAATACGAGTATCAAATATGATACATCACGCTGATTTGTTCATCTCTCATTAATTATTCATTCTAAAAATCCAGGTTTGGACAAACCCAGTAATTGGGTTGTTTTAACTCAACAATTGGGTTAAATGTTTGCCCAACCTGCTGGGTAGTTTTATTTACCTCAACTATTGTTTAAAAATGGCTGCATTGCTTGCTTAAAATGAACACTAAATATGCTGGAAATTAACATATATTAATATATTTAATAAATGAACAATATTAATAATATAATAATAATAATAATATTAATAAGTGTTCACATTTTGATTATTATGGTTGCCTCTGGAAATTAAAAATCAGACACATAATTACTAATCTATTTTTTTAATATTCATTTTAAGCTAGCCATAGAGAATTTTTTAATAATAGTTGGCCGGTTGTATCAAATATGATACAACAAAAACACATATGCAAACTGTGTTCAATAAACCGTTTCATTTAAAAAAGAAAAAAACTACTGGACTATTATTTCATATGTCACACTTTCAAGAAACTGAAACTGAGCTTATAACATGAATGAATGTGTTGGTAGTATTGATCTGCTTCGCAAACTGATAACTGAATGTACACAGGCAGCCAAAGACAGCCGTGACTGTCAGTTTTCACCCAAATGTTTAGCGCTCAATTCCATTTGTGAGAGCCTAATGATGACGAATGATACGCATCCACCGGACATGCTCATGCGCTCGCATTAAAAACATGCACACATGCTGTGGAGGATTGTGGATAAACAATATCAGGTAATAAATGATGTAAAACTGTCATTTGCTCACAGACAGAAGAGAAGCAGCCTACTGTAATCCCCACCAACCCATTTACAGCCCATAATCTGAGACTGCAGTATTTGACAGTCCCATGTATTGGGCACAGGAGGGCGCTGTACTTACCAGAGGATCAACACCATTCAAAATCACTTCTTTAACATCCAGAGTCTCATCAATCACCTGTCAACACAGACAGGGTAGTCTCAGTTACTTCCTTGGGAACTGAAGATTGAGTCAGTGTGTGTGCGATGTGCAGTGTCTGTTAGATTACTGAAAAAATCAAGATTGAAGGGGACCAAATGCATAAGTAAAAATTGGTCATTGAAAAACACTAATTCATTGACACCTATTATGTATATTTAACTAATGTGCCCCCCTCAATGTCTGTGATGGTTTTAGTGCTGGTTTACTGTCATTTACCAGAACAGATGAGTATTAAATACTGTGAGCAAATCCAAAATAATTCATGAGCTCTGATTCAGTGACTATGTTCTTGTTTAAAGAATCTTGGCAATTGGCTATCAAACTCAAAAACACCAAAAAATGTATTGAAAAACATTCAACAAAGGGCTAATCAGAGGACGTTTAAAGAGATGGTCATCCAAAACGTACTTCCTTCTGTGAAACGTAAAAGAAGATATTTTGAAGAATGCTGGTAACCCAGCAGGTTTGGTTCCCATTGGCTTCCATTACATTTTTTTGTCCATATAATGGAAGTCGATGGGAACTGAAACTGGTTGGTTACCAACGTTCTTCAAAATATCTTCCACAGAAAAAAGAAACGTGGACTATCCCTTTAATGTAGCTTAGATCCTCATAAACCTCTGATTGCGCCTCAGAAAGACAAACATGCAGAAATATTGTACAAACAAAACAAGCCGAAGATATGAGTCACATTCTTCAGAGAGATCATGCATTGCTAGTCTGCAGCTCAGTCCTTCACAATCACATGGGCTTTTGTGTGATCTGCGATTAGAGAAGACTGGAATGTGACTGGGAAATATGTGAATGTGGCATGCAATGAATGCTGTGAATGAGATAAAACTGAAATAAACCAGATTTTTATTTCTGGAAGAAGATAACAGTGGTTGCAAGGCAGCAAAAGAAGTACTAAATTTTAAGGTAAGATTAGATTTTAGGCTTTGGTTCAACGGAGGATATACATTTTTAAAATAGACCACAATTACAATTGCAAATAAATGCAAGACGTCCAGTCGGAATTCAACATGCAAACAATATGATGGATAAAATTCTAACAATAGAAGTCATTGAGAGATTTTTAAAATGGTATGATAAATTTAAAAAAATAAATAAAATGTACAAAATCACTTATCTACTCACTGCAGGTTCTACTGCCCAAAAGGTTGCTTTCGAACAATTATTTACAAAGATTGAAACTATATTTTAAATGTATATAAAACTCAAACATTAAATCTATCATTAATAATGGGTAGAAAAAATGCAATATATATATATATATATATATATATACTCTTTTATTTTAATTTATTTTTTTTTTTACAAAGTATAAATAGCATTTATACATTATATTGCTGTCCTTATATTTTAAAAGGGGTATGGCCATCCTATTTAGGCTTCCTCTGCATCAAAACGTTTGAAAATCCCCAAAATTTTGGAGAAAGACAACAAGAGCTATGTTAATCCAGTGGTGCCTTGCAAGCGCTTTAAATACAAATCAATTCACATGGCACAGTGAGACCATACATAATTAGTCTGTATCATAACTGTTCATCTAGGTGTACCCCGAATGTCTATATTTTATTATTAACACAAAAATGAAATGTTTATAATAATCCTGAATTGTTATTTTTTTGTTAGCTTATGTAATTGACATGAGAGTTGGCGTCAGCAGTTGGCAGTGTACACAACAGATCAGTAAAGCGTGTGGTGCTCGAGGCAGGCTGGTGGTCTCACCACATTTTCGTTGATCTTGCTCTTGCTGTTGATGACTTTTTCCTCGGCTCCAATCAGACCATCCAGACTGTTCATGCCAGAGCCTGCAGACGGAACAGCCAATCAGAGACAGGAATACAAATTGGAAACTTGCAACAAAACAAAAAAAGTCAAACGCTTACAAATATCTCTGATCAACAGTAGCTGCCGTCAAGACTTCAATTTTTAGCACAAGCCCAATCATCTCCAGAAACCTGCTGCCTTGCCATTTTATTTATTTATTTTTTATGCGTAGTCATTCAGGGGACGGCACACCAACACAACACATAGTCATGCACTTATGCACTTATTAAAGTGTATGATGTAGAAGCTCCCACTGAACCCAGAGTCCTCCTGGATCAGTCCAGACAAGCTCAGTGCAAACATTCAGCTCACAGTAAGAGGCGTGATCTACTGTGGTCAAAAGGTCTCTTCCTGGTAGAATAAGAGCCTTGAGACATCCTGTGAGCACTTGTTTCCAGTAACAGCTCTATAAATATATAGAATCACCCTACATATTAAACAATTAAAGTCAACATGATACTGGATTCATAACCCATTTTACTGCCACAATGTGACATTTCTGAATGGAACAATTGACAGGACGGTCAAAAGTGGTCGTTCCAAACTAGAACCAGGAATTAGGCCATTTGAGCTTCTACCTGCCAGAAACTCTGGAGGCTAATGGTCAAGTTGACTGTCAAGAGAATACTGATTTATCCCAATGGTGACGCGTCTTTTACAATTGTGATTTCTTCAAAATGCTATTTGCTTTGAATTGTAACATTTTACTACATTAACGATAGAAGGCCTTAAAGTTACCCAAAAAAAAAGAAAATTCTGTCATTGATTACACATCCTCGTGTCGTTCTACACCTGTAAGACCTTCATTCATCTTCAGAAGACAAATTAAGACGAAATCCAATGGCTCAGTGAGGCCTCTATTGCCAATAAGGTGATGAACACTTTCAGATGCCCAGAAGGTACTAAAACATATTTAAAAGAGTTCAACCTTAATATTATAAAGCGACAAGAATACTTTGTGCGCCAAAAACCAAAATACACTGATTCGAAACGAAAGATTCGCGAAGCTTCGAAGCGGTGTTTTGAAATCAGCCGTCACTAGATATTGTTGAAAACTTGTTTTATTTTGATACAAGAGGGAGAGTAATAAATGACTTTTATAATTTTCATTTCTGTGTGAACTAACCCTTTAAATTACTGGATTAAATAATGACAATTTGTTTTAAAACACTGCATTTCCTACAAAATAATGATTAAATACTTCAAATCCTAAAAGTACATTTTTAAAAAACTACTTGCAGATAATATAACACTGAAATGAAAGGACACGTAAGGTCCACTTTCATGACTGTTTCTTAACATACTTATAGGGATAGTTTAAAACTTTGTCATGGGTTTGTGCAATTTACGTTGTAGAACAAAATGTCAAAATATCATCAAGTTATGTTTACTAAATGCTTTATTTTACTCAAAAATTGAAAACCTGATTATAAAATCTAACAGGAATCGGTGCCGAATTACGTGTTTGGACTTCATCCCTGCACCACTCTATTTCATAGACAATAAAAGCAATTATGCAATTTCATATAAAAATGTACTTAAGTGGGTCATAAAAACAATCTTATGTTCAATTAATTGCATTTAATATAAATTTAAACACTAAAACTTTTTCATTTCATTGTAAATAAGCAATTAAGTGACTGAAAACATTACATTCAGCATGCACTTAAGTGGATTAAATATGCTAAAGCATACGTCTCTTTCACAAGGGGCATGATTTGATGTATATTAATCTAAAACATTAAACAGTCAACAGCATTTTCTCTCTTGTAACACAATAGTGGAAAACATGTCAATGCTGGAAACTTCTAAAGACACCACGCTAAAATGAGTCCTGGCTGCATAATACCACGTCAGAGAAATCTCATTGGTCGAGAAGAGAACAATACGCTTCGCCCACACTCATTGTTTGACTGTCAAAGCAGCAGGTCACCACCACTAAAAGATTAACTATGTTCAGTGGCAGTCACAAGGTCTGGAGGGAAGTGATTACAGCTTAACCATGCACGACTGAACTGCTAAAATACACATACACACTGGCAAAACAGTCAAAGCCACAACTTAATACATCGAGGTGAAGTGTGTCACTAATACAATTAGACTTCACACATGAGATGAGACGACAAAAACACAAAGACCAAACAGAGGTGGACGTTTTCTGAAGAAAACGTGAGCGCTGTTTGCCTGTGCTTAATCACCACCATGATGCTTGTGTGTTGTGAGTGGTTGTACGGTGTTGCTACACAGTGTCTAAAACATGTTTTTCTAGCTATCTTCTTGGGCTTTGCCAAGTGGTTGCCAGATAGCTCCTGTCAAAAGAGCCCATCCTCATGCCTGTCTCCTAGCTATAAGTCCCACTTTCAATTCAAGCAATGTAACTTAAATCATCCATCAGACGAAAACCATCCAATCACTATTTCGAAAGTAACAGCACACCTCTCTTCAACAAGCTACATGATTTGAGGTGTTCATGTCCTCGGTACAAATGCTATCGCACAATTTAGGCTCTAAAAGCTTATATTCGGGGTTAGGGGTTTGTTTCAATTCCTAACGGCAAGAATAAGCAATAGTAATTCTGAATTGTAAGCACTACTAATCATCTACAATAAGAGCAGGTTTATAGGTGCATTCTATGGAAGCTTGTTTTCACCACGGAATAAAAAAAAAAAGATAATTGCGACTTTCTCACAATCAGAGATATAAACTCACAATTGCGAGTTATAGAGTCAGAATTGCAAGTTATGAAGTCCAAATTGTGTGATATAAAGTCCCAAGTGCGTGTTTATATCGCAATTGTAAGGAAAAAGTTAGAATTGTGAGAAAAGGTCGCAATTAGCTTCTTTTATTTTTGGTAGAAACAAGCTTCCATAGCATTCATACGATGTGGGACCACAAGGTTACATGGTAAACAGGTTTACGTTCCAATTGTACAATCTGGGAGCAAAAGCTAGCTGTGGGTCAGTTGAAAAAGCAGCCCTGCAACAGAACTACAAAATTAGCGAAATCCTATAATGAAAAGCGCAAGTAACAAGAAAGTGATGAGAGGAGACCCAATGAGTAGCAAATGAGTCCTAAGGATCTGTCCACAGAGAACTGGGTCTGAATCAGGTTATTTGTCTTCCTGACACAGGCAGGTAGTTAGGCAGCCATAGCCGCTTTAGCACCACACAGCACATTTACACTGGACTCGTTCTCTGGTCCAAATAGCTAATTAGCTTAACAAGCTGCTTGAACTTTTCATTAGGCAAAGCTCTTCCGGCCAGACATTGAGAAATGGGATGTTTGGTCTCTCCATCTGAGGGAGTGACTGAGAGAGGAAATTAAGGACAAGATGGTTAACAGGGCTGAAGGGACAGACAGAACAAAAGCATGGGGTGGAAATACAGTAAAAATATAGATGGGAAGAGGATTCGAGATGTATGAAAGAAGGGCTGGGTAAAAATTCTGATTAATTTTCATTTGAACATTTCGATATAGATTTTTTTTAAATGCCAAAATTTATTAAAGAATGATCAGAATTATAAGAATTAATTACAAAAACTAATAATATTAATGCAGGACATGGCCACGAAACCCTGCACTTTATGTGTGTGAATCGGTTTTATTTTTACATTTAGCATGGAGTTTTTTAAAAGTAATAATACTTTTTATGCTCCTTATTCATAACATGGAGCCACAATGCATGTAATGTACTACAGCAGCCACAAAAAGTGTAAAAAATTTGTAAAAAAAAACAAAAACAAAAAACTGAATCAATATCTGATAGAATTCAAATTAAAATAGAAAAAATCTGATTCAATACCCAGCCCGATATACAAAAAATAAAACAAAGTAGTAACAAAAAAAAAAAAAAAGCAAACAACATTTAGGAGGCTGAAGAGGAAAAAAAGATAAACAGAGAAAAGCAGCAGAGACCCACCTTTCTTGAAGGCACGAGGGGGTTCAGAGAGATCGCCTAGGCATTGCATACAAGCAAAAGACAAAACAAGAAAAGATTGAAATAGAAAAAGGGGAAAAAAACAGGTGAGTAAAAGAGAAGTAGTCAGGGTTATCAAGCTGTGTCTGCGGATGGAGAAGAGAATCCCGCAGGTACAGAATGATAAAGAAAAACAAATTAAAGAACAGGGGAAAGAAAAAACCAGGATGTGTTTCTGGACAGGCCTGTTGTAATGAAAGCCCTGATGGGCTCTAATGTGTTTATTACATTGCTCTTTTTGTATTTTGCACCTTAATTTCGCACATTTTGCCCTTTCCTTAAAGGCTTGGCAGGCCCAGGCAGGACAGTGAAAGAGCAGGACTGGGCTCTGAAAGAGAGAGATTTCCAAAGCACTTGGCTGCAGTGTGACGCCAGAGCCTCAGGCTTTATGATTTTAGCTGAACTTCAAATGTCGTCGTGTTTAAGGCGATGCCAATGGGGATTCAGGCAAGCTTAGATAAGCAGAATCCTATGGCCCGAGTGCAATATTTGGACGTGAGGGCTTCATTCAGCATTTAGAAAACATTAACGTGAATAGGCCTCTTGCTGCCAGAGAGCTTGCCCTGACTGGCTTTGAGAGAGAAGCTACAAGCAGAGTTTTAGCACCGGCTCAAACCAGACACTTTAAACAAGAGCCAGCCAGAGGAAAAGCCATAACATTAATGTGTGAACAAGGTACTGTTGGATGAGCTTTTCCTGGAAAATTTGTAGGTCAAATTTCAGGTCAAAATAAAAATACATTTTATTTTGCATGAATAAAAAAAAAAATAAAAAAAAAATAAAATAAAAAAAAATAAAATAAAAATATATATATATTTATCGCAAATTCCAAATTGATATCTCAGAATTCTGATTATATATATATATATATATATTATATATATATATATATATGTCAGAATTCTGAGATATCAATTTGGAATTTGCGATAAAGAAAGTCAGATTGCGACAATTCCGTAACACTTTACAATAAGGTTCCTTAGTTCACATGAACTGATAATGAACTGCACTTATACAGCATTTATTAATCTTTGTGAAACTTAATTTAAACATTCACTAATACATTATTAAAATCTTGTTAACATTAGTTAGTGCACTGTGAACTAACATGAACAAACAATGTAACTGTATTTTCATTAACTAAAGTTAACGAGGATTAGTAAATACAGTAACAAATGTACTGTTCATGGTTAGCTCATGTTAGTTAATATATTAACTAATGTTTAACTAATGAACCTTATTATAAAGTGTTACCACAATTCTTCTTGTTTTTATAAGACTTGTGTGATATAAACTCGCATTTGCAAGTTGAGTCAAAATTGTGAGATAAAAATCCACAATTCTGAGTTTTGACAGAATTGAGGATCCATAAAACCATTTGTGTCCAACAGGGAAGGGGGTAGTAGTGGCATGACACTGACCCAAGACCTGCCTTGGCAACAGTGCCATATTGAGAGACAATGGGGAGCAACCGTGAACCTAAAAAGATTTGCCAGTGTAAATTTAGACAAGAAACTTACCCTCGGGTTCAGTGGGGGAGCCCAGAGAGTTGACCTGGAAGGGGCGGAAGGGCTTTCCTTCAAAGGCAGGAACTTCCACACTCTCCTCAGAGGACACAGTGACATCAGGCTGAGACTCCGAAATGGAGGACAGGAACTGGTCCATATCTGCTTTTTGATCCTGCAGAAGTTCATCTTAATTGGTAGATACAGAAGGGAAGAAAACGGTTAAAAACAGCAAATCACAGGAGGGAAGAGATGGAGGAAAGGATTTATCCCTAAAACCGTTAAACTAGGCACGAAGCAGTCATAAACGCGATCAATTATCCATTACAAGGTTTCGTACTGCGGCATTTCCAGGTATCGGTAAAGATAATAATGACCCTTTCTAGAACTTCTCTAAACATTCTCCACAGAGTCTGGTTTAAAAACTACACATCTTCACACACTAGTGGGAATCTGGAGGAGTCTTGACCCAGTTCTGTCAAACCCCACACACTAGTCTCATCTATACTACACAGTGCCACTGCTCTCTCATAAAATGAACGAAAAAGAAGAAAAAAAATATGCAAGTGCAGAGGGGCGTCTCTGGGAACAGCTTGACTGTTTTTACCTGAAACAAAGAACACTGCGCAACAAACGCTTCAGAACACTCCAATTTCCTTTGATTGCGGTGAGATGTTTTCAAGCTGAGCGATAAAAAGAGTTGCCAAATTACTGTGTGTGTGTGTGTGAGTGTGTGTGTGATAGAGAGAGAGCTAATTACTGAAGCCAAGCTTTTCATACAGGTGTAATTATCTTGGCATCTGAGATGCAGAGAGATTCTGCAGTTCTTTTAGGGGACTAAAAGCTCACATCAGGACAGAAGAACGCATAAAATAGACGCAAAATCTTTGTACATCTTTATCCATGTTAAATCAAGGGCACTTTAGAGTTTTCATTCAGAATTCCATTTGGTGGTTGTCGTGAAATCTGTTTTCTGAGCTCATGTGCACACTAGCAAACCACATCAAGCGAGATGGCTTGAAAAAAGGAAGGCTGGGTTTCGGTTCACATGACCACTAGTACAGATCACGATTTATTTAAATGTAATCCAGCCTAACTTGAAGGAATTAATGGTTATTGATAATGTAAAATCTGTCTGTTTTAATAACTTGCATTCATTGCTGCTTGTCGCTACAGAAACGCAGGACAGTCGCGGATCTCAATCATTTTCTCCATAAGGGAACTGATTTTTTAGCAAGAATGCACAAACCATTTTAATCATAATGTTAAGAACGACTTTCAAGATAGTTAAATTATATGTGCTTCTGTGCAAGCCACAAGTTTATATTGTGATTTCAATATCTTTAATTATAAAAGAATTCGCTGACAACAAAAATCGATCAGACATCCCATAAAGCAATAAATTACATGTAAATCTAAATGTTATCCTAAATGAAAAATGAAAAAGAACTTTGCTGTGAGTCAATTGGGGCATTGATGATGTCCTTACACTCAAATATTTTGCAATAATCTTATTTACTTGAATATTTTTTATTATATTGTAGTGTCTGATTGCCTCATAAAAGAATTTAAGTGCATTTCCTTTGTCTTTTTTTTTCCAATTTAAACGTACTTATTTTGCTTCAAATCAACGTTTGCAATGTTGTGATTCATCTCAGAGTTGCACTTGAGTATTTCAAGCAAACATTTTACAAACTTGATCTCTTGCGGTGGATCTGTGGCAGACATAAACAGTGTATCCTGAGTAAAACCAAATGGACAAATACATGATTAAAACATTAAAGCTGACACCTTACAAGTTGTTACCTAGCAACAGAGGAAAATACTAGTACTCAGTGTGTTACTCAAGTTCATAATACAAATAATATAATGTGACAAAAGGAACTTGCTGTAAAAGTGTTAAAGAAGAGCATGATTAAAAAAAAAGGATTTCCCAAACCACCACCCTGATCCAGATGTCCACTCTTACCAATCTCATCCTGGATCTCCTCTGCGACGTATGGCACCTTGTAGAGCAGAGAAAGACTCTGGTTCATCCTCTCCTCAATCACCCGCAGGTGGGTCATCACCTAGGAAACACAGACACACACTTATAAAACAGAGGCTGATTTACGCAAGATGATATCTATAAAAAGACATGTAGCATTGGATGGATTAATGGAACTCAGAAAAACAAAATCTAAATGGTGAGGAGAACAAACGGTGTGTGACTGTGAATGTGTATATGAGCAACCACGCCTGTTCTTTTGTTGTCACCAAGTTTGTGTGCAATGCTCAAAAACCAGCAACAGATGGCAATGAAGGGCTTATATGATGGCAATATATATATATATATATAATGTGAGGGGGGGAGGAAATTGCTCAAAATGTCCTTGTAGACCCTCTAGGCGCCCGTCTGGACCTCAGAAAGTTCCTGCTTTCTGTATTTAGCTGTTGGTTTAGGAAGTATGAAGGTTTATGTTGGTCTGCCAGTCATACCTGGATTACAACTCAATTGAGATGAGTTGCCAAAATAGACTGTACTGCCATTTCTCAAACACACTGTTATATAAAGCACAGCCCCACAAGTCACCGGTGTGACTGCTATTTTGTACTCAAACACTTAGTGCTTTTATAAACCCTACATGAACCTTTACAGTCGATAAAGGGACGGTTCACCCAAAAATGAAAATTCTGTCATCATTTACTTATCCTCATGTCATTCCAAACCTGTGTGACGGACTTTCTTCTGCGGATCACAAAAGAAGATATAAAAATGAATGCTGCTCTGTTCCATACAATGAAACCTGTTCCATAAAAAGCATTGTAAAAGTTCGGATTGATTTTTTCACAAGTCATTCTTCACAGAAAATCATTCCCTTCCCACTATAACTCTCAAATCTCATTAGAAGACCTTGGACAAGGGCAGCATGAACATTCTTCAAATTACTCCCTTTTGTGAAGGCAAAAAACAGTCAAACACATGATGACGGAGAGTAAATGATCATATGGGAATTTTCATTTGGGTGAACTACTCCTTTAGCTCCCATCCCATGAAAAAGTCCTTTAAAGCAGATTCAGAGCCTGGATTCATGAAAATATTCTTAAGAAAGAAACAAGTTAATTCGTAAGAATGTTCTTAAGTGCAAGTTTTTGTTTTTTTTTCAAAGAAGAAATTTACATTACATTAGTGGTGTTATCTGATTGTATGGCAATTCTTAGAAACTGATCAACTGTCCTTTTACCGTAGTAATCATAAGATGCACACTACTTTCATTGCAACTGGCTTATATATTTATATTATGTAGCTAGTGTTATTTTGTAATGCTTAGTATTTAAAACAATCCAATAAATTCATAAAACATCTTGCCTTCGAGAATTAAGACAAGTTGGAGGTTATTCTAACTTTACGAGGTTACTTACAATGATTTTTAAGAACATTCTTTTCAAGAGTATTCACAAAATTTGTCTCTAGAACAATCTTAAGGACAATCTTAAGTACAGCAACAAGCAATTAAGAAGAATTTTCTCTGTGAATCTGCCTCAGAACTAGAAGTATCCCCCTAATTAAATCTGAAATAAACAGGAACTGCTATCAGTCAGTAAACAAAAACACAAGATATATCGTGGGTTTCATTTCCCATGATTCTTAGATCCGTGCACACCTCTGGGTCTGTGCCACGTCCCGTCTCCCATGACAAACATCGGTGCAGACTGAGGCCAGTCTGGAATGCAAATTATAGAGCCATGCCATTGGCTCAGACTATGAAGTTACATCCAATCAAATCGCTAAGTGTGATGTTACACAAGAGCAGTTGCAGTGCTAATCTCTCATATAATGTGCGAACAAGAGAATCCAGTCAACCTAACTCACTAATGGACAATCCTCTCAACTTTTGAACGCCGTACATGCGCACAAAAAACATGATCATTTCAAAGCTTAAAGGGAAGCGAGTTATTTCTATGCCACTACCAGCACCAATTAGAAAGAAAAAATACTGAACATTTTCAAACACTTCTACTCTGCCATGTACTATTGCTTACTGCAGTTTTTACATCTTTTGGGAAATCGTCTTATAAATGGCTTATTTATGGGGACCAAAAGGCAAGTGAAACGGTTATAAAAACTATATGACAAAACTATACGCAAGGTGATAAAATAACAAAGAAAGTATTTGGATTTAGCAATAAAAGGAGGCAGCTGGGGCGGCACTGACTTGGGACTTCATCTGGGCAGCCTTCTCAGGGTCCACAGCCAGGACGTGCTGGTAGTGGCGAATGGTGTGCTGACGATCCTTATTCTCGGCACGCATGTACCTTTTCAGAGCCTGCAGGATACGGTGGGGCTGCAGAGAAAGAAAGAGAGGAGATAAATTGACCACAAAGGACAGAAAATAAAAGGCAGGGTGAGTCAGATGGACGAGTTGGCTGATCCGTGAATCAGCACTAGGATCAAAGAGCCGCAAGATCCGCAGGACAGAGAAATAACAAGAGGATTAGCAAAGATGCTGAAAACGCACCTGCTTGTGAGAGTCCAGCTCTGGCTCGCTTCATGCAAATCATTTCAGGGGATTTAACATTACATAGGTGCCCAATTCAAATTAATATCTTAAGTAACTGAAGCCACCCTCGCTGTTATGAGCTTCCAGCAGGATAATAGAGGACAGGTAATCCGCCACCATTAAATCACGCCGCAGAGGGGAAAGACAACCATCGCCCATCAGAGACTTAAATATAAGAAGTGTAATCTGGTCATTATGAGGGGAGTACAATCCTTCAAGGAAGCACTTATCTCTCAAAGGTCTTTTAATCTCTCACAGAGCTTGCAAGGACAATAATACCAACCACAATTGGTATTAAATATGCATCTCAAATGAATCTACTTTTCGAGGGGTAATCGGTAGGTCAATGACGTGACGGATCCTTTAAATACATTAACATGCAATTTATACATTCAGTGACTCGAATCCACTAACTACGATTAACATGTTTATAATTTTGGAATTTAAATTTATTGTGAATTTTTTTGGCAGGAACAAAGTCAACACATATCAGAGTGAAGAAAATACCTCATTAAAATAATACAAGTTTGGAAAAGAAAAATATTGGTAGAACCTTTTATCATAAAAAGAGCTGTACACCAAATCCAAGTCATGTGGTACAACCAACATGCAGGAAAAAAACATGACACTTGCAGAGCCACATGACTGTGTTAAGATCAATACGTTTCTTAAAATATCAAATAATTTGACTTACTGCAAGGCAAAAGTTAGTTTAAGCTGTAAAGTGTAATTTGGTACAACTCTAGGGAACTTCTATGATACTTAAAAAATAATGATAAATTAATAATTCAAGATAATCTTTTTTTTAATTACCTTGAAAACTATTTCAAGAACTCTTAAAACGAAGATGTGTATACTGGCATGTATATGGTCAGCTTTACCTTTTAACTGATGGTTACACCAAATGACATTTTTAATCTTTTCTTGAAAATGGTATCAATGTTTTTCAAAACCATATGAAACCAACATTAAGAATACATGGCTTACATTTCTAATTTTAAACTAGATTTTAAAAGATTTTTTTTTTTTTATAAAGAACACTCTTATTTGTCGGATATTTTCAGCTACCTCAGTAGGTAGTTCAAGTTATTGGATCACAAAATGTCTAATGAGGGCATTAGGTCATTGTGTGTCGTCTCACCCTTGGTGGATCAGCCTGCAGAGCGGCTAGGTAGTTCTCCAGGGCAAGACGGCGCCGATCGTTCAGCATTGCCTCCACCCGGGCAAGGTGAGTCTCCACCAGCTGCTGTTTCTCACTGGCTGCCTCCTCCTCCAGGGACTCCACCATAGCCTGGAAGTGCTGCAGAGGGTATAATAAAGCCCCAATAAATAAACAGTCACATCTTGTACGAGATGCAACGTCGTCTGGCATGGAAGCTGACGTTTACCTGGATCAGTGTCTGTCTCTCAGCTTTGGGCAGGTTCCTGGCCTGGCTCTCAGCCTCCTCCCACTCCTTCCTCACCTGATGGGAGCAACATATACAAAAACCTTGGGGCTCTGGTGACACGAATAAAGGCTGGACCTCAAGGGCCAAACAGAAACAACTCTAACAGTTTGGGATGACAATTCTCTTATCTAAATGTAAATGTGACCTCTCACTCACCCTCTCCATGCGGTTGCGGTGTCTGATCTCGAGTTGCTCCTTGGCCTTCTGGAAACGGCTGTGCTCTTTATCATCTGCTGGGGTCTCAAAGTACACATCCACATCATCTGTGGGTTGAGGGGTGGGCGGCACAGCTGAGGAGGAGAAAGAGAGAGATTTTGTAAGTAGGTGGTAAGTTCTCTTCAAAATGCAAGCTAGGCAGCGTTTTTAGGCATCACAGGTACACTGCAGAAAGGTAGGCTGCTGCTCATACTAAGAAGCAAATTATTCTGTTTTGTAAGATACCTTTTTGGCCAATACGTAAGGCATTGTTTAGTTTGTGGAAATTGCAATCCCATTATGTATTGTGACAATCTCAGTGAAAAGTCTGAGTAGAGAGAAATGTCTATTAAAATGTATTTATTTAGTACTTAAACATACCCTTAAAAATTAAAGTGGACTTTATCCAATTTTGTGAAGCATGCATTTTGAGTTTATTGCAATATGAAACTTTTAACTTCATCATCATCTAACTTGATGCAATATGGAGTATGACACATTATCAATCCTATCCTTTTAGCATAGGGAATTGATTTTGAACAACTTTTAAATCTTTAAAGACAGACCGACTGTAAGCTCTGAGGCTGTAAATCGATGATACATGCTTTTGTTGAAGCTATTTGTCTGAGTTATTTGATAAAATTGTGTTCAACAATTTTAAAAAACGGAATTCATGGTGGAAAAACTACAATACCCATGATTCTGCAGAAAAATCTCCACCAGAGTCATGAAGAGCAAAATCAATATATTTAAATATATAAAATAAACGTCTTCAAATCTTTTTAATTTATGTCATTCGCAATGCTTCATGGGATTGTAGCTCTTCCCCTCATTAAACACAAATCTATTTTCAAATCATTTTTGCTTCCAATCAACGTTTGTCATCTGATTCATCTTGGCGCTGGATGGTTTGGTTCATGGCTTGTAACTCTTAAAGACTTTCTAAAATGTGTCCAGAAGAAGGACACTGAAAAAGTGGGCAGGCACAGTTATACTTTATTGGAAATGTGAGGGTCAGTCGGGTCTCTTCCACGGTTCATGTGAAGAGTGCTATTTGAGAGGTTCACACTTGAGTGACCATTAGTCAGGTGTCTTAAATCAGTCACTTATGATGTTGCGATAATGGTTAGGAGGCTGTTTTAGAGGACAGCCAGTAGACAGTTAAGGCCCCAATAAACTTCAAGCAAAATCGGTGATCAACTGGTGTGACATCATTTCAAACAAAATCATGCCAAAATGAAGTTTGTTTTGTGCTTGTTTCCAGACTTAAAAACAGCTTGCCAAAGCAAACTTTCTTGAAAAGTTCACTCTAGCTGGTAAACACCTTCTAACCACCATTGGTCCATGGCGATTACATAATAGGTAAGTGAGGGTCTGATGCTGGTTCTCGGGTTCATTCCTTCAGTTCAGTCCCTCGAGGTCAGATATCCTCAAGTAAAACACGAACACACTGGAGAGCTGATTTATAGTAGAAAATAAAGTTGTAATTGTAATCGAAAGAGACACCTACGCATTTCTTTTTAGCTTAGCTGCTTGTTTAAAGGGGGTAGTTAATGAACTTTTTTAACTTTAGTTGGTGTGCAATGTTGCAGCTTGAGCATAAACAACATGTGCAAAATGATGACACTCAAAGTTCAATGCAAAGAGAGATATTTTCTTGAATTCACCATTTAAGGACTACAACAAACTGCTGGTAGGGACTACAACAAGCTTCTTCCTGGGTTAGTGACATCACTAACCCTAAAATTTACATAAACCCTGACCCTGGAAACACGCTACAAAGTAGGTGAGGTCATGTTGGGCTGCTTTAGAGAAGGAAGAGTTGTAGTAGAGTGTTGGGGCCATGGCTGAACACAGTTACTGACAATCGTCATTTTGTGTGTGTGAGATTCTCCAGCTTTGTTGCTGAGAAACTGAAGCACAAGATGTTAAAGCTCCACCCTCTTCTAGAAAGCGGGCTGGGAACAGTAGCTCATTTGTATTTAAAAGAACACAAAAAAAGGTGCATTTTTGCTCACACCCAAATAGGTGAAAATTATAATAAACGATCTGTGGGGTATTTTGAGCTGAAGCTTCACAGACACATTCTGGGGTCACCAGAGACTTGTATAACATCCTGTGAAAGGTGCATTATAGATCCCCTTTAAAACAATATATTGTATAAAGTGGTATAAAAATAAATGTGATGTGACTACTGGAGTGCAGAATTGAAGTGCAATCTGATCATATGATCAGATTCTCATTGCTGTTATTTTTGTGTGTTTATTTTATTGAAAGGAAAGCGTACGACGCATATTTACATATTCATCTAAACACTGCCCTCAGAAGAGTGGGCCGCATCAAGATGTTTGCTAACAACACATCATGTATTTCAGACTTGTTTTTACCCCAAGCTAAAAATGAAAAAAATTCGCAGTGAGTTTATCGGGGCCTGTAAGGAGCTCATTATCTTTTGGAAAAGAGCAATAGAGACCAATTTTTTTAACACATTTACAACCCGAAACAAACAGATAGACAGACAAGCAGACAGGTCCAAAGGGAGCAAAGGAGGAGCAGCTGACAAAAAGGAGTCCACTAAGATCAGACCATAGAGACAAATAAGCTTCCCACAGAGAGCTACGACTCTGGAGATGGCTTTGTAATTCCCCTGATTCTGAGAGAACTAGACAGTCCTTCATTTCCCATTTCTTTCATCCTGTCCTTTGAATTGCTCTCTTCTGACAGAACTGCTGCCCCTTACCATTTATCTTAAGAGTTACTGCACAACTCCGCACGCTATGATCAAGATACGAGTTAAAATCAGGTTTCCTTAGTATACAGATGACAAGACAGACTTGATTACTCATAAGGCTGTGTACAAAAGGCAACATCAGATATGCGTGCTGATTCGAACAGTCTGTTGCATCTATACTGAGAAGAGGACAAGAGCAACCGTGAAGGTTACCGTGATTAAAAAAAAAATCATATTAAACCCATCAGTTCATGTTGCCACAGGAACACATGAATGATGGTTTCTACTCCTACATGAAATCAAATACATTAGCATATTAGAAATAAAAAAGACAAAATATAAGCAAAGACACAAGCAGGGATGGGACACTGCAAAAGCAGAAATAACAGGAAAAGAACATCTTAGAATCAATTAGATTAGATTAAATCAATAAAAACATATTCATTGAAAACTAACAATTGGCCTTGGCTGATGTTTTGCTTTAATAAAATGCAGCAACAATGTGCTTAAGATTTCTGTAATGAATCATCACTCGAGGTAAGATCCATAAGCAAGCTTTATTCACAAAGGAATGGTCAAACAGACAGAGGTCGGAAAACAGCAAACAGGTATGATGCAGGATAGGCAAAATCCGTGGTCAGGTAACAGGCAATGGTCAGGGCAGGTAGAAACTTTCAATAACAGTGTCCAGGCAGAAGGTTCAGTAGACAGGAAGAAAAGGGTTGAAAGCGGTAGTCCAGGGGGTCGATAACAGGAAAGCAAACGGTAAAGAAAGGTCACCAAAGGGAAAACAAGACCTCGCAAAGTGTGCAGGTCTCTTAAATAGTCCCGGTGATTGGTTCCAGCTGGCTGAGGTGATCAGCGCCAAGGTACGGGCTTGTGGGAAATGTAGTGTGATAGTGAGTGTGTTGCATGTAAATGTCAGTATTCGAGTGATGGCGCCCTCTGATGGCCAGATGAGCGAATCAAAGAGTTCGTCTCTGTGACAATTCCAATGTTTAATTATTAATACTACAAATAATAAAATGGATAATAATTGTTATTATTGTTAAATAATAAGTCATTAAAATATGTAAAATTATAATTAATTATAAAATAAACAATCCTCCATTTTATTGTTATTATTATAATACTATTACTACTAGTATTGATTCTGTTATTAACAACATTTTATTATTATTATTATTATTCATTAAATACTAAGTAATTTAAAATGTAAAAAATTTTCTGCAAAAAATGGTAAAATGAATAGTTAATAATTAGACTGCAAAGTGTTCTTTAATTATATTAATATACATCAATTACATTAATATAGAACGTACAGTGTGTATTTATAATGACCGACTGTGGCTCATCCAGAATGGTTGCATTTAAACCCCAGGTTAAAGCAGGCTGATTAGGTATGCTAGAGTTAGTACTGTGAGAGAAAGCAAGGGGAAGGAGCAGGACGAAGCAGAAGGGGGCGGAGTCTTTGATGACGAATGGGACTTACTCAAACGTTTGCACACGGCCATGCAGTACTCCTCGGAGTCGAAATTGTTGCGGTTGCCGGCACAGCCTCCGTAGATGAAGCGAACACACTTCCTCTGCTGCATGTCGAAGTGCCAGCGAGGCATAGAGGCGCGGCAGGGGCCGGTCTCTGCCTCCAGAGAACACACAGCTAACACAGGAGGGGAGACGCAGTTAGAGCCTCCGGCCAGTGGGGGCAGCAATCAGTAATGCCCTTCAATTATAGAGCGCAACAGTGACCGCACACCTTTTCAGTGGCCTTGGGAATGGACGTATTTTTTTCTATTTACTTTCTCCATAGATAACTATAACTATTTTAGAGTCCATACCAACAGATAATTACGTTTATTTATTATAAGCTCATTTCAGTTTTAACTAGGGGTGTGACGAGACGGGTAGCTCACAAGATGAGGCGAGGCACTAGAACGAGACGAGATTTTGACTCAATGACGAAATTCATGAATAGAAACGTTTTCTGCACGTGCATTTGAAATGGTTTAACCAGTCATCTTGTAATGAATATAATTTAAGTTCTACTTTCTGAGTATGAATTATATGCAGTAAAAGACAACAATCCTCAAGCACTGTAAAAGGTTTTGACACAAACTCAATCCTGTATGATTCTCTGCAGACCTCACTGTACATGATTTATGAGCTTCTACAACTTTTGACCTCCTAACTGAACTCCTTTCCACAAACTGATCATAGAAATATAAACAGTATGAATAAAAATGAATAACAGCTTTCTCTTAGCCTTCGTAAGTGTACACAATTACTGCAACCATAATCGAAGTACTTTCTCAATATTCAAAGTGCAAATAGAGACCAACTTCTCCTTTAAACATGATACAGATCTAAGAGATGGTTACAACTACACAGCCCAGTCCAAAAGAGCCTTCATAATGGCAGATATCTGCATGCATCAGGGAGCCGCTTTTAAAATGCGGGGTATTGAAAGCACGTTTCACTGTGTTTAACTTCCGCGATCATGGGTACTCTGTGAATAGTGAGTGGCAGTGTTGAGCACACTAGATAAAAGATTTGTCAGCTCTGTTGTGCAACAAATCCTCCGCCATGGTCTTGTCAGCCATCCCGCCACGTGATCAGTGAACTCTGATTCCTGCTGCTGCGCTATGTATGGCTCTGTGGCTAGTGTTGGATGAGCTGAATGGACTTGAAGCGACCGGTATCCAACTAAATTAAAGGTTTTTTTTTTTTCGACAGTGGAAGCGTAATGTAAATGTAGCGGTGGCATATTCTATCCTAATTTCACCCTCACACTATTTTTCACCTCAACAGGAAATATCGTCACATTTTAATCTCGCGGGATCTCATGGCACGAGATCTCGTCACACCCATAGTTATGACTTGTAAATACTCAAGCTCTTTAAAGTCATTTGGACTCTGATTGGCTGTCAATGTTTTTATTGCTCATCAGCTGAAAAAAAAAAAGTCTAAAAGTGATTTTGCTCATCAGTGTCGTTATTGTTATCATTGTAATGTGGACTTGTTTTCCTCAAATATTTAGAATGATTATTAAAACTTTATAGTTGTATCTGTCACTATACCATCCTTCTTGGTCTGAACGGCCCTTTTGTATAAAATCAATGAACTTCACTGCAAAATATTCAGATACATACAAATATATAACAAGTTTGAGAGTGTAGGGAAATTCATTTGATTACCTGCACTGCTGAGCCCTACCACAATTTCATTTCCAGAACACTGACGTGTGGCTTTAATAGAATTATATCTTTACTAAATCTCTCATATACATTATAGTTAAACAATAATTAATTTCTCTATAGAGAAAAAGAATGAATTTACTTCTGGAACTCGACTGTTGCGCTATATATAATATATAGACAATGGCAAACAATAAAATGTAATAAAACACTTAAATTTAGACTTAACGTTTAAAAAAAAAAAAAAAAAAAGGTCAGTAAATGTAAGCCTTTATAGAGAACAGGACCAGAGATATGCATCAAATGAGTTGATGTAATTGGATGCATTGTGGCAGTTAGGAATTAAATGAAGGAAAACAGAGTGATACTGACCTTCCACTTCCTGCAGAGTTTTATCATCATCCTGGCTCTCAAGGATGGCAGCTTTCTCCTTCTTCACATCCTTTTCCTCACTGTCTCTGTCCTCCTCTTCATCCTCGTAGACGTAGTGGTAGTCCTCCTCGTCTGCGTCCTCCTCCTGCTCCTCTTCTTCAGCTGTGTCCTCCTGAGTGGGCGGCTCGTTGGCAACAGGCTCGCTAAAAACAAGATAAAAAGACAATGAACATGATTTTGAGGGAATGTTAAATCTTTTTTGGTCTTTTTGCATTTTTTTTATTTAAATAGACAGCAGCAGCATGTCTACAGCAGTAAACTACAACCTACTCATCATTTAAAATAGTATTACTGACAAAATGCCCTTTTAAAAAGTAACTATATTAAAGCTCTTTAAAGTGGCAATATGTATTTATGTCAGCTTGAATATTTTTCACAATTTAGGCTGTGATCCACTAGAAAACACAAGTCATGTAGGTTTGGAGCGAAATTATGGTGATTAAACAACAGGGACATTACTGTAAACTAAAACCATAAAAATTAACATGATCTGAAATAAAAAAAACAAAACTATTTAAACATTAAACTTTTATGTCAGCTAGATGCTAAGAAAACATTTCATTTTCATTTAATTTAAGTACTAAAATAACTAGAAATGAATTAACTAGAAATAATAATAATAAATATATAATAAAAATAAAACATAAAAAAATTAGAAGAGGATTCTGACAGAACTGAAAGAAGCACAGTTTGATGAGAGGGAAGGAGAACATGGGAAGCAGAGGGAGAGGAGGAGAACCGGTTGGAAGTTTTATGATTTATGGAAGTGAATCAAACAGTTGTCAGAGGTCAAAGGCATGGCACTCGAAAATATCCAGATGGTCAACCTAATTTATCCCACACAAACGCACACACAGCGTATGCTTTCACACATACAATTTTTCAGCCACTACTCGAAATGATAAGACATGACAGCTCACAGTCATACTGATAGATCATCCTTTGATAAGTGTGCCAGGGGCATTTGCTCTGAGGCGCTTAGAGAAGCTGTGCCACCTCCAGAAATTTGGAGTAAATAACTGACAATACAAAAATGATAAAACTTGCAAATGAACCAGTGTTTAGCAATCACCAATCTTAAATTGGAGATTTTTTGGCCTGAGGCTTTGTTTATTGCTGATCTGTTGATGAAAAGAATGTCACTAGTAATAAACACAGCCAAACAAAATTATACAAAATAAAAGCTACACAAAATATGATTTTTACTGCATTACTGCAGTATTAAAAACAAAACATGTAACAAGGGTTGTTAAGTGTAAACATGTTGTTAACACACACTAAATGTTTATTAAATGTTCAATTTTATAATGGAAATAATTAGTTTTATTTAGCGAGGATGCGTTAAATTGATCATAAGCGACATTAAATACATTTATGCTGTTATAAGAGATTTGTATTTGATAAAAGAAACGTTATATTCATGAAAAAAAGACCCCACCAAAAAGAATCAAGGTTTCCACAAAATATTAAGCAGAACAACCGTTTTCAACATTGATAATAACAATGAATTACATTTTAAAATATAATATAATTATATATATTAGATATATCATTGTAACGATATTATTTCAAAATATTTTACTGTATTTCGCTTAAACGCAGCCATGAAAAGCATAAAAATGTTTATTTTATATGAACAAAAATGTTATAATATTGTTTTCTTTCTGACAGTGCAAGATAAATTGTGTAAATAATAGGTCAATTCATATTCGTTAACTCTGGTAAGACCACGTGTATGTCCACTAACACCACATTACCTCTCCTCTACTACTTCATTATCCTCATCATCAACGATAGGCTCCTCCACCTCCTCATTCTCATCATCTTCATCCTCATCTTCATCTTCAAGCTCTTTTGAGGGTGAAGCAGGGGGTGCAGGCTCCTCGGGACGAGTAGACGGGCAGCAGACGTATTCAGTGCCGTGGAACTTATCGATGCCACAGGGAAGCAGCATGCCGTAGCTGTGCAGGACCATGTTTCCTTTAGAACAGGCCTAGAGAGAGAGACACACACAGAGAGAGTCAAGAAATCCAATTCAATTAGAGCAAATGTGGTTTGAAAGGCCAGTCTGCTGTGTAAGAACAGCCCGAAGAAATTCAGCAGACCTCTTAAATGTCTGTCCCGGGATCAGTGGAGTCAGCGCACGGAGATGCTTTCAGTATGCACACACTGAGAATGAATGACGGCAGCTTGGGGTGATTTACAGTACTGACAGAACATGCACTGTTACCACGTACACACAGCAGCTAGATTTGGTTGTGTCCCACTCTACATGCTCAACCATGTTCGTAACACTAAGTTTACACCATTCTGCATCCAAAATCATCCGTGAAGAAAACTCATGTTGACAGCTGTGAATGCCCATTGCTATTGAGTTTTCACAAGGACTTAGTAGGTATGATGGTAAAAATCTACCACCTGCTAGAGATTTCACTAAACTGTTTATAAGTAGGATTAGGGATGGGTACCAAAACCCGGTGTTAAACTGGCCCGGTGCTAAATTATGAAAGACCGTAGTATCAGTAAGATCTGACGCTATCGGTTCTGCTTTGGGTGCTGGAGAAAAAAATAAAAATAAATGTACTATGTATTCCTGCTTAATAATGTTATCGTGCACATTTTATCTCGCCAAACATTTCTAATTTGCGATAATATTAAGACGTTTTTCTGTGAGATCCGCGAGATCTCTCATGCGCACCGTGGAGGCTGTCTGTCACACACACACACACGTTGTGTTTATGCATTTTGTGGGGACTTTTCATAGGCGTAATGGTTTTTATACTGTAAAAACTGTACATTCTGTCCCCCTACCCCTCAACTTAACCCTCACAGAAAATGTTCTGCTAGTTTAGATTTTCAAAAAAGATAATTCTGTATGATTTATAAGCTTGTTTCCTTGTGGGGGCCAACAAAAGGTCCCCACAATGTCAAGATTTACTGGTTTTACTTACGTTGTGGGGACATCTGGTCCCCACAATGTAAGGAAAACAAGTACACACACACACACGCACACAACCCACAACAACGAGCGCGGCGCACACACTTAACAGCACGAAAACTCCCGCTTATTACAAAGAGTGACGATGGCTGATAGAGCAACATGTTCAAAAGTGTGGTTATACTTCACTAAAGTTGATGCAGACATAAATGCAACAAGATTTTTGCATGTAAGGGCGGAAACACAAGCAATCTGTTAAAGCATCTTTCAAAAGTGCATTACGTGCAGACAGAAAAATGCAAAGTTTTCGACTGCCTAGCTAGCTCGTCTCTGGTGGTGGCCCCATCTACATCAGGTATACTAAAATCATGTTGAATCAATGTTGTTCACGTCATTTAAAATAAATGTACAATCTCCCAAATTGGTTTGCTTACCTTACGTTGAAATGACGTTATGCATTCAACATATTTTCTACTTGTTCTTTAAAAAAAAAAAAAAAAAAAAAAAAACACACAACACAAAGTAACGTTAAGCAGTATCGGTAATAGTAATAATTCCGTTAAAACCTTAACGATACCCATCCCTGATAAGGATTGCCTTTTATTTACACATGAGACATTGAGTAATGCAAAAATCATAGAATAATGCAAAAAAACAAAACAAAAAAAAGATTATAAATGCCACTCAACTTTTTGACACCTTTGAATCAGATTCATTTAAATCTGTATTGAGAGTTTGAAGTATATAATATAGATTCGTTTTGAAATGGAAGAGTCATATTAGTTTTTTGTCATTCCTAAAAACTGTGAAATGCACGAGAAATTAGAAAAGAGAGCACAGACAGCCGGGAAAAAGAAAGAGAAGGGAAAGCAGGGCAGCATTCATGAGATGTAAGCAAGTGTAAAACGAACAGTTCAACAGCACATATGGTGAGCAGCGCAGGTGTGTGACGGTGTGTGCGCGTGAGGTGGTTGAGGTCTAGAGATTAGCAGTATTACAGCAGTGCGGCTTATCCACTTATCAGGGTGAAATGTGAGGATTCAAGCATGCAGCAGGAAAGACGGAGAGAATAAGAGCGCAACACACGAGTGTCTGCAACTGAACATCCATCCGTTTCAATGAGCATTGCATAGATGTAGAGGGAAATTGCAGTGGTTTGCAAAAGTTCTGTAAAAATGTTCTGTAGGGCCATTTGATTTCCGAAATGTGGATGGAATCAAGAAATACAGTCATGAAAACAGAATTTACAGTATAACACGGAACGCCGTGGAATGTGGGATGAGTAAGTCAAAAGTAGGGCTGAACAAATAATCAAATATTGACATGGACTAGTGTTTGTGAATATAAAAAAGTCTGCTATTAAAATATGAAGTCTCAGTATGAATGAATGCAGCAGTTGTGTCTAATACAGATCTTAACAAATAATTCAATTAGATTAGACATGTTTTTTGATTATTAAAATTTAAAATCAAACCATAAAAAATGGAATCAAGAACATTTAATTAAAAACAGAAAACAATTAAATTTATGATCATAAATTTCAAGATTTCAATTGATTATTTTTAGTCATGATTAATAAAAAATTTGATTAATGATATTTAATTTAACACTTTACAATAAGGTTCATTAGTTAACATGAACTGCACTTATACAGCAGCTATTAATCTTTGTTAATGTTATTTTCAACATTTACAAATACATTATTTTAAGTCTAACATTAGGTGAACTAACATGAACAAACAATAAACAGCTGTATTTTCATTAATTAACGTTAACGAGGATTAGCAAATACAGTAACAAATGATTTGCTCATGGTTAGTTCATGTTAGTTAATATATTAACTAATGTTTAACTAATGAACCTTATTGTAAAGTGTTACCAACTTAACAACAGAAACAGAATTCGGAGATTTACAATGGAAAAAGTTGGTGTATAAGCTCATTGTTCATTGCCTATAATTCTGTTACTTTGCATTACATCTTATCATTCATTGTGGACAGACACTACTTGTGGAGTACATGTATTATGATAGTCGTGGCCTAATGGTGAGGGAGTTGGGCTAGTAACCTGAAGGTTGCTGGTACGATTCCTTGAGCAAGACACCTAACCCCTAATTGCTTCCCTTGTAATTCGCTTTGGATAAAAGCGTAAATGTAAATTGTTATGAAATTAGTGGAGTATGTCTGTGATGCTGGACATGACGTCTTACCTCTTTGGCCACACCGTGCCACTGCTGATGACTCACGCACATGTCCATACGCTCCTTGTGGAAGAATTTACACTTCTCTGGCACCAGGAGGACGTCGCTCACGAATTCCCCAACTGAAAACAGACAAACACGCATTGCGCAAATTATTGGCAAGGCTGAAGCTTTACTATCATGCAGCTGGTACAATGCAAACAGAAAACATCTAACACCCACTAACAAAACAGAATTGTAAATTCAGGACAGCAAATAACAACACAGCTCAATTCATCAACACATGGTCTTTTGTATTCTATAATGAGCATTTTACAAATAGGGCAAGCGGCATCTGAACAGACATCTGGTCAGTACCAAGAGACCGAACAAAGATCTGGTGCGCACAGACCGTCCCATCCACAGCAGAGAGAACGAATAGCAGCAGGAGGTAAAAGAGAACTGCGTAATTCTCTTATCATGTTTAACATTTCTGGGGGACCGTGAACACTGTGATGCTTACAAACATTGCTCTGATCGTTTGAGTGGCTCAACCAATTTTTGCAAGTTTTGGGGTTCAAAGTTCAAATTTCTCTGAACAATGACAGATTAAGGGCGCAGAAAAATTAGTTAAGATCTAGGAATTAGGGCTGCATGATTTGGGGGGGGGGGGTCTAATTGAGATCTAACTCTAATTGAGTTATTTCTAATAACATTTTTTTGGTTGTTATTTAAAGGGCGCGTTAGTAATATGCAGCTATAGCCGGGTGCACAACACGTGTACAGTCTGCTTGTTTACACACACAAACATGAAAAACAATAAAAATAAAAGGATTCTATTGTAAAAGAACACCATTGTGTACATAAAGATAAAAATGCCTACATGTCAAAATGTATCAGAATTACTTATTTGCAGTAATGATGAATGAAATTGGCTAATTATTTGACCAATCGTGGCAATACACTCATGTATTTAAACTTATATGTCAGATTGAGAGTTTCTATTTTCCGCCATGGTGCAAGCGCACCCGGGCTTTTAAAGGGAATGGGAGATGAGACTGATTGGTTTTGCACGTTATGCCCAAAACACACCTATGACTCATTAAGACACAAGGTACAACCCTTTTGGACCATGCATTTGGCAACAGACCATTTTTTCCATTGTTAAATTAGCAAAAGTGGATTTGGAAGAGTCCTGCGTCATGCGCTTCAGACCATGTGCTCAGTTCGTTAAAATAGGACCTTGACACACAAGAAACTGCACTTATATTGTATTTTTTAAAGTTTTAGTTTTAATTTAATTGTATAAATCACATCAAATTTGTGACATAAATTGAATTGATAGTCCAAACAAAGGGTTTCAGTCCAGAATGTTTTGATTCTTGAATCTTATTTTGATTCTTTAGGATTGATTTTTGTGAGAGTTGTGCCTTTAAGGAAATTAATTTGCACTGAACAAGAGTTAATGTATAAATGAAACCGGAAAGGGAGCGTGTGAGCAAGCGAGCGACAGCTGAGGAGCTCAGATGTCATCAGGCAGGCCAGCATGGGATTGTGTGCCATATGCAGGAGAGTTATTACAGAGCTGATTTGAGGACAGCTGGGAGGCCAATCCGACCTCTGAGCCTGAACGACAGAGAGAGAGAGAGAGAGAGATTGAATCGTTTAATGACCAGAAGTCTGTTCACAATAGAAGAGGATTGTGACCGTCCACAAACTGCTCATTTAGCCTTTACCACAAAACAGGCCTAGGGCCAAATCAACCTGAAACTAGAGAGCTGAGGAAAGGCGGAGAGGAAAGAAAGAAAAGGCCAGTGTTTTGGTAAATGAGAGGGTTTGAAGGAAAGAACTGGAAATAGCAGAGAACACAGTTGTTGTTTGAAGCCTCTCCACACCATACAAATTCGAATGCAAAAAATCGTCCCAAATCGACAAAAAGTCCTTACATAATTGAAAAGGGCATCTTATTCACATTAACCTGAATGATTCAACACAGAGTCTTATTCAAACAACTCATTTAGCAAACACACCCACATTATCGAACTCTGCACTGCGTCTAAATACCTGCTCTTGCCACTGAGACCTGTCGGGTAATGTTACTAGTTCAAAACAACACACTGTCGATCGTCACAGAACATGGCTTCCTTTCCACCGTCCATGCGCATAAGGTTATAGGGTTTTACTGGCTTTAAAGGAGTCCTTGATTATGATTTTTTAACTTTAGTCAGTGTGTAATTTTGCTGTTTGAGCATAAACAATATCTGTAAAGTTATGATGCTCAAAGTTCAAAGTAAAAGGATATATGTTCTCTAACAGAAATCGCTTTAAGGACTACAACAAGCTTCTTCCCGGGTTGGTGACATCACTAACCCCAAAATTTACATAACCCCTGTCCCCCGAAAACACACAAAAAAGGGGGCAAGGCCATGTTGGGCTGCATTAGAGAAGAGGAAGAGTTGTTGTAGTGGAGTGCTGTTGCCATGCCGTCATCACAAATGAGGGTCAATTCAACACTGGATTTGCACAAAAGATTAACATGACGACACATGCAAGTCAATGAGTTGAATCAATTCCACAACAACTACATAAATGTATCCACTAACTATTCAGAAACATCCAGTTGCATTCTAAAAGTTGTAAATTCATTCCGAGTCTCACCAACTCCGGTTTGAACAATGTAAGGCTGAACACTTTTATTGACAATCCTCATTTTGGCTGCGTGAGATTCTCCAACTTTGTTGTTGTTGACAAACCGAAGCACGAGCTGTTAAAGCTCTGCCCTCTTCTGGAAAAGGGGCCGGGAGCAGCAGATCATTTGCTTGTCTAAAGGTACACACAGAAAATCAGGGCATTTCTTTTCGCTCATCCAAAAATAGGCAGTTAAAACATGGTATAATAAAAATCCATGGGGTATTTTGAGCTGAAACTTCACAGACACATTATGGAGGACACCAGAGACTTCTATTACATCTTGTGAAAAGGAGCATAACAGGTCCCCTTTAAATGTTATGACAGAAGTCTGAACAGATGAGGTAATCACAGTAGTCTCATGCAAGCACATCCACCGTACGACGTAATGTATTCAAACGTGCATGCCTTGTTCCATAGGTTTCCAATGTAAGTGCATTACTGTAAATGATTTCCGCTTGGTTTAAAAACTGTCAAAAATATTTTCTGTGGCAATCGCAGATGCCATCGATAAAGCTTAACTTTTATTGAACCTGGAAAGTTCACAACACAATCTGTTCTGCCGAAAAAGCGTGTGGGTGATTCAGCAATTACATTATTTATTTTACAGCTGCAGTAGAAAAAGCAGAAAATAAGTCCTGACAGCGTCGGTAGAGCTGTGTGCTGCTGCTCGACTGCAATAAACAAGCTATCGCATTGATATCATGTGAAGAGCGAGGCAGTGAGGCAGAGAAGAGCAGCATTCTGCCTCTACAACTACACAAATAAAACTGCCAGCCAGGAAATGGGGAATACACATTTTTACAAAATACTATGGAAAACAATAGACATAATACAAAGATTAACATTTCAAACATTCTGCTGCATGTTTCCTTAAAATGGCTATTTTGAATGTCCAATTCCATTTTTGCTCACACTTTATATTATGTCTCTTTAACTGCTATTTACGTAGCAGTATAATAATTGTTAGGTGCAATGTACTTTATTGTGTTCATTTACTGCAAAACCCTTTGCTGCCATTGATGTGGGATGCAGGTAAGGTTAGGGACAAGTTTGTTGGTTGAGTACGTTCAAGGGTGGGTCAAGGTAGTGTTGAGGAAAGTTACTTTTAAAAGTAATGCATTACAATATTGAGTTACTTCCTTAAAAAAAATTGGCCAACTAATTGCGTTATTTAGTTTTTATGGAAAGTAATGCGTTACATTCAGGCATGAAAATGGGTCAGGGGTGAAAAAGGTGAGAAGGATATTACTCCTCTATAGGGGGGTCTGGGGGCATGCTACCCGGAAGAAAAATTTAAATATTCCATATTTTAAAGCATCAATCTGATGCATTTTGAGATGCTTTTTTGCCAACCTGGGGAGAGCTGGAGAAACTTAACTTCAGCCATGAGTCAAAAATTATTATGGCCTCCTTACTAAGTATTATGCAAGCCATTTCATGCCAGCCCGTCACTGGGTCTAACATTTACAGTATATGAGGCACAATGTGGTAGAGGCACCACAAATGGCTTAATGCATAACCCCCACAAGAGATGGTGGACATGCTGTAACTTAACTCTTCCATCATGATTGACAGCCAATACAATGTTATGTAATTCAGATTAATACATTTTCATAATCACTAAGCCATAGCGATTTCAAATTTATTAAGATCTATTGTTCAGCATTACTTGAGCATTTTATAATTTGCATGGCTTGTTGATGTCTTCCTCTTATCTGAGGAAACATAAATGACGGAGTATTTTAAAATAATCCATGCGATCCGTGTGATCATCGAATCCAGAGGATTAAGTTAACTCAAAACAATATTTCACCTTTCCACATCGAACCCAGGCCGTTTACCTTCAGGAGTCAGAAGTACCGCGATTACTGTCGCCTACTGTTCGTCAGTCGAAAGGCGCGACTGGAAGGGGGATCGAGCGGGAATCTTTATTGGTGTCGATTTTCAGTCTCTTTTTAATGATAGGCTTTACGCATCTGTCAATCATCCCTCACTTGCTATTTGGGGGAATAACCTAGTTCGCAATTCACTGAATCGCAGTTCACTGAATCTCACGCTCCCTTCTGGCACGCGCACCTGTTTGCAATTCACTGAATCGCAGTTCACTGGATATGAATCCCCCCCCCCCCCACGTAGGTCACCTATTTTGGTTTCAAAACAGCGAATTTCGCCGAAAGGTGAGGGATTTTCATGCCTGTACATTACTTTTGCGGGTTTTTTTCTAACCTGCTCTCTTTTTAATAAAAAAAAGTTCGATTTTTTGCAAGTATAAAGGCATTTTCACACTAAAAGTGCAATGAATAAGCCTCAGGCTGAAGGAAGAGCAGATTCATGCCTGTACAGTAGAGGGCGCAGCTCAAACAAACCTTTCAGCTGTGCTGCCATTCTGGAATACAAAACAATAGGAGGAGAAGAAAGTGAACATTCTTACTTCAGCAATAAAGTGAGATTAAATACAAAGTATATTTGTTTAATTTAAAATATTTAATTATTGCAGGTTTGTAATTATTGTAAGTTTGAGATTGCATTTCACTCTTTTCATTCAATTTGAGGAATAATTCATTTATTTTTGTAAAAAGTGAGATGAGTAAAATGCATGCTCACATTTAGTCTAGAACTACAAAAACCATCGTGTTCACACAGCGCCTCTGGTCAAAACATGGGAAAACAAAGTAACTTCCATTACTTATTTGAAAAAGTAACTCCAATATTTTGTTGTAAACTTAACAGTAATGTATTACTTTTCGTTACTTGGAAAAAAGTAATCTGATTACTTAACTCAAGTTACTTGACCCAACACTGGGTCAAGTTGTGAGTGAAGGATCAACAGTGCAATTATAGCTGTAAAGTTTTTTACTACATATTATATGGCATATACTGTATAGTTCATGTTAATAAAACAATGGTTAGTTACTTGTAATTATGAATCATTAGTAAAGTGTAAGTGTAATACCTTTTCTGCTTTAGACAACAATAAATTTTGCAAACAGTACTATTTTACATTGTTGACCTCACTATGTTGCATATTTCAGCAAGTGTTATCCAGTTATTTCTGAAACAAACAGTTATCTGGTATTTTTTTGTATCTTTTTTGCGGGGGGACTTCACTTTTGGCATTTCGAACAAATATATCAAGCTGATGAAAAACTGCTTTTTCTATTCTGCACAAACAAGCATCTATTCATCTACCCACAATGCCAAAAGCACAATTAAATCACTTTTTGCGGTCATTCATGAACTTTGTGAATAATAGAATCTTTGAGAGTCACTATTCAGTGATAATCTGC
Source organism: Opsariichthys bidens (assembly GCA_037194245.1). NCBI lineage: Eukaryota > Metazoa > Chordata > Actinopteri > Cypriniformes > Xenocyprididae > Opsariichthys > Opsariichthys bidens. The sequence continues at coordinate 5,734,445 of CM074278.1, read as the reverse complement.
AAAAATTGCTAGATGCACAACGAAAGGTTTAAATGAAGTATAAAATTCATTGTATGGAAAAGAACTGCAAGATGATTCTTCAAAAAATGCTCTGTTTATGCTCCATTGACAAAACAACAGCATACAAGTTTGTGATGATGATTTATGATGATGATGATGATGATGATGATGAACTGAAATGAACTTTCATTGTTGGATAAACAATTCATTTGAAAATAATTTAATTTATTTGGTCAGACACACACACAAAAGAAAAAAAAAGTGATTGAAAAGAATATAAAGAAGCTTTCGAAAGCCAAAAAGCAGGACGACATGTGGAATGACTCATTTGTGCGTCCATGTAATCCCTGATTTTCCATTTTATATTAAACAACTGTGCATAAATTTGACTAAGCGCCTGACTTGTGAAGGCAAACTGCAGGCTCACGACATGATCAAAAAGCTCTTAGATGATCCAACAAAGGCTGGAAAAGAAGCGTATTATAGTCTGCAAGAAAGAGACAAAGGGAGGAAAAAAAAATGCTATAAAGAAGAACGACACAAAAGGATTGAGGCCAGCTGCTTTCAACTTCATAGTTTATAGCCCAGTTCCTCTGCTCTGTCCCAGACCCACATCAAAGATTTATGGCTACTACACGTTAAATGCAGTATTATCTCTCGAAAAGTGATTTCCCCATCTTCTTTCAGTTTTTATCTCCAGTTGTATCTACTAGACGCTTTGGCCAGGATGGAATCTGCCCGCATCCGCGTCTGTTTTCAGAAACACTAGCATCAAATGAACTAGTGTAACCTTCAGAGAGCTGAACACTGCTGATGATTCTGTGGAGCAGAGCTGCTGTTGATGTAGCACAATCCTCCCTGCTAAAGAGCTGTTTATCTCAGCACTACCTTGTATTTGTATCATTCAGGACTATTAAGGCTAAATAGTGAAACGGTCAGCAACTACACAAACCCAAATAAAATACTTGAAAACGTCTGCTGACTTCCCATTAGGAGTTAACCTCAGCTGAAATGAATCAAGCCAGTGCTTGAAAGTGAAGAGCTAATGGTCAAACTGCTCGCAGTTGAAAACAACAGCGCTGAAAACTCAACATTTCACTTGCAGTCATACATACACCTCCATCTTAATTTTGTTTGAGCAAACAAACGATCAAGTGAAGAAAAGAAAAATCTTCACCCAAAAATGAAAACTCACTCATGTCCTTCCAAACCCGCAAGACGTTCGTTCATCTTCGGAGCACAAATGAAGATATTTTTTATTGAAACCTGAGATGTCCCTCCATTTAAAGTCACATCAGCCAAAAAGAAAATAAATCCATATTCATTTTCTGAAGAAACATGATAACTTTACCATATTTGATGTGCTCTATATACGTATGTGTGTTGATCAATACTGTTATGTGAATAATAAAAAAAAGCTTAAAACCGGAGTTAAATATGTTTATCATACTATAAAGCAGTTGCAACTTGGAATAAATTCAAATTAATCAATAAATATGTCTTTATGAACTTTTTGAAGAGTCAAAGATATTTTTTAAACTTGCGGTGGAGGAACAGAAATCTTTCAGATTTCATTAAAATATCTTCATTAGTGCATTCAAGATTAACTTAAGTCATGTGGATTTAGAATAACATGATTTTCAGGGTTTGTGTGTGTGTGTGTGTGTGTGTGGTATCCCTTTAAAGAAATACTCATCTTTACATCATTCCAAACTTCTGTGAAACATAAAAAGAGAGGTTTTGAAGAATGCTCACGCTGCTCTTTTTCATACATCTCTTACACTTGTTCATATATTTTAACTCAGACAAGTGAGATCCAATTGTGTTTGGTTTCATTAAAGGGTTCGTTCATGCAAAAATGAAAATTAGCCCATGATTTACTCGCCCTCGAACCATCCTAGGTGTATATCACTATCTTCTTTCAGACAAACACAATTGGAGAGACATTTAAAAATATCCTTGCTTAACTAAGAGAACTACATAGTAGTTTCCATTGAAAAGAAAAGAGCTGTATGAACATTTTGCAAGTTACAGGAGGGTGAGTAGATGATGACAATTTTCTTTTGGGGGTAAAATATTCCTTTAAAAGCATGCGTTAAAGATACTTTGGAAAGGGAGGCAAACGGGAGTACAAACAACAATACTGTATAACCCTGAAAGATCAAGCCCCAGCAAATTCACAGATTTCTCCAAGGTTTCCACTGCAGTGAAAGACAGACACAGACGAGCTGACCATTTCACTGCATTACACCACCAAAACAAATCACTCTCCCTAATTAAACTCCAGAGGCCAGAAAGTTGCTGAATCACAATGAAACCTCCTCATTAATAACAGTGGTAAAACCCCAGAGGCGGCCGAGAGGTGAGAACACAAGGTGAGACCAAACATGAGCAAGTCTTCAATTGATGTCTTCAATTCAAGGTTACAAATGCAGCTAAAGAGGAAAATCTCCTTAAACGCCAGGGGCTACTTTTCGAGACACCGCATATATCCAATCCTTGACTGCAGCAGAAGTCATCATCAACTGTGGCCAGAAAACACCCACATTTTAGTGGTGTTTGCCAAGGCAAGTATCGATATTACTATTTCTCATAATCTCATAATAGGTTTATGGGTTTGCATTAAACATTAGTCTGTGGCTTGTATAGAACCTTAAAAAGTTTTTTTTTTTTCCCAAGTGATTCTTATATAGTACTTTTATGGGATCATTTTATGGATTTAGTTTGAATTATTTTTTTATTTTAATTCATTTATAAGTTAAACAGCTCGTAACATTTTTCACTAGAAAAAAAATTAAATAACCGTTAAACATGAAAATATTATGCAGTCATTTAAGAATATTTTTGGCATAAAATTGAATCAAAAACCCTGAGGTTCTACAAAGAACCATTTTTTTCCTAAGAGTGGACAATGTGTGTTATGGACATGATTAAAATCTCTTCAAATAATGCGGCTTGTTGAGAAGAAATGTGCCGTTTCTATTAAAAGCAATCAGAGTTGTGGACAGTAAAAACTAGCATCCATCCACAACATCCTAATAAATGATCATATTCAAAAAATCTGCCTTTTTATGGGTTTTGCAGCCTTTTCATTTTTATGTTTTTATCTTCAGCCAATTTGTGCGCTCTACTTCAGATCAATACACAGTTTCCATGGCAAATTAGAAGTAGAAAAAGTTGTTGATGGAACAGTGTGGCGCTGCTATGAGCAAACTAAAACAGCTTTAGATTCCTCCTAACCCAGAGACTGTATTGGCTAGCTGTCATTCACTGCGAAAGAGACACAGGAAGCAGTGGACTGAAAGCGGTCGTCCGCCCGACCCTGTCAATCAAACAGTGGCCGACATCAGGTGATGCGAGTCAACAGCTGCCGCGTCAGCTCAAACACACATACAAAACAAAAAATCAGCCATCTTGGAAAGCCTCTGACAGTCGGCCCATTTCACAGTCGGCTGGCAGCGCTAATGGCTTTTTTCAGGCCGCAAAGAGCCACAACTCAATCAGAGTTGTGAGAGAGGGACAAACACGGGGAGGAGATGAGGAAAAGGCAGGGACGGGCAGAAGGCAGCTTTTCCTCTGAGACACAATGAGATAAATGTTATTTTTCTTATGTGGATTAGAACAATTGGAAATGGGGAACTGGAATCATTTATTTGCTTGAGAAAATTAATAACAGTGGGAAGTTATTTATGCCTGGTGGTTACTATGGAGTAAGACTCTGACTGTAGCTTTTATGTGTTTGTATGACTGATAGTTTATAAGGGGTTGAGTGCCATTTCATTTTTCAAACACACACAAAATATACAATGTGATCCAAAAGTCTCAAACCACTAGACAAAATGCAGTTAGGCATTTTTTTTTTTCTAATTTAAATACGTAGGTGTAATATTATGCAAGTCTAATTATTATCGCAAATTTGATGTTGATTAATGACCTAGAAACATAAGATTTCCAATATCTATCATTTATTTTCTAAAATTAGAAAGCAATTTTGATTTCTCAGATTTTTCTTTTCCCAGAATCCACCACTGAATAAATAAAGTGCTGCATAATGATTTACTCGGTTGAATATTTTGATATATTATACATTATTGCTCAAAAAGTTAGATTTATTCCGCAAGGACAAATCAAATTAAACAAAAGTGACAGTGAAAACGCAAGAAAAGATTTCTATTTCAAATAAATATTCTTTTGATCTTTATAAATCAAAGAATCCTGGGGGAAAAAAAATTCATTGCATTTTCCACAAAAATATTGAGCAGCCCAACTGTTTAACACTTTCAAATGTTTCTTGGGCGGTAAATACACATTAGACTGATTTCGGAACGATTATTTGAATTTGAAGGATATCGCAGGAATAAATTACATTTTAAAATACATTTAAAAAGAAAACGGTTATTTTAAATTTGAATACATCTCAATGTGTCTTTCTACTGTATTTTTGATCAAATAAATGCAGCCTTCTTTCAAAAACATTCTACAAAAACTTACACACCCCAAACTTGTTTTCTCTGTTTATCAATATGTTATTGCCTTATTATGCAGAGATTCTCCATTGATGTGTGTTTTAATGTTAACTACATGTCATCGCAAACATCTAGCTAGTGAGTCAGACACACTGTTAGCAAGGTAAAAAACAAAAGCGAAGATAGAGTGCTAAAGCGAGCTTACAAACTCTTGACAGTTTAAACCACCCAAATGACCAAGTTGCCATTGCCAATTGCTGGGAAAACTCCTGGAGGAGAAGCAATGTACTGTAGCCGCCTATGCGGCACGAGAAACAATAAACTCACAGCCCAATGGATCTCCACCAGCCTCTGTCTGGAAGGGGAAATGGGATTTTGCTTTATTACTATGAAGTTCTCCACATAATAATGGCTTTTCACCTCACTGCCACCTTCCTGAGACCAATGTTGTGCTAACTGAACTTTTTCAAGTTGTGTGACAGCAATATAACAGAGTTTAACTGTAGCTACTTTTTCCAACAAGCAGTGGAGTAGAATCACAATATACAGTATTTTGTTAAGGGCCTCAATGGAGCCTGTAGGCATCAAAGACTACCTGAGAGCCATAAAGGCTACCTGAGCGCCAGTTCAGGGACTAAATTTGATCTGTATCATCTTAGTCTTGTCACTTTGAACTGCTGTTCTGAGTTCTCAGATGTCTCACTTCCACAATGACGCCTTTGACCCCATGAGACATTCTGGATAATTGCCCGTTTAAAAGAACAACAGAGCTGTCAATCAAACACCACTTACCCAAGCACTTGTAGGGGACCACGATGTGAGAGTGTCCCTTACACTGTTTCTTGTCCTTCTTGCACCAGTTCTTGATCATGACTGGCTGGTTGGCTTCCACCACATTTGTGATTTGCAGCTCAGGATACATCTAAAGGGAAGAGACCAGAGAGATTGTAAGCGGTGATCCATGCTTCACAATCTCTAGACGCCATCTGCTCATGTATTGGAACTAACACGAGATTTACTCTCTCCAGAAATGCATTAAAAGGACATCGATGAAAACCCAGCTCAAAATGTACAGGGAGGGTATTGCTTCTTTTTTTTTTTTTTTTGCAGCCAGCCATATGACAGATGTGAGAGACATGACATTTTTAACCAAATAGTGTTTTTTTTAATATTCTTATGGGAAAAGATCTTTTAGTGTACAGTGTTGGAAGGCTTATTGCTTTTATAAATCAACAGCAACAGCAATATTACACACCAATGACTGAAGTTAGTTAAAAATATTTTCCATTTGTAGTGTCACAGATCCTTCACATTTACTGCTCAAGAAACATTTCTTCTTAGTAATGATGTTGAAATTGTTTTTTGCCGCTTAATATTTGTATGGAAACCTTCATACGTTTTTTAAAGATTTTTTTTTGCTAAATAGAATTCAAAAAGAATTTTTTTCCACACAAATATTTTGTAACATTATAAAATGTTTTTACAGTCATGTTTGATCGATTTAATGCATCTTTTCTGAATAAAAGTGATTATTTCATATTAAAAATACCTTACTGACCCCAAACTTTTGAACTTTAAAATTTATAATATTATAAAATAATAAATGTTAAAAAGTACAGTTAAATTTCTGAGTGAAACATGATATAAAGGAAGATTTTATCAACCAGGAATTGATTATATTGTGTAAATTGGATGCTCAAGGAGTGAGTGCAGAACCAGCAATGGTTTTAATAGACAAATACATGCCCGTGCAGCATTATTATTTTACCTCCTGACAGTATTGCAGCACTCCTTCTTTGGTTCCGTCGCAGGTTTTGGATCCAGAAGGGTCCGGCTCCCAGCGGCCAGTCTGGATGTTAATGTGCATGTTGAGTTTGCCACAAAACATGGCAACCTGTGGCTCTGCAACGGCAAATCCGGTACCTGCGTTAGCCGCCAGTGCCTGCAGAACAGATGGAAAGAAAGGTGAGAGAATGAATAAGCGAAATAAGTTAAAAAAAAAAAAAAAAAAAAGCTAAACATCACACTGGAGTTATCTTACAATGACTAATTTCACCCAGAGACAAACAACAACAAAAACATTAAAACTTTTTTTCCACTCTGGTTGTTGATAGTCAGTTGAGGATGGTATTAAAGAGAGATGCCATTCTCATATTTGAAATAATAATAATAATAATGATAAAAAAACCGCCTGTCATCCATTTTCCCACAAAACACTTTAAGGCCATTTACACCTGGTATTAAAGGGGTCATGAATTGAGAAATCAACTTTTCCTTGAGCTTTTGATATATAAAGATGTCATCGTACTATAAGAATATCCTGTAAGTTTCAGAACTGAAAAGCTTTTAATGACACCAGGTCCATTAAACAACTGATCCTGGAACATCACAGATGAACACCTACTTCTTCATTGCAAGGTCAGCCCCGCCCAATTAAGCAGCAATGGAAAAATCACTGCTTTCATGGGCTTAACAACATGTCTGTGATGTTCTAATGCCATAGATATAAATGTAATGCAACACTTTTCACGATTAGTTACCCTTGAGAGCTGTAATAGTAAAAATGTGCTAAATGTTTTCGAGATAGTAACACTTCGCTATTTCATATGCAAAGATGTAAGCCAATCACAACAGTGGGCGTAAACAATGAAGTCTCACAGCAGACCCGCCCCTTAAAACAGAGCGTTCCAATAAGAGGGCTAAAATCAGGGTATGAAAAATGCCTTTAATTATCATAATTTTTGATGTAACAAGCATACTAAGATTATAATTGCACCCCAGGAAGAATTATGAAACAATAAAACAATGCAGTTCATGACCCTTTTAAGATGCATTTTGGTTGATCGAACGAGGGAGGTACATTCCCATTTACATCTGGTTCGTCTTCAAACCAAACTTGGGTCTTCAGCCGACAAAGTTTGAATCCGGCTAGCTCGCATGCCATCATAATTACGCATTAGAACAGTAGGCGGTCTTTTGTGGCTGTTCGAACGCATTCAACCACATGAACGTTTACACAGCGAAAGCAATCCGGTTGAATGCGTTTTGGACTGTCTCTGGAAATGGTCGAAAACAGATAAACTCAAAATATTTTAGACTCGGTTCACACCGGTATTTAGCACCGTCCACTTGTGATCCGACTGACCAAAACGCATCTTAATACCAGGTATAAACAGGGCCTAAAATGCATATCTGCAGAAATGTTTATATACACACACTTGTCAAATTTTACCCTAGCATATGGCTACAAAACAAACAAACATTAACTTTGTTTTCATGCACTCTATAAGAACAACATCCCATCTGTCTATTCTCATAAAAAAGATACTATCCAGATTTAACAGAATAAGCATAATGAGGACAAACTGAAGCTGATATTATCTCTAAAGACGTATTCCTTGTGCTCCGGGGTCACGTTCGCCCTATCAAATGGATTTTAATTTGATTTGGTTTGTTTGCTTATACATGCTTGATAGCACTGAGAGTTTGCCTGTCCCATCCATGCTTGTTCCCAGCATACGTTTCTGCCTTCGAACACACTGTGACCTTCCTGATGACTCTTCGAATCGCTCAAAACACCCTAGGGACAAAACGAAAAAGTCCGACAGCCTCTAAATGCATCATTTCCAGCCAATTTCTGAGGTTGGTGATGCCCACTACAACACAACTCAGAGGTGTAGCACTGCTGCTAAACATTTACTGACCAGAGAGCAGGTAACACTGAAAAGGGTTTGGTATCTCTTTCATGTTTGACTAAGGTGGGAAAACACATGAGGATTTTTGCATTTCATAACCAAAAAGCCCTAAACCTGGTTTCACAAGCTCAAACAAAATCCCCCACCTCTGTGAAACGAGTGAAGTTTCCCTTCACTCGTCCCTTTTTGTCCTTCCTGTAGATAGGAGACACTCTCGTTTACATTACCATGTTCTTCCTCTTTTCCTGAAACAGGAAGCAGCTACACCCGGCCTGTCATTAAAAGGTCTACACAAACATTTCTCGACTATGATAAAAGTTCCGATTCATTCCGAGGATCTAAGATTACACCACTAAAATTTTAACAAACTGGTGTAATCAAGGGGCGATTATAGAGGCGTGCATTTTAGCCAAACCTTGTGTTTTTGTCAGTCTACAGACAGACACAGCCTGAAGAGGTGTGGGAGGTCGGGTCACGGCCCAGACATGTTGAACTTTAGGTGGCATGTCACAACACAGCAATCAACTGACTTTGTTTGACATCTTCACACAAACATATTATGTGTATATGTTTGTATAAATGTGTATATATAGGGTCGGTATAGTTTTAATGTTTTTAAAAGAAGTCTCAACAAAGCTGCATTTACTAGATTGAAAATACAGTTACTGAAAAAAAAGTGATCAAACGGTTTCAATTTTAACATTTTAAAATGTAATTTATTCCTGTGATATCAAAGCTACATTTTCAGCATTGTTACTCCAATCAGTGTCACATTTTTGCTCAAAATACATTTATTTGTATTATTATCAATGTTAAAAACAGTTGTGCTGCTTAATATTTTTGTGGAAATTGTGATTCCTTGATGAAAAGAATGTTCAAAAGAATTTATTTGACGCAAAACTTTTTCAACATCATAAATTAGTTTTGATCAATTAAATGCACACTTGCTGAATTTTTTTTGTAAAAATATTAAATCCTACAATAATCTTGCTACACAATAAAAGCGCTCGAGTCACTAGTTTATAAATTAGCAGAACATTAAGACTTGCACGATTGCCAAAAGTTCAGTCAACGGGCGGATCATCCCGCCTTTAAAATGGAGAGAAGCATGGCAAAAGAGAGGACAGGAAAAGCAAAGGATAAGTAGGGGAGAGAGAGAAACAACATTGTAAAACAGCCAAGAGGAGGGCAAGGACGGCCCAGTAAACCACACACAGTCAAACAGCAGACGTGACAGCTTCATCTTTCCACCACAATACCATTCAGCCACACCTCCCTGCCTCATCGCTTCCACTCGGAATACGCTCCGCTTCGAAGCCACACAAATCCCAGCTACTTTTCAACCTTGAACAATTACCTCACAATGGATAAAATCCCATCACAGTTTTTTCTGCTGAGTATCCAATTTCACCTGGAAATAAGTGTGATTTTGGAAGTAACATGGTTTGTGAAAAATACTTTAATGAAGCCTGAGACATTAAGCTGATCAAATGCATTTCTTAGCAGTATGTGCACCCTAAACCTGCCCTTCAGTGGGGTAAGTGACAGAGAACCCGGCTAAATCCCTATAAATCATTACTATGCAAAACTATCACAAAAATGGATTACGCATCATAATGGAAACATTACTCACAGTAGATGATTTGAAGTCTGACAGTAATAGGCTTGGAATAAGGCAGTGAATTTATTACAAAAGCAGCACTTTGATGGCTGGTGATGCTTCAAAAGGGATGACGTTAGAGGTGAAACTTCTTTACGTGAGATTTAACTTTCCCTGGATGCTGTGTCTCAAAATTCATACCTTAAAATAGGGTTGTTTATAAGGAGTGTTTTTGTCATCAATACTACAGTTTGATGAACATCACAGACGTATATAGGGGCAAATGTCCACAAGAGTGTTCGAAAACTAACCCTGTAATCAACATTTAAGTATTTTAGAAATAGTAGATAAAATGTTAAAGCTACAAAAGAATAGCTGATATGCTCCTACTAGCATAATACATATTATTCAAATAATTATTAATAAATAAATATTTGAATTAGTACAGTAAAATTGATTAATCAAGATCACATCTAACATAAAAGTTTGTTTATATATGTATATAATATACACACAGTATTATATAAACAAACTTTTATGTTAGATGCAATTAATCTCAATTAATCAATTTAATAGTATAATTTACAAGTACTCAAATTAGGCCTATTGAATTATATTAAAAAAAAGTATAAATATGTTACATGTTAAAACAATATAAAAAATAGTATACATAACATTTATTGTGTTAAGAATTTAAATTTTACATATACAAAAATCTATTGTTTAAAAAAAATGTTTTTTTTAATTAAATTAAATTAAATTATGAAAAAAATATATTAAAACATACATACAAATGTTAAAGCTATAAAATAGCATTTATGCACCAAACATAAATAAATAAATACATTTTATTATTATGCAATTTAAATGTGGCTCGTATGTAATGTTACGGCTGCCGAACACTGCGGCAGGGAAGCAAAAGAGATGAAAGCGAGACAGAATACAGAATCAGGCTGCCTGTTTACGCCAGAAGGCAGAGAGACAGGACAGAAGATCAGAAAAGAAGGACAGAGGTGATGGAACAGAGAGAAAGCAATGGCCAGTAACAATGACCAGAGTAAGCAAAAATACTACAGCTTTAAGTGCAAGAGCAGCAGTAAGTGGAAGATGGCAAGCGGCAGGCCATTTCAACAGCACTTAAACTTTGACTGACACACACACACACTCAAAGTAGTGTCTCCCGGCCTCCCGGGAAGAATCGGAATCAGTACGAAAGCAAATGTACCCATGAGATGGTAGCATGCTCTGTGTCCTAATCTCGAATGTGCTGAGGGCATAACATTTACTTTACACACACAATACAATCTTGCACACACATGCAGCCACTGAATTTAGAACTGAAAGAGGAAGCAAGCAGTGGGCTGGAATCCTGGAATGAAACATGGGGATGCTAATGAGAGAGATTTGGATATTGGCGTCACTAGTGGACAAACACGAACAACAGAAACCCTGTGTGGAAATGAGTCGCTCATTCCAGCAAATCTGACCTCATTCAGCGCAAGCACAATCTACTAGTTTTGCTTCTTTTCTCTTCCTCCTTTCTATTTGCTAATAGTTCAGACACACTTTCACAATAATTCCTGCTTGGCCCTGTCTGGAAATGTAGCGGCGGTGCTGAAGGCGAGCTTCCTGTGGCTCTGGTCATTGTGTTACTGCTGCGATATTCACACAGACATGAGAAAACACTCCCTATCCAACTATCTCCTGTAGTGCAGAACACAGCAGCATGTTAAATATCACTGTAAAGAGAGAGACAGCACATTATGTCTCTGTCTGCCTATATTTCATTACCGAAATTAGCGGCTTTTTTTAAATGAATTTTTTTATTTATGTTTTTATTTATTCTAATAAAAAAATATCTATATCTATATATATATATATATATATATCTATATAAATATAATATATATATATATATATATATATATATATATATATATATATATATAATATATATATATATATAGATATATATATCAAGGTCTTTCAATATATATATATATATATATATATAATACATATAATATATACATATATACATTATATATAATAATATATATATATTATACATAATATATATATACATTATATATAACATATGTATATATATACACACATACATACATATATATACACATATATATATACATATACATATATACATACATACATACATATATATACACACACACACATACATATGTCTATATACACACACACACACATATTTCTATATACACACACACATGACAAAAATTGTTAACATTATTTTAACTTATTAATCATTTTAAGTCATTATATATTTTGTATTTTTTTTAATTAGTTTCACATGTACCTTATTTTTTACATTTATTTTGTATTATTATCAAATGAAATGAAAAAAAAACACAAATTACTGTTATGTTACACTTCTAAACAGAAAGACTTCAAGGTCTGCCATAAAAAAACAATATAAAGCAGGATTTACATCCCCCTGTAAACCACTTCACTGCAAAGGGAGGATCATATATCAAAGAAGTTTATAATCACTACAAAAGCAGCCTCACTACACCAAATTAGTTTCAATCATACTGAAGATCATTTTTAAAATTTAAATTAATAACATTTTAATGAGTCCTTGAAATTATTAACTTGATGAAACAGTTTTGTAAGGGTTGCTTTAGCTATGACATATATTCACATTTCACAATATCGCACAGCCAGGTACTTTATTGCTTAAACATCTAAATATTATTGGCCTCACAGCTACATGAAGAGCTATTTAATGGTCTAACATTCACACCTCACAAGAAAGGGCTGTTATGACAGAGCCTGATGTTTGGAAACACCCCGCAGGTTCAATCCCTTGTGTATGTGTGGCCTCTGGTTTTCTATTTTAAACTATGGGAAAACCCTACAGGCCACAAACACAGAGCCCACACCTCAGCCTGGACAGTAACACAATCTAAAAACACAAACAGACACTCTTTACGCCCAGTGCAGGAACTCCATCATGGTCTGATTCGGTTTTTACGATGTCTGTCCATCTGTGAGCTGCTCTTAAACCAGCTTGTAACATGTCTGGCCACTGCAGGGGTGACGTGAAGCAGACCAAACACAGGGACCGTATTGGTCCGCTCCACACAGCCAAGCTGAGAATTACTGTCACAATGTGCTTCTGAAATCTCCTGTAACCACAGACACCTGCTTGTGATGAATGTGAGGAGACTGTAGACATAAAATACACAAACGTGACTGTATTTTTAGGGTGGGCAACAATGAACCACTAACCTCAGGTCTGGTCAGTAATTCAATGTAAACATGGAACAAAAACAAAAACATGGAAAATGGCTTAATGAAAATTACACCTAGTATGACTGTATATCCCTTGTGAGCATAGAAATGTGTCAACAGGTGGAGATTTGGAAACTTACGGTTACAGTAAGGTTACATTAGTTAACGCTATGCATTTTCTAATATTAACTAATAATGCGCAAAACATGTTATGACAAGCCTATTCATTCATTTTATTAATGTTAGTTAATAAATATACAAATGTTCATTAATAATAATAATAATAATATTAAGAAATACAACTTTTGATTATTTTAATAATGTATAAGTAAATGTGAAAAACACATTAAAGAAAATTAATAAATGATTCAGTAGTACTATCATGAAGTCCATTTTCATACACATTACATAATATTTACAGATAATTTTACATAATCGAAAGGTGTAGGCTGAAGTTTTAGCTTATATTACCCACCGTTTTTCATCAAATATCATTTCATCATATCATATAAATATATAAAAAAATATATATAAATAAAAATATATAAATATATATATAAAATAAAAATAAATATATATATATATAAATATATATATTATGTTTGTGTGTGTTTGTGTCCATGTTAACAAATGGAATCGAGTGTTCTACAATAGTGTGTATTAATGCAGAACTGCTTTATGAACTTTACACATGTAAATGACAATAAAACACGGAGTAATACAATAATACAGAGCAGGATGTGTCCCAGACAAGTCATGAGAAGGATGAACTTGTCATTAAAGGATGTTAGGCACAAAAGCAAAACAATTTACATCACAGTTATCTGCCTGGATTAACCAAAAATAGGTATTACAGTCACTTAATATAATTTAAGTTGGATTTTCAGCAAAAAATGACTAAATCATCATGATATTACAATTGCTGTAATATACTAATGCTTTGATAAGATGTCGGACATACAGCCCAGCCCTAATGAAAATCCGGTACAGCACCAGGCTGTCACATCAATGGGATTCCCAGAATGCAATGCTTTGCGTGTGACCCTGTGAAGGAATGCTTAACTGTGGTTTAGACTGTTTAATCCACTGCACTCATGGTTATGTGTCACAGGAACATTGCGAATACTGTATGCGTTATAGATCAGGAAGCTGACAGACAGGAAAGGCAAAACATTTGCCTTTTCACTTTGAATATGTCCTGTTCCAAAGGTTCAGCAGTCTGTTCAAGTCTTCCTGACCTTTACATCAGGCTAGCTTCACATCACTGAGTAAACAGACACACTAGGTTACAAACGACTGTCTGTTCCTACACAAATTCGAGCAAGATAAAGGTGTATGGAGCATCACACAACTATCCCATTGTCCTGAGACCGACTGACGTCATATTTGCAGACGAGATGGCGACATTCACTCAGAAAGCTCAAATCTGTATTTGTAAGGTTTTTAGCATAACTTTTGAAATGCGGTTTGGTCTGATGGGGGATATCCCCATCAACACATGACAACCAAATGATTTCACTAAAAATGTGCAATGAAAATCATCTGCAATAGTTTCACTATGTAATGTCATTGAATCATTGACAAATAAGAAAGAATAATAGATCAGAACATAATTTTTTTATTATTTAAATATTTAATTTTTTATTTAATAATATAAATACAAAAAGTAAATATTTCAGTGACGCTTTGGATGAACAATATATAATCAAGCCCCCACCATTTATCACTTGACGAGACTGAGGCAAGCTGACTGACAAGACTATGGCAGAAAATTTGGTTTCAAAGCAAAATAGTTAGACATTTAATATAAGAGTTTGTCATTGTTGCTGTGCTTTTCATTAAGAATAATAATGAATCCACCATTCAAGCAATTGCCACCCCCAAATTGCAGCTAATTTGAAACCAAAAGTAAAAAGTTTCAAATTTTAAAAGCGAGGTGGTAAAGAAAAAAAAAAAACAACTCCTTCAAACCTGTGAAAATTTCCTCACCGTTACATCCCCATTTCAAATAAAAACAAAATAGAATGTATATAGAAAAGGGTAAAAAAAAAAAAAGTGATTCGACCCCTTTTCAAATACAGTGGAAACGCCATCAAAGCAACAACAACCCCCACTAAATCATGACGGCGGTAAAAAGGAAGGACCTTTCAAAGATTGTGAAACTGATCACAAGGGCGGTTGTGAAAGCATCATCACTCCTCCGATCTCTTCCTCTGCTGCAGAGTGACTCAGTGCTTCTAAATCCCTGCTGAAGAGAGACGTTATTACTGACCTAAAGCTGTGGAGAACACAAATAACCAGAGTGTGTGAGGAAAACAAAACTTCAGCTTACAAAAAACTCTCAGTTCTCATTAAAAGCAAGATCAGCATGGAATTATATTAGTAAGATCAGATGGAATTATATTCAGCTATTACAAACACCCACAATTTACAGTGTCCCCACAGCACACAAGCATTTCATTGCACAGTACAAAAAACATAAAAAATTCAGACACTTTTAGGTCTTAAGTGTCCAAATACATTTTAGGGCACAAAAACACACATGCATGCATAAAATACTGAGAAACCTCAATAAATCATGCCACTGTGTCCTCTGGAACACTTGGCCAATGTCACAGGAAGCAGAGGCCCATCTCTACAGGAGTGTGAACCAGTTCAGCGTGACGTGTGACATTCTCATGGACAGCTGAACTCATAAGAGTATGTGTGTGAGCTCCTGAGAACGATGGAGTGTCTCTCCCTACGGTTCATTAGCCTTCAGTCCTTCATCACAGGAGGTCTGGCAGCACACCTTCTTGCCCACACGCAGTCACAAAGTGGAAAAGTACAAGCGGAAAAGGTCTGGGGAATGCAACCATGAAACGATGCAAAGCTCAACAAACACTGGACTATATCACATGACATCTAATCTCTGCTTTATTCACAAAAATTAGCCCTCACACACATACACAACTCTGTACTATAATGCTCCAATTTAATGACCAAAGAGAAAAGGTATTTGTTGAATGAAGATGAATTTTTTTTTTTAAAAAACATGCTATCAATATGTGAATGAAAGGCAGAGAAAGAACAAAGAGAAAATATATACCAATGTATATTTTATATATATATATATATATATATATATATATATATATATATTATATATATATATATATATACATATATATATATACATACATATACATATATATATATACATACATATACATATATATATATACATATATATATATATATATATACATATATATATATATATATATATATAATATATTATATATATACACACACACACAACTCAGAGGTGCCAATTCAAGTGAGAAAATGGTTCCTCATGCTCCCCCTCCCAACCATTCTTTCACAATTTGAGCCTGATGATCTTGATTTGTGATCTGGAATATAGCCATGTGTCTTCCTACATAGTTGTTTAAGAACTCCATCAATTAGAGTTAAAAGAACTGTTGTCAAACATATATTGTATGTTATATAAACATAACATCCAAAAAGATATATTATATATTTTTTTGGCTAGGCAATGTATATATATATATACACACACACACACACACACACACAAATATATATATGGATACAATTATATAATTACATAAAATATATAATTTATGTATACGTTTAATGTTAATATATTTTTAAATATTTAAATAAACATTTATAATAAATATAGTTGAAGTATTGTTTTAACTTTAACTTTACAACATGCTAAGAGCGAAATGTTGGCAAGGATGCTGTCTATGTAGGCAAGAAGTCAGCTCACTAGATCTGAAACAGAGTTACAGAGAGTTTCTGTCAGAGCATGGGTTCTGTCAACATAAGTGACGACTTGTTCAAATGTCCTCATCTCTATGGAAACACCTCAGTGGCATCTCAGCTATCCAGAGAGAGAGAGAGAGAGAGAGCGCGCGAGAGAGAGAGAGAGCGAGAGAGAGGAGAGAGAGAGAAGAGAGAGAGAGAGAGAGAGAGAGAGAGAGAAGAGAGCGAGAGAGAGAGAGAGAGAGAGAGAGAGTACTGTGTTGTACTGTGTGTATCTGGCAAGCATTGAGAACACTGCTGCATTTCCCAACAGCCAAAACAACATTCAAAACCTAAAATATCCAGCACAAAAATATCCTGAAAACAATATTCTGTGACAAAACACACCCTGTTCATGCAAACAAACCCATGCAAGGAACGAAATCCCAGAAGGCTCAGTCTCACGCACTGTTGCTTTCTGAAGTTTGTCAGAAGGTAATTCATAATGTAGCGAGAGTTGCTGCAACTGGGCATTATTGTAAACGGTCCTTCATAACAACTAGTCATGGCAGAGAAATAACTTGAGAATCATCAAGTTAAAGCTAGTTAAAACAAAGTTTTGACATGTATAGCAAGCTACCTGAGATTTAAAGGTAAGGTAGCTTGCTAGTCTCTCCACAACTGTCAGACGTGTCGAAACAGTAAACGGGGGTTACTGCGAAATATATATAAGCTAATGTGTTTGCTTTAAAGCACACTGCAACATTTCAATTCTCGCCTGCAAGGTGTGAAAAATGACTGCGGTGTTTATAGAGAGCAGTTCAAGTGTTGAGGGGCATTTAGAAGTCAGAGGTGAAAGGGCAGCTTTCTGTCAGTTAGGTCAAGCTCTTCCCAGCATGCACGGCAAGCCAGCTTTTACGAGCCTGGTGCAGAGGAGACGGCAGAGGTCATTGTAGAGCGTAGGAGAGGGAAAGAGCATGTTTACTTTGTCCAGACCTCGGTAAGATCAGGACGATAATATGGCTGCCTCGACTCGAGGACAAATCTCTACACAGTGGCGCTGTAACCGTACACTTTGTGAAATTCCTTGCTGTCTGTACTATTGTCTACACTCACAGCATCCTAACTGAAATTAAAACCCATAAGAGTCTCTACTATATAGAGCTCTACTATATAGTAGGCGGAAAAACAGTATGTGACAAAAGCTGTCAGAATTCACAGTATTCCAAAAAAAGAGTAACATTCTCAAGCATGCATTTGATGGACTCTTTACTATCCCATGAGGCCACGGGACAGGATTTGTGAATGGCAGTGAAGCGACACAACGGATGTTGGTTGGTTCACATCATAAGGGTAACATGGTGAATGTAGTATGTCCCGATTACATTTAATACTATATACACATTCATTCACATACATACTTTTTAGCAGTAATTACATATTCAAAGTAAGCATCTACTCAGGTAAGAGAGTATGTGATTTTGGACGCAGCCTTAGGTCAGGGTAGATGCCTTACTGAATTTTCTGTGGATAAATGTCATGTAAGTTTTTTTTTTTTTAAAGATGTTTCATCAGTTGAAAAATTGGCATGTTGTTGAAGAACAGCTCGAAACAGTGTGTTCAAGGGTTCGAACTGTTCTTCAACAACATGCCAATTTTTCAACTGATGAAATATCTTTAAAAAAAAAAAAAAAATTCCAGTAGACAGAAATTACGTGACATTTATCCACGGAAAATTCAGTAAGGCATCTACCCTGACCTAAGGCTGCGTCCAAAATCACATACTCTCTTACCTGAGTAGGTGCTTACTTTGAATATGTAATTACTGCTAAAAAGTATGTATGTGAATGAATACCATGCCATCATACATCTATCCCTAACAGCCTTGTTTTCAGTCCTGTCAAAAATTAAATATTAAAATATATCATGTAACCATGATAAAAACATAATAATACGTTAAGAATAAACTACACAGGTCCAATCTTTGTTGGAATGATGGCACAAGTAAAAGTTGGTAATGGAAAAGGTCGCTCGACACGCAAGAATGCTATGCAAGGGATGTGATGAAACTATCTGTAAAGGAAGCCACATTGACCAAACCTCACCACATAAAGGTGATAATGTATAACCAGAACTTCATTCAAGTAGAGAAGTAATGTCAAATCCACTACTTTTTTCCTCACAATTGGACAATATAACACGCAATAACAATTCTGACTTTATTTCCTCGCAATTTGCGAGCTTATATCCAGCAATTCTGACATTCTTTCTCGTAGAATTTTTTCTCCTGTACTTGCGTGTTATAACATCCAATTGTGAGAAAAAATTGTGCCATTTTTTTTCTCAGAATTGCGAGTTTATATCTTGCAACTTGCAAATGCGAGAAAAAAGAAGCAATTACCTTTCTTATATTTATTTATTTAGTAGCGGAAACAAACTTCCACAGAAAGGAAATAAAAGGGATGCGAGGAAAAAATACTGACAAGGCCAAATTGTCAGTGATAGAAATAAATTTCAAAATTTTCAGTGACAGACATTATGCTGTGACATGAACCGAACTTCAAAGTACTGAACCTATGATACCTTAAAATGCTGTCTAGGTAGGCAAAATGCTAGAATTCGAAACAGAGCCAGTGCATGTATATTGTGAGCTTAGACACAAGAAAATGCCTCCTGTGCAATAAAGTGCATTTGTGTAAGTGTGTGTGTGCCAAGCAGACGGCAGTAGTTGTTTTGTGTGTGTCTGCAGTGAAGAGAGACCAGAGCAGAAGCTGTATACCCTCCGGCACTCACTGACATACATTTCAGACACACAGTCTCGAAAAAACTCTTACCTTTCGCCAAACACACACTGCACACACATAGTCAGCCTTGACACGTCTCAGCACACACACACAAACACAGCCTCCGGAGAACTGTCCCAGACGTCACCAAATTACAACATTACTGCTGTCTCTTTCCCGCTGCTTGATGAAGATTGAGACATTAAGAGAGACTAGAGTAGGGTAGGTTTGAAAAAAATGGGGCAAAAGACGCCCATATGAATGTGTAATGCTGTAGCGGTGGACATAAATGTGTTAAAGTGGATGCTTTTGAACAAATACAGTTAATGAAAAAAAAAAACTACCATTTAAAGATAATCATTGCCATGACCTGTCCCTAGAATGGACAGAAAGAATGAAAAAGCAAGAGTGAGAGATGGAGAAGGCACAAATTCGCTGATTCATGGCTCAGGGGTGTTGATACAGAAGAGTTTAATAGCCATTTGACAGCGGATAGTTAGAGTAGTGCCAACATGACCTTATTAGAACCATCACTGTCACTACCAGACAAGACTAGACATGAAAGTGGAAAAGGGTTGAGAGAGAACAAAATCACTCAGATACGTTTTTACTCGCTTAAAATGCAGCAGTGGTTTCTCCCATGAAATTTCCAGGCCTCTGTGAACGTTCCCTCTTTCAGCGTAACGGCGGAGAGGACTAAAAATACCGTCTCATAACGACACCCAATATACTGCAGTGAAAACAACTCTGGCGAGCCTGCTGAACGTTTCTCTCAAATGGAAGCTGAAATTCTACAGGCAAGCAATAAAAGGGAAAGCTTGACTTTAAAATGAAATGCGCCACTGGCTGCTGCAGCAAATAACAAGCGGTCTTCAGTCAAACAAAAGCAATGAGGTCTGTGTCACATAATCAATGCTTGATGGTTTCATTTGAATCTCCTTGTTGTCATCAGACATCTGTTTCGTACAATGTTTTCAAGCATGCTGAGACAAAACAATCAACTCAACAGCACATAACCATCAAAAACCATTACAGATGTTTTAATAATCAGTGCCATTGTTTCTGACGCTGATAACATAGTACTGATTTGCATTGAAGGGGATCTATCCTAAAAAAGGGCATACCCTGCCTTTACTTTCTGATGACACACCCACTCATATAAACATATGACAGACTTCCTGTTTACTTATCTCTTCAACTTAGCCATCATAGAAATGGTGAAGTAATGAGTAAGCTAGAGAGACTATTTAGTGTTGGGCGGTATGAGGCATAATCATATTGTCCCATCATTGGGTAAACTATAAACTGATAATTTACTCACCCCCCATGTCATTCAAGATTTTTCTCCATACAGTGGACTTCAGCGGGATACAACGGGTTGAAAGTCCAAATTGCAGTTTCACTGCAGCTTCAAAGGGCTCTCCATGACCCCAGGCGAGGAATAAGGGTCTTATCTAGCGAAACGATCGTCATTTTCAAAATAAAAATGTATTTATATTCTTTTAGCCACAAAAGCTCATCTTGAACTAGCTTTGCGGTCTGCCACGCATTAGAAATGTGACGTGTGACGTAGGTGGAAGTACCGCAGTAGGGTGAAAAACTTCAAAATTATCCGACATTATTGTTTTTTAGTCTTTTTTTTTTTTTTTAGTCTTTGAACGTTCACTTTACTTTCTATAAGACAGTGGATCTGTACTTTCACCTGTCGTCACATAAGACCGCTCTAACATGATTGCGTCACACGTAGAGGACCACAGAGCAGTGAAAGACGAGCATTTGTGGCTATAAAGTATATACCTTTTTTTCCCCTTTATTCCTCATCTGGTATCGTGTAGAGCGCTTCAAAGCTGCACTACACTGGACATCTTGGATGACATGGGGGTGAGTAAATTATCAGGAAATTTTAATTCAGAAGTGAACCAATCCTTTAAGGGTTTTTTTGCTGCTGGGCCCAGAACATGAAACCATTATTCCAAAAGGCCAGAGTCCTGCATGTGGTTGGATACCCGCAAGAAGTGAACTGCTAATATTTGATGTAACTGGTTAATATTTACATTGTCATTTGTGGGGCAGGTGCGGGTTGGGAATCAATAGGTACGGGTGGACTGCGGATCCAATAGCCAAGACTATTATGATTCATTTCGGTAGACTACACACAGCGAAGTCCATCAAAGGTTTCTATTTACAAAAAATGTTTTGCAGCATTGAGTATTTTAGTCAATTGCCCTGAATTGAAGTGATTGACAGTTTTAGTGACTATATACAGATCGCTCTCTGTGTATAAAGTCTATTCACAAATTGAATAAAAGTTATATTTTTCTTTGCTGCTAAGAGGATCAATGGCCAAGTACACACTGCACACAGAGTTTCGGTTTCATTTTAATGTGGTTGCGGTTCGGGTCGTGGTCTTTATTGTGGGTCAGTAACGGAAATTAAAGGATTAGTTCAATTAGTTTAATTATTCACCCATGTCATTCCAAAGCCGTAAGACTTTTGTTCATTTTCGGAATGCAAATGAAGATATTTTTGATGAAATCTGAGAGCTTTTAAAAGTCTTAAAGTCATTATAAATTGACAATACTTATTTTTTAATGGAATACTGCAGTGTTAATTACAAATGATTTATCCTTACACCTCATTATTTTTTAAAACTCGAGTGCCTTTTAATAAGAAATTCTTCAATAAAAAAACTCCCCTGCCCTCCACTACCCACTGCAAATCACAATGATCTAACATTTCAATGAACTTTTCTAAATTTTTTCTTGTTAAAGAAGTTGTTTTACTCACAACAGAGAAGACTATCACAACTTTCGTTTCATGCTGACTTTAAAAGGTGCAGATGCAAAAAATGACCCATAAATTGTAAGGTTTGGATGTTTAGCAAAAAAAATGTGAGAAAAAAAAAAGCTAAAAAAAATTGAGACGTGTCCTCCTGAAATAAACTGGCATTGTAACAACATAATGTGTTTTATTGTGAGCTGCTGCCTTTTCTTTCACACACTACTTCCATCTGCATTCCCATCCTGACAGCAAACTCTAACAGAAGCATCTTCTCCCACAGTGGTGTGTGAGACTGTCATACTTTTAAATGCATGAGTGCTCTTGTTTTGTTGCTCTGGCTTCCTTCTCCTGAGTGTCTCTGTGCCATGTGACAGGTCGAACCTCTTGGCCTTCCCAATCCAGGCTTAGCACCCACGTGTCCCTTTAGAGGATTACATTCCTGACTTCACCACGGCAGATGTTGACGACAGAAATAGACACAACAGCGCTTCCTCCCCGCAGGAGGTGACAGTGGCAAGTCCACCGCAACTAAACCATCTCCAACAACATGGTCACCCACACTGCACTCATCACAGGCGTCAAAATCTTCTGTGTTCCTTCCTCTGACTATCACCTTCTAAATCCCTCCCTTTTAGGGTTTCTTCATTTTTCCTGTCAATCCTCACACATCTTTTCCACGCTTGATGTCTACTGACACTTGACGAGCTACACACGGCTCAAAATAATAATAAGAAAAAGAATTTATTTATTAGTAACAACATGTATGCACACAATAAGTGTATTGTATCAAAAGTTCATTTTAAATGTTGTACATTGTAGTTAAAAACACAATATAAAGTGGGTCCAGTTGGTTTAAAAATCATTATGAATCACATTTTTCAGGGGCCTGGAAAAGTTAACTTTTGTAAATGGGTTTCAAAGTGCAAGTCTTTGAAAACGATACCATTATAGTCTCCGTACAAACTAGAAAAACGTGAATTTGTAAAAAAACGGTGTTGCCATGCATGTGTGTATTACAGGTTCAGTCTATAACCGTGTAATTTTTTTACAAAGTGACATCGCCGACTACTGGCCTGGCATGAATAATAGAGATTTTAGTGATTTGTGCTGCCGTGATGTACTAAAAAAGGATGCAAACCGTAAACTATACAGTTCATCAGAATATGGCCTGTTTAACTGCGTTTCAGAGCCAGAGAGAGGATGGAAAATGGCCATGAAAAAATATTTTACTAGCAGAAGAGGATTTGAAGGTTTTCAATCATAAAAAGGTCATTCACTGTCAAGTTTGAAAGGTACAGATACAGAAACGGCCTATAAATTCAATGGGTTAAAATGTCATGACAAACTACTTTTTTTTTTTTAGAACATGACTGTCTTGTAAACATACCATAAAAGTGAAAATTATGTCATTATTTACTCAAGCTCGGTGAAGATATTCTGGAATGTTTTTTTTTTTTTTGGTCCATACAACGAAAGTCTTTGATTGCATGGACAAAAACATTATTTAAAATATATTCTTTTGTGTTCTGTAGAAGAAAAAGTCATACAGGTGAAGAACAACATGAGGGTGAATTTGTAAAAATCTACAATGGAAGAGGCTAGAAATCCTGGAGGGTTTAAAGCAGAACTGTGTAGCTCATTTTTGTAAAAGAGTTTCTTGAATTATGTGTATTATATGTATATTTATTTCATATATATTGCTTATAGTGTATATTGTCATCTGTGAAGCAAGTCTAATTGTATTCCGCTCTGTCTGGAGTACGACACCATGTGCCGTTGGTGATGTAACAAAAGCGATTAGATTTTGATTTGATTGGAATTCCTGCTTGTTTGAGTTGTAAAGTTGAGTTGTAAAGACTAAACTCTTTGTTTGCAATCATGAATGCTCAACTGTTGGTCTCTTTTAACCTTGCTTTCCACAGCAGGCCTGAGGTCTAAGCGGAGAAATCCAGTGCAGTAAAGTGGAGATTTTGGGCTTAGTGAACACCGCTGTGAATGCAGTCAGTTTACGGTGCTTGTTTTCAGTATTGTTTGCTTGTCTCTGACTGTTTAAACGAACAGGATTAAGCAGCAGCGTGGGCTCTGTCTGGCCAACAGCTCGCCCTCCTAATCTCTGTGCGGAGACCTTGGGATTTCTGAGAAACGACCTGTGCTCCCTTCACTGTGCCAGACACAAGCAATCTCTTTCTCACTCTCATTCTCTTGTACAGCCACGTCCTGTACTTAAATCAGCATGCAGTACAATACAAGTTTGCTGCTTCGAGGACTACCAGAACATCCACAATGATAAAGCCACACACATCCACAACCAACGATGTTCCTGACAGCCCGGAGAGGTCTTTACTTAAAGAGCCCACGAAATCTAAACTTGAGTTGTGGTTTTTGGTCCATGTTGCATTTAAAATATACAGCCTTACTCTTCCAGGCAGTGATCGAAAAATACGGATGACTCATCCTGCACTAGAGATTTTTATCCAATCAAATTCTTTCTATGACAATGCACTGAAGCACACAGAGAAACAAAGTACTTTTAGCAAATGTTTCGAACAAATTATACATGATATGAAGAAAAAAAAGAGTTATTCATCAGATGGGTGGGCCCCTCTCATATTCATATATTATATATATATATATATATATATATATATATAGAGAGAGAGAGAGAGAGAGAGAGAGAGAGAGAGAGAGATATTATATTATATATATATATATATATATATATATACATACACACACACACACACACACACACATGTATATATGTATGTATGTATAAGTATAAAAAAGTATATATAAAATAAGAGTTTACTACCATGTACTAACCTTAAAATTAAACACTCGATACACTTACAGAGGTTCCATGTTCCTAGAGCCAGATTCCGTGTCCGGGGATTGGGTTGCCGAGGCCCCTGCCTCTTCAGGTTGGTGGAGAGCTCCTGCCTCAAGTGGAGGAGTTCAAGTATCTTGGGGTTTTGTTCACGAGTGAGGGAAGGAAGGAGCGTGAGGTTGACAGGCGGATCGGTGCAGCTTCTGCAGTAATGCGGTCGATGTACCGGTCTGTCGTGGTGAAGAAGGAGCTGAGCTGCAAGGCGAAGCTCTCGATTTACCGGTCAATCTACGTTCCTACTCTCACCTATGGTCATGAGCTTTGGGTCATGACCGAAAGAATGAGATCCCGGATACAGGCGGAATGAAATGAGCTTTCTCCGCAGGGTGGCAGGGCGCTCCCTTAGAGATAGGGTGAGGAGCTCGGTCACTCGGGAGGAGCTCAAAGTAGATCCGTTGCTCCTTCACATCGAGAGGAGTCAGCTGAGGTGGCTCGGGCATCTGTTTCGGATGCCTCCTGGACGCCTCCCTAGGGAGGTGTTCCGGGCATGTCCCACCGGGAGAAGGCCCCGGGGAAGACCTAGGACACGCTGGAGAGACTATGTCTCTCGGCTGGCCTGGGAACGCCTCGGTGTCCCCCCGGAAGAGCTGGAGGAAGTGTCTGGGGAGAGGGAAGTCTGGGAGTCTCTGCTCAGACTGCTGCCCCCGCGACCCGGCCCCGGATAAGCGGTGGAAGATGGATGGATGGATGGACACTTACAGAGTAGACATTTTACATTGTGCTAAATACTTTTTTTAAATACCTATCTGTAAAAAAAATTACATCTGTAATTAATTTCTGTAGTTGCATTGATAATTGCACTGTTGACGATACTCTACAACATAAACACTATAAGAATATTGTACATAACCAATTTTTAGACAAGTACATTGTAGTTAAAGGCGCCTAATATAAAGTGGGACCCTGCGTGTCATAAATGTTTCAAACAGCAGTATGATGCCACATTAACTCATTGTGTATGTTTCATGTGTAATTTAGTGAGTTACGTCCAGTTTCATAGAAATACAGCTGTTTTGTATTTGAAATTCAATTTTGTGTATATGTTCTCTGACTGTCTGATCTTATAATTAAAGAAGGAGATGGGTAATGCATTATGGGATACAGTATTTAATGCAGTGAGCTCTGCTGTATACTGCACATTTTTGCAAATGGTCATACATGTCAGGAAAAAAATATTGCATACTGTGCACAGTACAGATATTGCAAAAAGAGTATGAGTAGTGCAGTAGTATGCTATTCCGAACTAACACTTAGTGCACCTCTAACTGTTGAGCACACAGAGAACAGTGGAAGACAAACAGAAATAAAAGACCAAGGAAGTAGAACAAACATGGATAGACTGTCATAAACTCTGGATGGAAGCTCGAGTAGTGTTCAAATAAAGTTTGTGTTCCTGTAGGGCAGCTGAGGGCTGCAGTTGAGCCGAACGACTATTTAGACAGTTCATTTGTTTCTGGACTGATCAGCAGAGAGAACAAACAACAAGGGGAAAAATCTTTTAAAATCTGTGCTATTTCTGAAAGCCACAGATTGGCAAGACAATGTCGGCTGAGAGTAAGTGACATCAGAGCAGTGTTAATAGAGAACACTTGCTTTTGCCATTATCGCACAAAAACACCCACACAACGAGACACAGAACAGGACTAAAGCTAAACGGTGCCAAAAAGCACCATGGTAATACAAACATTTTCAAAGCATGGTACCATGGTAATACCATGGGATTCCAGACATGGTACTGCAAAAACATGGTCTTGGAGGGCCAGAACATTTTTATTGAGCGAAACCGTTTAATTAGCTCTTCTCTGATTGCGTGTTCTGATTGACCAGATGAATAATGACCACATGGATTTGAGTGTGATTATTAAACTTTATTTTAAGCATTTGTGTTTATGTAAAAATTTCTGTACATCACTGGTGGTAATGACATGGGCCGTTCTGGACATATTCCATAATAATACAATGAGTGTTACAGGACTTGCACCATGGTAATACTATGTTTTGTTCTGGGTTGGGTTTTGGACATGGAAGTGCCATGATATTTTTTTTTTTTTTTTTTTTAAATACAGTAAACTAGAGTACCATGATAATACTATGTCAGATGGAAATCAAGTTGTACTATGTTGTACATCAACGAATCATGTAATTAATTACCATCTGATACAAACATTGTACATTCACTGTAAATAGGGCAAAAATTGGACTAGATGTTTTCTTAATACTTTCAAGATGGCTTTTCCGGATGAATAATTAACAGGGAAAGTACTTTACCCATTACAGAAATCATTCACTACCATGATACCAGAGTACTTTAAGTGAATGGCCAGACCAAAACAGAAATAAATGAGAGGAAGGTCAAGGACGATAAATGAATACAATGAAAGAAATACCGCCCCACAGCTCACATCCTCACACTGCGAATGAATCTCCTCCTCTTCTGCAGCTCTGCCACCCTCTTACAACCTCCAAGGTCGAGGTTAAATGGATCATTGAGTCCTCTGATCCACCCCCTATCGCTGAACATACAACAAGCATTGGGAAAAAAGCAGATCCCTCAGTGCCACACACACACAGAGTTTTCCCAGAGGTACTGGAGGGGAATGGAGGGCGGCCATCTCCATCTTGTATCAGGCACAATTATGATGAATGTAATTTAGACATGGGTATTTTTCTCTTCAGCAGGGTTGAGGAAAAGATGGATTTAAGTGGACGTGGGTGGTGTATTATTACAGCAGTACACAAAACTCATGTGGAGAGAGACGGTTTCAGGAATGCATGAGTTTATAAAGAAACATGGTGCCACAAAGGGCTACTTTCACAACATGAAGTTTACAATAGCAATTATAATATAATATAATAACATAAACCATACACACCATACCTGTCAAATTTCACAAACAAACAATAAATAAAATAAATAAATAAAATAGAAATACTTTGCTTTTTATTTGTTATTGAGGACCATTACAGGGACAGTTCATCCAAAAATTATCCCATATTTACTCACCCTCAAGCCATCATCTGTGTATATGAATATCTTCTTTCAGATGAACACAATCGGTGTTTAGGGGTGTGCGATATTGAAGAAAAAAATGATAGATATTTTCTAGGCCGATAACGAGAATCATTCAAAAATGTTTTATTGTACAAGCTCTGGCAATGTAATTGGTGACAGCGTTTGTTAAATCTTTCCATTTGTCGCTTTTTCTGTTGTAAGGAACTTTCTTGCTAAATGATTCGGCCAACATTTGTTGCGTGTGTTTTGTGTTTTTGATTTTCCTCTGTCTGCTGCAGAAATGTCGTGTTATAATCATAATCCTCATATTAGGGCTGCACGATTTATCGCGTTTAAAATAAAACACGCGAATCGCAAAGGCTGTGATTATTATTTTTGTGATTATTCTGACAGTCAGAAACTCAAAATATGCGCTGCACCAGAAGAAGATAACACGTCATATCGCTGTAGCTGAATTAACAGAAGATTGGAACGCTTTGATTTAAACATGACTAATAAATACACGACTGCCTTATTCTGTGTAAGAAGCCACATCATCTCAGGATGCTCAACTGTTATTATGAAGTGAGTTTGAAGTAAAAACATGTTATTAAATGTTGTCTTTTGTTGGACAAGATAATAAATGCTTCTTGTGTCTGGAAAGATATTTGACGCTTGTTCCTTTTTCAAATGCACATCAAAGCGACTCAAACTCGTAGTGCTTTCAGATGGCTTATCATTTGGATTCATACTTCATTGACAAGCAAGCTCATTTGCAGATCAGTGTCTATTGTCTAAAATATGATCTTTCAAAACCAAATCACCTTGGTGCTAGTAATGACGACCCACGTTTTGGAATTAAATCTAGTGTGGATTGTGAGGTTGGTGTTCGGATGTGTTCTCTCGCAGTTTCTTCACTCATTTTAACTTCTGTCAAACACAACACTCTGATTACGTGCACGTACTTGGTACTTAGTATATACGTAGCTACATCAAGCAGTGAATTTGTGAACACTTCATGAAGTGTTTTGATTGGTTTCTAAAAATGAGTGAAATACTTGATATGATTTGGCATATCATTATAACATCAATTAAGATATTTTCACACACAATATATAAATCGTACAGCCCTATCGGTGTTATATTAAAAAAATATCTTCCCAGCTTTCTAATGGTAGTGAAGGTGATGTGAAAGTAACCACAGACCCAATGCATGAAATATTGATGAACGCGGAAGCATAGGAAAGAGAGAAAACAAAACACCGATCAAGCCCTAACAAGTCTGCTAGAAGTCTGCTAGAAGTCTGCTAGAAGTCTGCTAGAAGCCTGCTAGAAGCCTGCTAGAAGCCTGCAAGAAGCCTGCAAGAAGCCTGCAAGAAGCCTGCTAGAAGCCTGCTAGAAGCCTGCTAGAAGCCTGCTAGAAGCCTGCTAGAAGCCTGCTAGAAGCCTGCTAGAAGCCTGCTAGAAGCCTGCTAGAAGCCTGCTAGAAGCCTGCTAGAAGCCTGCTACCATGTCATGCAAGAGGTTAGTCTTTCGCAATAAAATCAATGCATATGGCCGTCTGCTGGAAGCTAGATATTATAAGTTTTAAATATGGTGGTTTTTCCAACAAAAACCTATCACTTTGCTTTAGAAGTCCATTATTAACCTCCACGAGCCATGTGGATATCTTTTATGATGGATGGAACCACCTTGTTGTGCTTCAAAATCAAACCCATTCACAACCATTATGAAGCTTGGAAGAGCCAGGAACTATTTTAATATAACTCTGCGTTTACCTGAAAGAAGATAGTCATATAGACATAGAATGGCTTGAGGGTGAGTAAATAATGGGATAATTTTCATTTTTGGATGAACTATCCCTTTAAAAAATTTTTTTTGAAGTGAAATATGAGCTGGCCATGTTTTCATGAGGTTCACCGGTGCGCACCAATAGGCACGGTGAGAAGCTGAGTCATGTGCGTTTGTGGATCCATGAGGCCACGTTTTGTGACTCAATCGCAGCCGCAGGGTTCGTCTCTTATTGCCCTGTCTGTCTCTGCAAACTGTACGGGAGATCTCCTGAAACAAAGCACTCCCTCTCTAAAACTCATAGACACTGGAAATCAACTCAGTAAACCAGAAAAACAATGTTCCAAAACGACTCACTGCCCCCACAACAAAACATCCTGTTCCTGCTCAAATGGAGCACAATGTGAGCCGCTCTATTTCAGTAGCAGTAGAGCCTTCTGGCCACATACTTTAATAGCTCTCTGAAATATTAGGAACGGGATGAAGATGAAGTCATTTTGGCGGGTAGCAGGAAGATGCTGAAATCAGCTGGCGGAGTGGAATTCATTATAATTAGCAACTAATAATGAAAATCCTCTCAATGAGGACTGTGATGAACAACAATCTGTCAGGATCTGCTGGCTTGGAATCAGCGGTTTTAAAAGGACAAAAATGTATGGAGTTTATGCCATGGTTATGGAGATCTTTCGGTATATTTAGTGCGCAATACACTCAGAAATGACTCTAAATGATTCACTAACTGAGAGAGTGTGATTCAAATCGCTAGTTGACTGGTCGCAACAGTGGCGTGGACAAACAAAACCACATATACGAAGGGAGCATTTAGTGTCATGACATATGATCTAATCGCTAATCCAGATTACAGATAAACTGAGGGGATGTATGGTATCAAAACGCTTGAGGTGACAGTTAATGCTTTAATGATTTTGATAGTTGATAATTAGTATGAGCTGAGATAAGCTGATATGGGGGGTAATTGTGGCCTAACGGTGAGGGAGTTGGTCTTTTAACCTGAAGGTTGCTGGTTCGATTCCCACGCTGGCAGGAATTGAAAGTGAGGATCTCCACCTTCAATAAAATGACTAAGATGCACTTGAGCAAGGCACCTAACCCCTAATTGCCTCACTTGTAAGTCACTTTGGATAAAAGTGTCAGCTAAATGTAAATATAATGATTTAGGTCACTAGGTTTGTAGATTTTCTGGAGCAAATTGTGTCTTAAACCTAAAGTATACTTCAGTTTTCACACAAATTCACGCATATGTACAGAAAAACACACAACCTTTCAAAGTATACTCGATTTCACAGCATGTTTGGAGCACAGGTGCTCCAAACATGCATGCTAAAATGTTTCATCTTTGTCTAGTGTCTGTGATATTTCTCTCCAGAAGTTAGGAGTAACAAAAATGTCTTTGTACTCATTTAAACTAGAGTTGCGTGCATCACAAGTGCTCATCAGTGTAGGCATTTCTTGTTGTTGTGCCTCAAGTAGCCGGTTTGTTCTTCTCATTCCATCTCCTTCTGTTACCTTTTCGGCATAAAATTGAAGTCGCATATGCTATGCAGTTAGAAAAATCTGGCCGTGTGCATACTACTATCCCTAGCGTACATGCAAAAACCGACGTATACTTTTGGCTTTAGGTGTTTGCTAGTGTGTTGGTTTGAGATATTCAAGGTATTTGAAGAGTTGGTAAACATCTATGCAGTTGCTAGGGTGTTCTGAGTGGTTCCTTTGATGTTTAAGTTGCAAACTAGTATTTCTTAGATTATTTTAACTTATTATTGTTATCAAACACACTGGTTTGTAGTGCAAATAATTAACTGCACTATTATTCTTCTAGTTATAAACCTGTGGTGAATAATGAATCAGAAATGCAAAACATTCATAGAAAATATTTCCATGTTGCTAAATAAAGTGGATAAATGAAAGTCTATGGTTTGATTTTTGGGGTTTTCTCCATTTATTTCATCATTCACCAGGTGAAAATCATAAGTCAGATTGCTCAAAATCCCAAGTGTGAGCAGTTCCACAGTCATTCAGATGGAGGCAGGAAAGTAAGAACTTGGTCACACTACTTTTATTAGTGTTGTTCTATTTGCAGAACAGAGAGAATTAGTCAATAAGGGCTGTGCCAGCCATGAGCTGTGTTGCGAGTCCCCAAGAGATTGAACTTCCACTGCGTTTTCTCCATGGTATATTGCATCAGCCCATTTTCTACACCATCCTTTCTGCCACCTCCAACCATCCCACTTGTGAGGACATCGTATATCTCTCCATGACAGGCATCTTGCTGCAGGCCTTTCTCAAAGGCTCCTTCATCTCATCCCATTCTCCTCTCCTTCATCATACAGGACAGAGTAGAAGAACCCTGCCTGTGGTGATTTCAGATTGGACACTTCTCCACGGTCACTGCCACCAATAAAAACAACTCCGAGTCGCCACCTCCTTAAAGCAGACCCACAAGCTGCCGATATCTGGCTTATTGGAAGAAGCTGACCTTTGAACTATTCAGAGGCTCCAGGTTTCTTCAGGTGAGAATTTAAGGTGGTTTGGTTTTTTCTGTACGGCCAATCGCTCCTCTCTCTCAACCTGTATTTTTTCCTCTAAAAGTGCTGCATCAGTGTTAGCAGCTCTTTTGGTGGTTCAGCAGTGCAGATCCAGGTCTCTGGGGTGTATACAGTTACAGCACATGGATCTCTCTGCTCACCACTGCTGATCTGACATTTTCATCCTCTTCCCTTCTCTGCTTCATAAGACCAATTCGATAAGATCACTTAAGACCAGAAACAAGCACGCGAAGAAGGCAAATACGTAACGCTAAGCTGCTACTTGCCACTACGACAGAATGGTCAACTAAAGTCGCGTTTCCACAGCAGGAACTTTCCCCAGGAAGTAGGGACTTTGGGGTAGTACTCTGTGTGTTTTGACCACTGAGACCAGGGTCTAAATGAAGTGCCAGATAAAAATATCCCCCTCAGAAAGTCCCTGTTCATGAGGTAGTACTTTTTCAAAGCTCAGGAACTTTCCCCTGAACATGCTGATTGGTTGAGTTCACACAGCATTTATTTCAACCACCATTTTTAACAGTCTGTTTGCTATTCAAATTACCAATGAGTTTAAAAAAATAAAATAAAATAAAAAATAAAATCGATGGACCAACGACGGAGTACGAAATCCAGCGGGAACTGGAAAGTCGTAAAATTATCTTCACAGTATTTTAGACTGCGATGGAAAAGCAGACAGCTTTTCCTGTCTGGGGGGGAAAAAGTTCCTGGGACAAATTATTCTAGGTAATTTCAGCGGATACATGGCAATAATGTTTGTTTCCATTCACATAAGTTTGTGAATTTTCGGATACTGCTTAAATGCTGGATGGAAACGGAATAAAAATTCCAAAATGTGCATAAATATGCATGGACTACTTGCACAGCTATAAACTGTAGTTGTAGATCTGCAAAAGGTCCATTCATTTTTTTGCAGAGTGTGCAGATTAACCAACACCAACATTCAAACACAGCTTTATCAGAGATGATACAGTTTACTTGACCAGAAAGAGAGGTGGAGGCACTGGGAAAAGCATGATTTATCTTAAAAAAGATGATCTTCCTAATGACTGGTCATACCACAGCCAGATAAGTAGTACTAAAGACACACAAACAAACTACCTAAACACTGCTATTCAGTAAGCACAATGGCTGACCTGCTATCACTGACCCGAATGACTGAGACAAGCCTGTCTCTAAATGCCCTTCTCAATGAGACCTGCTCCTAGAATTCAAATAAAGAAGAAAGCACAACAAAGGAGGGGCTACGAGTCAACGCCTGAGCTGAATTCAAATGAGGTTAGCAAGCCTCTAGTCAACTCCCACACGAAATTTACAAGCACATTTGATCATGTAAATTAAAGCAGCACCATTCACACAGGAATTTTGCGTTTTGTTTTATTCCCTGATTCATTTGCTGCCACTCCTACAAGAGCAAGAACGAGCGGTTTGATAGACAAGAGAAGAACGAGGCAAGTGACACATCAAAATCCTCTTAAAACGGACAGCAAAGCGAGATAGGAGGGAAATGAAATGCATTAAGAAAGGCCATATAAATTAGTGGAACGTGGGAAAAGAATGAGCAACCCACACAAAAAACATTAAGATGATGTTCAAATGCAATACCATCATCCCGCATAAAGGCGAAAATGTAAGAGAATTTATTTTGAGAATGCAACACATAATATGTCCCTACAACCTGAGATATCACTGAAACAGGTGTTGTGAGAAGTCACACTTGTCTCAGTGAAAGCCCTTGGCTAGAGTTTAAAAAAAAAAGCCTGAGTGCAGCTATGAG